>JARJLF010000632.1:0-156764 GCA_029378395.1 Mycena leptocephala
CCCACGAACTCGTCCATGCGCGGGAAGGTGGCCGTTTATGCGCCGTAGCGAGGTGCTCGCCACCAAAGATTATACTGCACGGAGGAGTCCCAAAAGAAAAGTTTCTCGGGTAAAGAAAGGATAGAGAGTAAAATGAAATATGGAGGGTGAACAGCACAGAAACACACCTGCACCATCGACACCACCTGCGATCGAACGAAGTGCCGCCTTGGACTTCTGGGCCTAGTGTTGCTCTCGCAGCGTTCTGCGAAAGGCTGAGCCCGAGATGGCCGGCATTAGCGTGGAACGCTGAGCATCGAGCACGGTAATCCAGCTTCATCTGGATATCTGCGTGCTTGTAATCCTTCTAGGCGGAAATGGAGCGTGCGCGGTGTGTTGGTTTGGGTCCAAAGAGGTGTCGGATCATCGGCCGACACCCGGGGCGATTCGGTCCGGTTTCACTCAGTCATGGTTGCATACTTACAGCGGTCCCAAAAATCAGAACTTCCAGCTGCCTAGAGGTCACAGATATTACGTTTCCAGCATGTTCACGGCCTTTATTCCTCTGGCTCAATCTAGCGCCCTCTCAAGCTGAACAAGCCGAGTCCCACCTAGCTTCGACTCTAATTCTCATGTTAAAAATCTCCATGTTCGTTGCTGAGATGAAAACTCCAAGGTGGGAAGCCGAGAGCCAAATTGGTTTGGAATTTCGAGTGGTCCTCTCCTCCGTGACAAACTCGAAGGATTTGGCGAAATTGCAAGATCAGCGGCCAGTTTGAACCTGCGGAGCAACGTAGCGGACGTACATAATCCAATCCTCTGTTTGGGATTTGATTCTGAACCAATACTCAGGATGAGCAAATCCCACCCTAAACTGAATTTAGAGACAACATCCTGAATACTTGTGGCTGAGCTTGATGAGATAAGTCCATGTTGGATTTTTCTGTGCCATTTAAAAAATACTCTCCGCAATGAGTCCGCATAGAGATCCCACCTCAATGCCTCGGTAAACCTCTGGAGTCTGGACTGCACTTGAAATGTACACTTCAAGTATCACGAAACTTACTGACAGAGGTGCATCAAGGAAGGAAGGAGAGGGCGGGGAATGGAATGAAATATAAAATGGAAGGATCCCCACGAAAGCGTCTAGCCAGAATAAAATCCCAAGAAAAATTGGCGCAGCGTCCCCGAAGGTTATCGAGGAGAATCACCGGCCGGTTCCCACATTGTGCAACACACGCGAGTGCGTCTACATGTCCGTCCCTCTTGTATACCAAGGTAGGAGAATAAAGGACGATGAAGCGCAGATGATCGCAAAATGAATGAAATGAAAACAAGCCGGGCGCGAGTTAGCCGCTTGGAGTGCGAGGGCGAGATTTTTTTGGCGTAAGTAACTGACGCG
Organism: Mycena leptocephala; assembly: GCA_029378395.1. Taxonomy (NCBI): domain Eukaryota; kingdom Fungi; phylum Basidiomycota; class Agaricomycetes; order Agaricales; family Mycenaceae; genus Mycena; species Mycena leptocephala. The sequence goes on from JARJLF010000632.1 coordinate 1,382, forward strand.
CACGTAGCGCGCTGCAGCGCCGTACCCGCAGAATCAAGACCCGGGAAGGAAGCACGAGGTTAGAAAAAAGCGATTCGCGGCCGAATCCACATCTGGATGCAAGCAGATTAGGCTGTGAAGGCAAATGGCACATCATACGAAGATGCCAGAGTACAAAGCAGCGGTGGAAGCCGCCTCCCCGCCTTCCGCTCCTCTTGCACCCGCCAGCGCCGACTCGCGCATGCACAGCCCTGGGTGCATCGAAATTTCATCGCAAAGCGGCGGCGGGCCGCACTCCGCATCGCCGCCAGTCGAAAATCAAGGCCAAAAATGACCAAGAATTTAGAAAGACACCGTGAAAACCGTCGAGATGAACACAAAGCACAAAGACGCGCAGCTGCGCGTGGTATCAAAGGAAATCAAGACAAAAGGGCATGCGCAGGGTATAAATAAATGAAGGAAAAACAAGTGGGCGGAAGAATATGAGGTCGTCTGAGAGTCATGCGAGAGAAAATAGGTGCACGTCTTATCTGCGTGCGGTGGCATGCGCAGACAATGAATTGTACCACAGGTGGAGCCCTGCATCCGGTCGGACCTCTTGAGACGAGGACGGGAAGAGACCTGGAAGAAATTTGGTCCGGGATGTGGGAGGAAAAGAAAATAGGCATAGGCCAGGAGCGAGGAGGCGCTGCACTCGACGATATCCAGAGTAGAAGCGAGTGAAATGTAGAAAGAAGCGATCAAGAAATAGGGAGGAAAGGGTATGAAGAGAGGGACAGAAAGAAATGATAAAGAGAGGAGGATGAGCAAGCACTTGTTTTAGCCAGATTATCGCACCCGAATAAATGATGGAAAAACAAGTGAGCAGCAGAATGTGAGGTCGTCTGAGAGTCATGGAAATAGCGGAGTCACGAAAGAAAATAGGTGTAAGTCTTCTCGTCTGCAGCGGCGACATGCGCAGACAAATAATCGCATTACGAGTGCGTGAGCCGGCGAGTGAAGCCTGCGTTCGGCCCATTGGGGACGAGGATGAGAAGAAACCCTGAAGAAATGAGGTCCAGAACGTGGTTTGGAACAAAGACGGGCATCGGCCAGTGGATTTTATGGAATAAGAGGGTGCGAGAAGGCGCTGCGCGCGACGATCTCCAGGACAGAAGCGAGTAAATGTAAAAAGAAGCCGTAAAAGAGATCGGGAGGAAAGGATATGAAGAGACACAACGAGGGATAACAGGGAGGGGGAGGACGAGTACGCACCTGATTGAGCCAGGCTATCGCACCCGAAAATTCGTTCATGTGCTGTCTCAAGCTGGCAGGAAAAAGCGGCCGCGTGTGTGCGATACATAGCGAGCTGCTCAATATTAGAAGGGATGTGTATACTGCACGGAAAAAAAGTGAATAGAATGCAGTTCGTCAGTGCAAAGTCAACTGAGAGGCGTTTGAAGGACAAAGAAATACTCCCGCAGTTACACCGCCCGCGAATATCCCGTATAAGCGCAGCACGCCTCACCAGCGGAAGCGGCTGAAGCCCCTACATCCGCGAACGAGGGGTGTGTGTACTGAGGACCACTCCGACTCCTCTTCAAGTTCTATTTTCATTCGCCGTCAAAGTCATCGGGCGAGTGCGCTCTCGCCTTCAAAGTCTAGAAATTGAGTTGGTCAGTGACAGCGATAAAAACCTACTAAATAACTTGTCAGCTTTTGAGCAAAAAATTTCATGATAAGAACAGACGGATGGACACACCAGCTGAACCGCATTGTCCCTGCACATACTAGTAGTATCCCAGCACGAGCGGATGTCCTCGCAGCTCCATCTGAACCCATTATCCCGACACATAGTATCTCCGTCTCCTTGTGTTCTCGGTCTGAGAGTCCTCGTATTCTCTCTAGTTGCCTTCTTGCTTCCGAAGCTAGAGGACTCTCTTCTGCCGGTGTGTGCGCTAAACAAGTTGAGAGTTGGGAAAAAAATGACGTGTGAAGATCCGCGGATCGTCCGGGTTCGGATCAATGGGTATCCGGAATGACCCGTTGGCTCGAGGTTGCGGGTCACAATTTCACCTGTGTATTTCAGGTCTATTTATTGCTACTGATATTGAAATATTGAAATGCCTCGGAAGTGTCGGTAAACATCTTTTCCGGGGTGTCCATGAGGCATTAGAGGTAAGGTCCTATGGTCCGGAGATTGCCAGGTAGTGATGTTCTGGCTTTGGCCTCAGGCCAAAAAGCCATGGCTTTTTGGCTTTGGTACCAAGGCCAAGCCAAGCCAAAATTTTGGCCTGGCATGGCTTTTGGCCTAGCCTGGCCATCTCTCAGGCCAAAGCCGGGCCAAAAAGCCAAGGCTTCTGGACTCCCTCTGTGTGCAGCAACATGGTCGAAAAAATGTTGACAAAAATACTTACATCGAGTCTATAGAGGTCATTTCACCCGTTGCACCCCCATTCGGAGCTGCGTTTTAAGTATCATATCACAGATTTGCACTCACACGGCCGTGGAAGATCTAATTTCGACAAAACAAAAATTTAATATCCATTCTGGAAGATCTGTTCGGAGTTTTGGTAGATCCCAAAATGCTAATGAAGTCTTTAGAACCTCTCTAACTTTCATAAAGCTTTATTTGAACACTCCACACCTTTTTTCTCGTGCAAGTAAAACTTGATGGAAAAGCCATGGCCTAGGCCAAAGCCAGGCCAAGCCAAGCCAAGGCCAAATGTTTTGGCCTGGCCTGAGATTTCAGCGAGCCAAAGCCACCCAAAGCCGGCCAAAGCCATGGCTTTCAGGCCAAGCCAAAGCCAGAACATCACTATTGCCAGGACCGAGTGAATGTCTACCCCACTCCCGAGAAATTTACACACACAAACTCAGCCATCGCATATCCATGTTGAAAACAAGGTTTCAAGCAGCTTTACATGTTTGAAGCTACAACTCCTCGAGCTCCTTTACCACCACCATGCCAACCTGCAAAGAGACAATTGACGACCGCGAGCACTGCTCAGAGGCGCAGCGTACTCAGCAGTAGCACCAGAGACACAGTCCAACTAGGTGCGTAGTGTGCGAGGAGCGTCGGCCGTGTACGTAGTACTTGTATAAGTACAATGAATACACTTTTTTTTGCTGCGACCAATCAATCTGCGAAGAGGTGCACTGCAACAGTGCAAGGGTGGGCTCGCAGTAATCCGAATCATCCTGCGCTAGGTTGAAAATCAGCGGAATAGCCTGGCGCACTTTAGGATAATTTTGTACACAAATAGGTTACAAATCAACCTGCACAGACTAACCTATAACCATGTAGTATTCAACCTAAGGTCGGTGAATTTCAACCTATTTCCTGCTGAAATACATCCTTATCTAGGTTGAACATTAGGTTGAAATTCAACCTCTGCCGCCGCCCCAGAGAGGGTTGCCGACTTGATGTGGCTCTCTCCGACCTTCACGGTGAGTGTGGTTCAACTTCAAATGGATGAATATGGCACTAACACAATGTACAGTTCCAAAACTCAGGACTCGCGGTGTTGATGCCATTACACCCATTCGACTCGGCTCGTTCGTCATCATGCGGAGTGCTATTCGTCTTTATTTGGGCGAGGTTCTCGGCATTTATAGATACGGTTCGGTTTCAGGGAAGCATGAGAGTTACACAGATGCGGAAACTGTGGACGGATTAAGTTATCTCGGCCTCCGTGTCTATGAACAGGTGAGTTTATTCAATTATCCCAGTGGGTTCCTACGTATAACAGTCTCACAGGTTGGACCATTCCGTAATATCTTTCAGCATATAGCCCCGCCAGAACGTCCTGGGGCCCATTCACTCGCACTTTTCACTCACGCACCTATCTCCGAGCTTGTTTACCTTTTAACAGGTGCTCGCCTTCGCACGATCGACTCCGATACAGCATCTCGGCGGGTGACTCGGGGTGGGAATGCTGGCAGGCCCTCGCCTCAAATTCAGCAGCATATCGGATTCTCAACATCGCCGATGCTGCTGAGGACTCCGAGAATGAAGATGAAGAGGATTACGAGGAGCCGGACGAAGGAAGCAGCTCAAAGAAACGGCGGCCAAAGGGACCTCGAGGCGCCGTCAAAAAACAAAAGACAGGTTCAGTTCCGACGAAGAAGCCTCGGCAGAATACCTCAAGTGTCGCGAAACATCGCAAGAAAGCGCCGGCGGGCAAAGGGAAGCCTCGGGGTGGTAGAAAATAACTTTGGTATGTATTCCTCCCAGACCACGTAGATAAATTCGCAGACGCATGGGAGAGTGCGCATTGGCCCAGAGAGCGCCTGCGGCGGGCCCAGAACGCAAAAACGGCCTCAGAATTTAAAAAAATTGGCATTTTTGCAGACGTTCATCGGATATAGAGTAAATCAGGCCGCCAGATCGTAATTTCAGAGAGTAAATCAGGCAAAATTTGGGCTGGAAATCCGACCAACCTCTAAGGGAGTGACCGGGGGCCTGTCAGGCTGTTCATATAACCCGATTTCGAGATGTTGGTCACATTTGTTTACAGGTGCTCAATCTGACGGATAAAAATCTCCTTCAAGATTGGGCCGTACACTCGAAACATGGCAGTCACACCTGCTCAGATGCTCTCCCATGATCCGAAAAATCAAGTGTTACCTACTTCTGGGAGTTGCGGCCATGGGTCAGGGTTGAAACACTTAATCTGGCATAATTTATATCATGGAGGCAGGAGATGAAAGATTTCAAACCTCGTTGGGATACCCTGCCAGAGCAATATATTCGCACAAGAGACTGTTCAGAGTAAGTGAAGTTCAGCAGCCGGGATATTGCTTCAAGCTAAAGTCCTGTCATAGCCCAGTCCAAACTGACTTGGCAAGCCAATAGACAAGCATCGCTCCTGACTCCACCGGGACCAAGTCCTGGGATATATTCTAATTCCAGTGAGCAGGTCGATGAAATTCAATGCAGAAGTAGGACATTGTGACTGCATCCTGGTTGAGGATTTGAATCTGGGCCCAGTTCCGAGGAGCACATGTAACATGCAGGGTGAGTTGGACATGCAGCTTGTAAATGTGACTCAGAGCGCCTTTTGTGAGGTTCAAATTTGAGCTTGAACTTCAATGGCATATAATCTTATTTAACTTACAATCCAAACCAGATCATTGTACACTTTGAAGCTCATAGAACAACATATGAGATTGAGTTTGTATAGGAATGTTCCCAGGCCATATATTTGAACTGGCAACCATTCTACACCAACGATGCATTCCATGGGTACAAAAATCGCAGACTCAGAGGCACACTTATCCTAATGTCTTTCATTTCAGACTGACTCCGAGCACACATAAATGTATGCACTGCTTAGATCATCTCCTGACAAACCGAGAGAATTGATTGACACCGCAAGTGATACTAAGTAGCTAAGAAACTGGTCCAACAAGTGCAAAATAAATAAAGTAGGATGTAACATAATGAGGTGATCTCAAACCAACTCTGGAACACATAAATATATACACAGCTCAGATCATCTCCTAACAAACCAATACCACTCATGAAAAATTAGAGTGCAACTGGATCGAGTGTAGTTTCATCCTCCAAGTGCAGCCCTTCCGTGTCTTCAATATCAGAAAGATTGTTGATCTCGTCCACAGTCACCGAGGGTGCATTGAGCTCTGCGAGACAGGCTAAGTTCTTCCTGTGTTGCTCCAAGACATCTTCACTGACACCAGCTAGCCTTTGATCGATATTTTCAACCCGTTTGGCCTGCAAGGACCGTTCAAATAGTGGCCTCGCAGTTTCCCAAAGCTCCACTGCCTTCAGTAGATTACCCTCTCCCTTAGAAATATCCCCCAGTCGGAGCATACATTCTGCTCTACTGCAGTGAACATCCATCTGGGTAAATCCATCCAAGGCAACTGTGAACAAGCTGATAGCAGTATGCTCCTCATTCTGAGCAAGGAAGGTATCTCCTAGGAATTGGAGAGCCTTGTGGATTCCTAGCTTCTCTTTTTGCTTGACAGAATGCACAAGAAACACTGTTGTCCAGCCAGACATCCAATTGGCAACATCCCAGCAACTGGCATTGCCAAGTCGCTCCAGACAGTAGGACATGATTTCAGAGTGCCCCACATATAATATGAGGCATCTCTCAAAAAGAGTCTTGGCTTCTAATAAATTTTGTTCTCGCAAATAGAGATCTGCAAGAATAGTATCACACATTGTAACGTGCATTGCAAGGTTGTGCATGCAGAATATTTCTCTGGCTTTCTCATAGACACTTTGGACATCCTCCTTTGGAGCACCAATAGTGACATCAATTTCAGCCACATTGAGCGAAGCAATGCCATAGGTATAAGGATCCTGGATCACAGAAGTTTCTTGAAGAATCCTGAAATGGATGTTGCGAGCCTCAACATATTCTGATTTGCATTTGTGGATCTCTGCCTGAGTGATCATGAGAAAATGGTCCAACTGACCACTGGACATGCCACAAAGAGCTAAGAGGTCTCTTGCTCTACTGCAGAGAGAGATGCTCTGCTTGTAGTTGCCTAATGAATTGCAGCACATACTTCCAATGCATAGTGCCTGTGCTTCGCTATATAAATCCCCCACAATTCTTGCCAATCTCTGGGCCTTGTTTGTATGTCCCTGGGCTGTGAAGTAATCACCATTTTGCCAGTTAATCCTTGCAAGGCTACTCAATGCACGGGATTGCATCTTGGTGTTCTGAGCTGAAAGTGCTAAGGATATCGAAGTTTCATAGACATCTTTTGCAGTGGAGAGATCAGAGTTTCGCGAATAATATTCACTCAATGCATTATACAATCTGCCTGGATGAATTCATGTGAGTTGCAATACATTAATAATGGGAGAGCATACATTTAAGATCTAGGTCATCAAAGTGCTTGAAGTGTTCTAAAGCTTCAGAAACCAGCATCTCTGTAATAGAAATTGAAGAGTACTGCGATGAGTTGAACACACTTATAATATAGTAAGCCTCCAAGTGATGGTCGCAAGGCTGTGGAAGGATGCTGGGAATATGGGTAGTGAAAGGAATAGCCCCTCTGCCAGCAAGCCAGCTGAAGGAATTGAGATCACATGCACAGTAAATAGTATTTACTAGGTCTGGATGCCCTTGGTGAGCTCCATTCCAGAGAATGTTCTGTATATTTGAGTAGTTTGATGATATTCTAGCAACTGTCGCAGAACTTGATTGAGTGCCATGGTATTCCATACATAGCTCAAGAAGTTCTTTGAAATGTTTGAGAAGAGGCCGAACAAGGTGGTAGCCAGGTGGTTTATTCTTCCACATATATTCTCGGACAGGCACCAATACTTTTAGTTGTTTGTGTTCATCGCTGTATGCCAAGGTGGTTCGAATCAATGCTGCCTTGCAGCCAAGGATATTATCTATTGGAAGCTTGGCCTGCAGCAGCTCAGCATCTGAAAGCCCATCAGGAAGCATTGACAGGAGGCTGAGGAGATCCTTTGAATGTGGAAAGGAATCAAGCCTGGTACTTGAAAGTGATAATGAAATGGATAAATCCAGGTTTGATCTTTTATCATATCCATCTGAGATCAGAGATGTTTTCTCCTCCTCCCAGCGGGATAAGACATTGGAGCAACCTTCAGAGTCGACTAAATGAGCCAACAGATTGATTGCAAGTGGCATGTTGTCTGTCAGGGAAAGGACCTTTTTGACCTCTTCAGGATTGTGGGTGTTATCTGCAATGTCAATGAATGTTTGTTGAGCTGCATCATGTTCCAAGGGCTTCAAGGGCTGCAGAAATGGCCGAGTCCAGGCCACTTTAGCTGGCCTTTCTGCTCCTCGCATTGTAATCTGATTGTTAGGAGTGACAAGCATAAGTCAAAAATCCTGAAAACTTACCACACATGCAAGATGCTCCACACCTGTGAGCAATGATAAAAATTCCTCAATATTGGCTCGAGAGTCTGTTGGCTCCCACAATGTCTCAAGATTATCCAGAATCAAGAGACTGTGGGGGCTGCTAGAGAAGTGTTGGATGACTGGACGAGTCAGGTCTTTCCCAGGCTTCAGTCCAAGATGGGTTCCAATGAGAGCAGCAAGCTCCACTTGAGTTGCTACCGAGTCACAAGCAACAAAAAAAGCTGCTGCTCATATCTGCTGGCAATTTCTGCATGATGGATAATTGCTCTTGCCAAGCTGGTCTTTCCCATCCCACCTGCACCTAAAATAGCTACCCTGGGTGATCCTTGACTGAAAAGATGAAGGATGTCTGATAGTTCTGATGCTCGGCCATGCAATATATTTGGTTTGGATGGTAGCATGGAGATTGAGGTAGAGCTTTGAGCTATTCAATATGCAAATCATATGTTGATAGCCTTATGACACTGACCTATTGTGAGTCCCGAATAAACCCTGCTTATCTGGGCAAAAGTCATTACTTGATTTTGGAAGATGATTGGAATTACCATACAGAGGATGCTCCATCTGAACTTGTCCTGTCAGAGAAGCTTCAATCATATCAAGCACTTCTTTGTGTCTTTTCTCCACATCCTCCTGCATCTTGGTTATATCGTTCATGATATTAAGTGTGTTAACCTATGTATTTCATCCTTAATGAGTTGTTGAAATGTCAAGTAGATGGCCCACCTCAAATATATCAAATCCTTGTCGCAATCCTGCTTTGCATTCATTGAGCAGTCTGCTCATCTCACCCTGACGGAAAAAGTTCTTGACTTTGTTGCCAACCTGCTGGGCTTCGACAAATGTATGAATTTTGTGTAGGGTCCTAATGATAACAACAGTCATAGGGATCTTTTAGCTGTAAGAAAGTGACATACTCTGTGAATTTTCCAATATGATTTAAGACACTTGGTGGTAATTCTCCTCCTGTGTCTGACTTGATGTGAACCATCATAATTGCATTGAGCAACTGGTAAGTTTGCTCCAGCAATTCTGTACAGTCATTCTTGTTTTTTTTAACAGTCTGAATGAACTGGCTGAGATCAGTGCTTGTGGCAGATCCAGTGGAAATTCACCTGGATATGTTGCAAGAGAGACTGAGTTGTGTTAGAAATGGCTTCCAAGAAAGGGCCCTTGAGGCTACTGGCAAGAACATGGAGAGTATTTGAAGTGATAGTCAAGTATGTTGTAATGTTGTTGAGTCGGATTTGAGTGACACTGGGTTGGGGCATCTTGGTGGTGAATCATGGGTTGAGATGTCAGACTATGTACCCCTGGGAAGTTTCATTGCTATTGGCTCCTGTTCATCTCCCGCACAGGGTCAAAGATGTGATCCTCAGTACATATTTTCAGATACTCCATTGAAGGAAGCTAATATAGGATACATGATCTGATGAACAATTATTTGCTGCACGCTGTTATGCCAACCAATGACCGTGTGGCCCATTGCAAGGTGTTCGCCAATAGAGGTCAGTATAAAAGCAGCATACACCAGAGTGATATTTCTCAACTTCGAATCTGTGATCGATATCTGCAACAACTGTCGGACTGAAACATCATTGCACATAACTTAGAGGTCACAGTGCCTAAAAAAATGCAATCTCACGCAATAAGTACAAATATGTATATAGCGATAGCAGCCTGAATCAACACTGCCTTGCTTCCGTTACTGATTTTGGGCATCTGTGCCACATCACATACACCTTGCCTTCGTACCTGTTCCCACCTACCCCAGCAACGCACCCGCCCTCCATGTGAAACGTCATCGGCGAAGATGATACCGTAACAGGATGAAGAACTGAGAATTTGGGGGTTGTACTACAGAAAGTGTGTCAGTTTTTGATAACTGTACTCAACCCGAGATGGGATGGCAAAGAAATCTAAAAGATGAGTCAAGTCGACATGGAGGCAGAACCATCTCTCTCCCTCCAATCAAGTCGGGAATCCACGTTTATCACCATTCTCACCCCCTCCCCCATCATTCTCCAGATTTCTCCCTCTCATCAACGGCGAAAGCAGCATACATAATAGAGAAGAGCTAAAGAAGAAAACCCACCCACGGCTCACTGAAACGGCTGCTGCGTCCTACGTTCCCCATTTGCAGACTTAAAAATTGCAATCGGGTTACCTCTTATAATATCTCAATTAGTATTCAAGTATCCATACCGTCAAATGCGGTATTGCCTCCAGATCTACGATTTGGCCAGTGATAGCCGGAAGCTGAATTCGACCGAGAGACGGCGGAAGTTAGGCGGAAGTCCGGAGGCCGACGAAGGGTGAGCTATACGAGAGAAAAAATAATCAGTTAAGCGAAAACGAGTTATTCCAGCGGAAATAGTCGACAGGGAACATCGGCATCTCAAGGAGTACGAAGCTCTGCCGTCAAGCCGGCCGCTCGTGCATCCAGCACCCAGTACCACCACCATCTCGGCGCTTGCTCGAGACACGCCACAAGAAAATTCACAATGCACACTCCCTTGCATAACGGCGCTATACCCGCGCTGGAGTTCCGGAATCCATGGGCAGCGTACCCGCACCCCTGCACCCCGCCCGCCGCACGCTCAAGCTCAGGCGGCGAGAGCACCGGAGCCAAGGAGACGCGCGCCTCGTGCAGTCCGCATACGCCACTGTGCCGCACGATGGAGACGTCGCGTCACTCACTGAGACGCAGGCGAGTCTAAGACACAGGCGAGAGCTGTTCCCATGCAAAAAAAAAAAGTTCAAGGTGCGCGTCAAGCCGCGAGACCAGCAACTGCTTCAAAATGGTGCCAGGGGCGGCTCAAGCTCGACGACATCACTAAGACGCGTGGTGAACCAGGACGCGCAAAGCAGACTCACGCGCCCTGCGTGAGCAGCATCCCCATCCCTCCATCTTCGCGCTACAGTGGCCACCCCTTCCCTCACATGCAGCGTTCCCCCGCTGCGGCCGATAAAAAAAGGAACAGGGAAAGACCGTCGATGCACTTTTCCCAGCACCCCCGCACCCGCACCCTCGCCCCGGCCTATCCTCCTCCCTCACGTCGGACTTGGCCCGCCGTCGTTTGCCCTTTCCCCGCTCCCGCTCCTTCTCACCATCTCCTCCTGTCCATGCCCGAGCGTACCCGCCTTCTTCAAGATCTTCCTCCTACTTGCATTCCCGATCCCGATCCCCGTCATCATAATCCGGTCGTAGGAAGCCGAGCGCGAGTAGAGTCGGGAGCTGGGTGTGAGCGCGAGCGCGAAGACACCTCCCCATCGCGCTCGATCTCCCGCACCTCGTAGCCGTAGCGGGCGGGCGGGCCAGTCGCGGGTGTGCGCACGCTTGGCACCCTCGCCCTTCGTTCTCCCCTGGGCCGCTCGTCAGACAGCGCCGATCCTCGGACGCACCAGGCGGCGCGTGTGGTGCGGTGTGGCGATACTGCGCTCTCGTCGAGTGTCTCAGCATGGTGGGCCCGCGCAGCGCAGAGAATAGCGGTCGATCTGTAAAACCCAATGTCAGCGAAGGGAAGTGTGGATGGATTACGCAGTGAAGGAGTCACCTTAGCCTGCTCGCGCCCTCACTCCGCCCGCACTCCCTCCTCCCTTTCCTAACCGCCTTCTTCCACGCGCTCGTAGTCGGGATGAGGACGCGCCCTACGGACCAACGCGGGGTCCCGGTAGCGGCGCTCGAGCTCGTGCACTTCGTAGTCGCAGGGGACGGGGCAGTCGTGGTGGTGTGGAGACTCGTCCCGTGGCGCTCGTGCTCCCCCGCTCGTCGTACGGGCTTGATGATGTGCACCGATCCTGGCATGCACCATGCAGCGCGGTATGGCGATACTGCGTTCTTATCGAGTATTCTCAGTCCAGTGGATGCGCCAGCACGGAGAGCAGCGGTCGAGCTGTAAAGTGGATGTCAGCGAGTCCAAGGGAGCGTGGATGGGTCGTGGAGTGGAAGAGGTAGAAAGAGCAGGAGGAAAGAGAGGACGGGAATAGAATATAGAATTAAAGAAGGAAATGCAATATAAAATTGTATGAGAAATAGAAGGATCCGCTAGCTCGAGTGAAGACCAAAACCCAGCGCAGTGCGCTAGTCCCCGACGATCCCCAGCACCACCCAGCCCGAGGCGCAAGACATGCGGAGACGCGCAGCAGGACGAGGTACTCCGGTGGGCGGCGATGAGCAGATGCCCGCATACGCAAAGTGCCGGGAAGGAGAAGAATGGGTGGAAGATCGCAAGAAAGGACGACTCGGGTGTGACAACTCGAGGGCAGTAATGCGCACGCGCTGCGCGCCGCCGCTGGATCTGAGTGAGCTGTGCCGCGGCACCCAAGAGCGGGAGCAGGAGTACAAGGAGAGCATCGACAAAACGAGTCGCTTGCGGGCGGACCCGGATGTCTCTGGACGACAGCGCCATGAGAAGGTAGACGAGCAGTGCGGGAGCCCAGCACGCCTCGCGCCTCTCCCCCTCTTCCTTTCCACAAGCCACTCCGTTCAGACGCGACCACATCAGTAAAACTACACGTTTTGCTTTGGGATCTTTGTCTTTGGGACACGTCTTTGCGAGTCTTTGTCTTGGAGGACGACATCTTTGGTCTTTGGGCTGGAGTCTTTGGGTGTCTTAGTCTTGGGAGCCACCTTCCGAGTCTTGGCCGAGTTCCTTCCACCTCCCAAGACTTTGTGCCGAACTAAAGACGGCAAAGACTTCAAGTGTTTCAACGAAGTTTAAATCAGAATATTTATAAGAGTACAATATTGTAACTAGAAAGCTATCTCGTGTGTATGATGGTCTGCGTACTTATTAATATAAAATGCTTTAAAAGAGTCTAATGAATCAGAATATTTGAAGTGTCGCGGAAGAAAGTGATCGCCATAAACACCAATCAGATGCGCCCCGCGCAGAATCGTATCTACATGAATGATGTCCATGACGCGTTGGCCGCGGTTGTCAAGATCCGGCTCCACCATCCACATGCCGACATCTGGGCAAGGCTCATCCCCAATGGCAGAAAACCACGTCACAAGCGCGCACGGATACGTGACGCCACGATATTTGAAGGACATGAAAAGCAGAATGCGTGCAGCAAGGAGGCCCCGAAATCCAGGGAGCTCCGGATCACCCTCGACAAAAACACAGTCGTGCCGAGAGGGCCCACCACGCCAAGAGCGCACTGCCCGAATGCGCTCGCGGAGCATGCCAGCAATCCCAGACTGATCGCTCGGGGCATAGAATTTTGCGGCAGCTGAAGGAAACACCTTGATGCTACCCGGAGCATCAGGACAGTCGTTAAGGGAATATTTGCAAGTGGGACGTCGAAATCACAGTCAGGATTATCCTGCCCATAAAGAAAGCGGCGGACAAGGGGGACGAGATGGGGAAGGTTAAGGTGTTGGGCCAGCGCATCGGGGTTCTTAGGGTACCCACGCACTGTGCGAAGTTAAATAATAATTTATATCTCGAAAAGGAAGGTCGTACCGGGAGTTTTGGCTAAGATGACTTCCCCGAGGATTTTCCGCTCGTCGGTAGCGCCACCGTCATCGTCCTCGTCCTCGTTTGCGGCCGGAGGGACAGTGGTGCAGGAGCGAGAAGAGGGCGAGCAGCTGGACCAGCCATCATCCCGCGATCCACAAAATCGACGCGAGCTGCCGCGAGTTTGTCGAGCCGGTCGTTTATCGTGAGCATTTGAGACAATGCTTCGTACCGGCTGGATCGCCGCCATGGCTGCTTGACAGCCTTGATATGTTTGGACTCTGTAATGGAAGAGCACAGTCCATTAGGAGCGCCAAATTCTTGAATGAGGTAGCGGTAGTGCGTGAGCGAGTGTTGGCGGGGTAGACAGAAGCCATTTGCGCAGACACCCGATTCGACGAAGATAGTACGCTCGTGGTGATACCGAGCGAGCGCAGCGTCAATGGCAGTGAGGGTGGCTTCATCAACGACGTTCCGACGGACGAGGTAACAAAAGTCGAGGAAAGCACTGAAGGCGCGCAGCATCTGGGCTGGAACATGGCCCTCGATGGCCAGGAGATACACCTGTAATATATGTCAGCGTCAGACGCAGATGAAACTGAGTGTCTACTAACCTTCATTAATGCCTTGGAGTCGTCCCCCGTCCATTGCTTAAAGCCCCGACCCTCTGGAAATCTGCGAAGCCCCGGAAACGGAGGGACTGCCGCAATGCTGAAAGGATCACGGTCAGTTAATGTTATAACATAATATTAGCGCCAGAGTACTCACCGTCGGTCAATGTCTGCCATAATCTTCTTGGCCTTGGATTTGCTGTGCTCGTTCTCGAGGTATTCACCGACCCACACGACGAGGTGGTCCTTGAAGGTACCCTTGATTACTTGGTGCAAAAGATCGGGTGACAACAGTTCGTATATGTCCGCCTGCGAGGATACGCACAAGAACGTCAGGAATGACACCATATTGGTCCCACATTGTGCCGTGGTCGAGGACGTCGAATAAAGTTTGAGTATGAAGTTGAGTTTGCCGGCCACTCGGGCCGTCGAGATTTTCTCTCGACGCAGTACACCTGCAGATGATGAATGGAAAGCATGGAATATATGGTACACTCACTTTGCACACCAGCCTTGCACGACGCAGGCGAGAAGTACCTGCTCCGGATAGTCGGTGATGTACGGGCCAAGGCTGTAAATAACACGTCGGTAGTGTCCGTCCGCAAATAAAGCTACCTCTGGGACGGTCATCCCGGGCTTGAGAGACTGAAGGATGTGGCGGAGGGACCCATGGAAGAGGTTCCAGCGAAATGTGCGAAACTCAGCCGAGTCTTGATTCTCGCGATCAGCTATGAATATATATTAGTGCACGTCGCAGATGAGAAGAAGCTGCGCACTTTTGGGAATGGCGAGAAAGCCAATAGAGTCACTGCGTTGCGTGCGCACGTCGAACGCCGTTATGAACAAGTCCGTTGGACATATACAGCGGGTAGTACTCATTCTGACCCGTTGCGACGAAAGGTGGTCTTGTCGCTGCCGAGAATAATGGGGACAAACATTGACCCATGTGTGGCAGGGTCCTGGACAATGATATCCTGCACAAATTGCAAGTCAGATTAACAGGACCTAATAAAAATAAATGCGGAGACACGCACTGCCTGCCGCCACGCCCAGTTCCCGGACATGAAGTCTTGATATACACGACTGCCCCTTCGCGAAGACTTGTTTAGGCGCAAAATCCATTTCCGCTTTGAAGTCGGGATTTGCGAGTTGCTGATGAAGGACTTTGCGGGATCTCGAAAGTGGACAACATATTCTTGGGTTTTCCATGGCGTAACATCGCCAGGAACGAGGGGTTTGTTGTAGGAGACAGTGAATGATTCCCAAGGTACGTGCCCGATTTCTGTGGCGTCGATAGTGTTGTAGAGGTCTTCATGGTCCGCAAACGGTGGATCCCCCGCTGACTCGGGCCTCGCAGCCCAATTTTGCATCAGCTCATCAATCGCACCAGCCGATATTTGGACACGTCGATACAGAAGGTCAGCAAGGTCGAAATCCTCGCGGCCCGCAAAGGGACTAAAGTCGTCAGGTGGCGGGTGTTCCTGCGGCGGTGGAGGTGTATTGGGCAGTAGAAAATTCCCCTCCGGTCGCATGGGCGGCCTGTACTTTATCGTTAAATATACACAACAAATCTGTACGAAGGTCGACTTCACCATTCAAGATAGGGTGATATCGAATCGGAGGCGGTGGAGGAGTGATCGCCCCGCCAGCATCTCCTCCACCAAGGACAGAGGATGCGCGACTTCCGAGCGGAGAGTGCATCGGGGCATCATTGTCCGAATCTCGGGGTAGTACGCTGGTGGAATCGTGCATGCTCCGAATTGAAGTGCTGAGTTCGTCCCGATTTATTCTGAAAAAAGCGACCGCAGCCCGGGAATGGGCACGGCAAGTTGCGAGGCTTGAAGCTCTTGAACTTTCGATTGAGCATAACTCGAGAGAGGGACTTGAGAGGACGCAAAAATTCCTGTGTACCAGATAAACAATCAGCGGCTTCGGGCAAAGCGGCAATATTCCAGTTCACGTGTGAGATCGTTGCTAGCTTTTTCATATGATGCCCTAGCAACGAACCACTTATCATGATGAACCCAATACTGCGCATGCGCCACTTTGCGCACTCGCTTGTATGTATCGGCTGGACTCTGAATTTTTCTCTTCACTCTACCACCATGGAGGCCCCTGGCCTGAAGACGCGAACAAAAAACAAGCATGTTCATCCCGGCGTCGCAGCTGGAGTGAACAAAAAGACCCGGCGTACTAAAGACCAAATGGCGCGAGCCCGCGACGACGAAAGCACTGCCAAAGCTCAAGCTGCACTCGACGAGAAGAAAAAGCTAAAGCGCCTCGCCGCTCTCGAGGATCAGCAGCACCGAGACGACATCACATATGCTGCTACTGCAAATCACCCGCCCGACAAGCCTGCGAAGGCAAATATTCCTGCCGTTGTCGACTCGGGTAATGCATACTCTCATAACGAGTGATGCCAGCTGATCTTCTGTTGTCCTAGACGCGAAATCCCAGTCCAGTGGCACCGAGTCTGGCTCAGGCGATAAGGTCGACACATACCAGCAGCCCGACGAAGCAAGTGATTCCGACAATAATGCTGAGGACGCCAATGCCGAAAGCAGCTCAGACCCACCCAAGAAAAAACGGAAACCGAAGACCGCTTCACGGGCCGACGTTATCGCTTCTCGTACCACTCAAGACTCGACAGGGACCCCGGCCGTAGACGTTCCATCCACTGGCCACAAGCACAAGGCTGCAGAAGGGTTCATCTATTCAGTTCTATTTAAATGAATGCTTGTTAATCCTGCCGTAGATCCAAGGCCAATGCCACCAAGAAAGCCAAAAAGGACGCGATGGTAAAGCCCAAGAAGAAGAGTGGACTCGATACTCGTGGGTCCAAGTCCCAAGCCAAAGACGCCGCATCTGCTCCTGAAGATGATTCGATGGTCGCTCCCGGGGGGCCAGCGCTGGACGACGACGAGGAAGAGCAAGTGGAGAGGCCGCAGAAGGGTAAGAAGAAGAAGGGAATACCGACAGCCGTAAGCAGACTGTTCCGATCGATTCGGATCACTGACGACGCCTTTCTCTCCAGCCTCCCATCCACATCAAGCCCATCGCCCCCAAGAAGGTCACCGGGAAGGCCGCGCACGGCGGCGATTCTAAATGGACCCTCAAGCACCTTCCTGATAATACTGCAGACAAATTCACCTACAATGTCGTCCCACTCGCCCGCGAGCAAGCGGGTGCCGGTACGCTTAGCCCATGGAGTGGATTGACAGTTGCGCAGATCCAGGTCATCATCGACAAGGTCTACGGCGCAGATAAGTATACGGTGGTTCCAGGGGACATGTGGTGTGGTCTGGTATGTGTAGATTTTTGTTCCTATGGACTGCCGATGACAATGCGTACACAGATCGGCTACCGATTGCATGACTGGCACGCGGCTTCGCCACGCACTCTCAGAAAGGCATCAAGATCTACTTAGATGGAGATGATGGCGAGGACGAGGAGGAATACGAGGAGGGGCCGGTAGACGGTGAGTTTATATCTTCTAACCTTGACTTACTGGCGCCGATACTCTGCAAGATATTCCGCCGATGGCACCGTGCCTGATCCTACTCCACCTGCCGGTGCTGGCCCCACGGTTAGCAAATTCGACCTCAAAACCTCTGCCGGAATTGCCGAATTCATGGAGTGGTCGCTGGAGCTGCACAAAGAGAGTGGCACCATGCTGTTTCACTGGAAGCAGTGGGGTGACGGTATCGACAAACAGGTATGATACCCCCGCATCCATGTCATACATGTTCTAATGCTCGACTCCAGGGACTGTTCCAGTCGGACGTGATCCTCTATGTGTTCGCGTATCACCTTTCGTCCTTGGATACCATCCCTGCCAAGTACCCCCGGCTTACCACGCGCCCGGTTGCGGCCTTGCTCCTCGCCGTTCAGGCTGTACGATTCTAGTCCCCTCCTCGGCCATCGTTCTGATTATTCCACAGGTCCAACGTGAGCTACAATTTTGGTGTACCGGCGTGTACAATAATCCACAGCCCACGACTCGCGCCAACTGGTTCTCGAGCGAGCACTGGGACGACCACACCATCGCCAACCCGAACCCCGCCGGCCGGAAGACCAAATTGGTCCATCGTGCCACGAAATACTTGGCGACGGTGATGAAGTGGGATACGGCGCACTGGGATGACCTTGAGAAGGCAGGCAGGGAGTACATTGAACCTCCGAGCCGCCGGCGTGCTACTTCCAGTCGCAGCGCATCTGAAGCTGGTGACGACATGTTCTCCGAGGATGAGGATGTCATCATAGTCTCTGATTAGTTACTGGATTGTATTCTCTCAATGCATCGCGCTGCCGCTTTTTTTGAATCATTTTTATGCCCGATCGAGCCTCATTTTAAGTCTTTGAGAACGTCTTTGGACTGCAATCTTATCAGAGATGACAAGCTCCTGGGAAAGATCTCACGTCTTATCGGTCTTCCCCAAGACGAGAACGCATTGGGCAAGATTTCGTACCTAGCTTAGCGAAAGACTCTCGTCTTGGGAAAAATCGGGTCTTTGGAGTCTTTGGCGTCTTGCCAAAGACGCCAAAGACTCCAAAGCAAAACGTGTTGTTTTACTGATGCATCGCAGGTACCGCCCGAGCAAGATGCATCATCACCCCAAACGGCGCCGGATCGCATAACGCCGCCGCCAGCGAATAGTATCAAGGCCAAAATGGAAGGGAAATGGACCGCGACGACGAGCACAGCGGCAATTGTGCATAGCAGACGTAGGGGAATCAAGTGTGAAGTAAAGGATTCGCACAGCGAGGTCCAGTCGCGCGCAGAAAATGAAGTGAAGAGGGAAGGGCAGCGGAAGACATTAGGGCCAATTAAAGCCATAGAAATGCAGGAAGCAGAAAGAAATGGATTGTGCACCAGTGGGTGCGCAGGCTGCCCAGGTACAAAGCACATCGATACTGCAGGAAGACCCCGGACCACGCAGTTGGCGGAGCCCGCGACGAAAGCCATAAGGGAATGCATCGGGATGTAAGGCGCGACACGGCTGCGGTTCCGATTCTGGATTGCGACAACAGGTGCGCGGTGCGTGCAATTCGCAGTGGTATAGACGGAATAAATGTCCAAAACAAAACAGAAGAGAAAAGATAAACGAAGTGGGAGTGGATGTGGGGAGGAAAGGAGCGGAAGATACCCACCTCATTGAGTGCCCACAAACTCGTCCATGCGCGGGAAGGTGGCCGTTTGTGCGCCGTAGCGAGGTGCTCGCCACCAAAAGATTATACTGTATGGAAGAGTCCCAAAAAATTGAGTTTCTCGGGTAAAAGAAAAGATAGAGAGTAAAAGGAAATATGAGAGGGTAAACAGCATAGAAACACACCCGCACCATCGTCACCACTTGCGAATCGGACTTGCCCGCCTTGTACTTCTGCGCCAAGTTGCTCTCATAGCGTTCTGCGAAAGATTGAGCCAGGAAGCGCAATCGACCCGACACATTTCCGGGCCACGTGAAGGACCGATCATTTTGTAGACCATTGTCCGCCCGATTAGAATATTAGTGGACTGCTTTCGACGTGCTCAGACAACCAGAATAACAATGCATAATCAATTTCATAACAATCGCGGTCACGAGCTTTGATATTTGCCACCGCCGAAACTTCCTCCCTCACCCTACTCACGCCGATGGACTCCGCCAACCCTGCAACAAGCAAATGCAGCAGCTGCGAGACGTGGAAGCCGGCGACGAGCGAGTTCTTTACCATTAAATTGGGAAAATGTCCGGGGACCTGTCGTGTCTGCAGTCAGAAGAAAGCCGACAAGAGGAAAAAAGCAGCCGAGGCCACCCACCCTCTGAAGATGAAGATGACGCGGTAAAATTCTACCTTAGATCAGACGATGACTGTGAAGGCTAATTACAGTGTTTTAACAGGAGGAGCGTGCCCAGCTGAAACAACGTGCCAAACTGTGGAAGGAGGCAGCAGAGATTGCTGCAGAGCAAGCTGAGTCCGGAAACATGATCTAGGTCAAGAGCATTTTGCGGAGGGGCCTTGGACACGACCTCGAAGATTTGGTGAAGGATGTTGAAAATTACAGGAATGCGAATAAGAACCGTCAAACAACGTGGGCAATGTCGGGTGATCGCCACGAACGCCGACGACGCGAGAATACTATGGGATTTGTATTTAAGTAGTCAAATTAGATGGTTGGATTGATTCGGGCAATGTGCGCTGCCAGAATTCGCGAGTTAATCGCGAGAGTCCGCGAGTTTTGTCGCGTCGCAGTGAAACAGTCGTATTTTCGATATTTTATTGGAAATGACACCATATAAGTAGCACTTATCTAAAAGCTCCAAGTCTACCGACTTCCTTAGTTCCTAATGCGGCGAACAATTGGCGGACAATGGCCATCGGCATTTATCGACATGGCACGTGACCCGGAAATGTGTCGGGTCATTTGCACCTTGTGATTGAGCCCGAGATGGCCGGCATTAGCGCGCAGCGCTGAGCATCGACGACGGCAATCCCATTTCCATTCAGATATCTGCTTGCTTGTAGTCCTCCTAGGCGGAGATGGAGCGTGCGCTGTGTGTTGGTTTGAGTCCAAAAGAGGTGTCGGATCACCAGTAACGGCATCCGACATCCAGGGCCGTTTCGGTCCGGTTTTACTCAATCTACTTACAGCGGTCCCAAAAAAATCAGAAACTATCCTACGTGGCTGAATGTCACACATATTACGTTTCCAGCGTTTAATTCGTTGTGTCCCTTGACCACTTCCCACCTACTTAGCATCGACTCTCATTCTCATGCTAGCAGCTCGGCGCGATCTCCCTCCGATCCTCTAGGTTCTTCGCTTATGGAGCCGCCTTCGGGGGTGGGAAGCCGAGTGTGGGGAGACCCAAATTTGTTTGTAATTCCGAGAGGTCCTCTCCTCCGTGACAAACTTGAAGGATTTGGCGAATTACAAGAGCCGCTGCCACTCACTGAAGTTTGAACCTGCGGAGCGACGTAAGTACATTGCAATCCAATGCTTCTGTGCAGGGTTTGATTCTGGACTCGTACTTCGGACGGGGAAATTCCAAATCCATCCTGAACTGAATTTAGACACTTCAACATCCTGAGCATTTGTAGTTGATCTTGGCGTACCGAAATGGTTTTGGTCTCATTTGCAATCGAGATGAAATAAATTTGAACCCGTGTTGGATTTTTCTGTTCCATTGAAAAATACTTTCCACGTCGCATCGAGATCACACCTCAACGACTCGGTAAACCTCTGGATTGCATTTGAAATGTACACTTCAAGTATCGCGAAACTCACTGACAGAGGTGCATCAAGGAAGGCAGGAGAGGGCGCCAGGGAATGGAATGACATATAAAATAGAAGAGGCTGCAGTTTAAAAGGATCCCCAGCAAATGCGGCTGGCCAGAATAAAATCCAAAGAAAAATTGGCGCAGCGTCCCCGAAGGTTGTCGTGAGGAGTATCACCGGCCGGTGCCCCAGATCGTGCAACACACAAGGCTTCGGCGAGGGGCAACGCAAGAGGCATCGGAGTGCATCTGCTGTAGGGCTACATTTTCATCCCTCTTGCATCCCAAGTAGGAGAATGAAGGAGGATGATCGCAGGATAACTGAAATAAAAACAAGCCAGGCGCGAGCTAGCCTCTTCGTGTGCGAGGACGAGATTTTTTTGGCGTGAGTAACCGACGTGCACGCAGTGTGCCGTAGCCGCAGGACAAAGACCCAGAAAGGAAGCACGAGGAGGCCAGAAAAAAGCGAGTTGCGACCGAATGCACATCCGGATGCAAGCAGTGAAGGCAATGAAGCCGAAGACGCAGTTTAACGAAGATGCCAGATACAACACAGCAGTGGATGCCTCCCCTCTCGCACCCACAACCGACTTGCGTGTGCACCACCCTTAGTGCATCGAAAGTTCATCGCAAAGCAGCGGTGGGCCGCACTCATCACCAGTGGAAAATCAAGGCCAAAATGACCCTGGAAGACCATGTGAAGCCTGTCAAGATGAACACACCAACGGGCAGCTGTCCATCGTAATTAAGAAAAAAAGGGAAATGCGCGCAAGGCACAAAATAAAATGCAGGAAAATCAAGTGAACAGAAGAATGTGAGAGTCATGGAAACATAGGAGTCACAAAACAAAATAGGTGCACGTCTTCTCATCTGCGGGCGGCGGCATATGCAGACAATGAATTGTACCACGGGTGGAGCCCTGCATCCGGTCGGACCTCTTGAGACGAGGATGGGAAGTGACCCGGAAGAAATTTGGTTCATGACATGGTGGGGAAAAGCGGGCATCGGCCAGGGGATTGTACGGAATGAGACGGCGGGACAGACACCAGTGAAATGTAAAAAGAGAGGAAGACGAGCACACACTTATTTAAGCTAGTCTATCGCAGCTAGTGTTGCCGCGACTCCCGACTCCACCTCCCCAAGTCGACTTGAGTCGAGTCGAGTCGAGTCACTTGGCGTGACTCCATTCGACTCCGGAGTCGGCAGAAGTCGACTTGCTCGATTTGGAGTCGCTTGAGTCGGCCTTTGTAGATAGGTAGTTAAATTGGGTTATAAACACCGTGTAACAGACCTTTACTGATCTCAAGAGGGAAGAAAATCGCAACAAGTATACAAGATTGAATTTCTGAGCTCAAGGATATGATTTCGGCCATGTGTTGAAAGTAAGTGCTTGTCCGTTAATAATTGGAAGAAGTCTCACCATTCAGAGTTTCTCAAATAAGGCTCTGATATGGTTTGACAAAGACTAATATCTTACCCCCATACCATCCCGAGATAAATCCGACCTAAATTGACCCCCTCTCTATTGTTAGGAGCCTGGGAATACATATTTGAAAAATCCGCGACTCCATCGACTCGAGTCGACTTGGGTCGACTTCGAGTGACTTGGATGTGACCAAGTCGAGTCGAGTCGAGTCGAATGTCGTTTGAAGTCGACTTCTTGAGTCGTGACTCGACTTTTGGAGTCGCGGCAACACTAATCGCAGCCGCAAATTCATCCATGCGCGTCTCAAGCTGGCGAAAAAAAGCGGCCGCGTGTGTGTGCCGTAGCGAGGTGGTCACTAGCGAGGATGTGCTATACTGTATGACAAGTAAATTAGGTTCGTCAATGCAATTTCAGCCGAAAGAAGAGTTACAAAGAAATACTCATGGAACTCCACCATCGCCAATATCCCCGCACAGTGCGCCTTACCAGCGAAGGCCCCTGCATCTGCATGAACGAGGGGTGTGTACTGAGGCCCGCTCCCGACCACTCCTCCGAATCTTCAAGGTCTATGCACGTGTCAACGATGCGAGCTGCACAATGGACCCAGTATCTCCGAGTGATGCCGCTCTCCTTGACTTCTCGGTCCAAGAGTCCTATGTGTCTTGTCTCCTTGACTTTTTGCTTCCCTGTCAGTGTGTGCGCGCTGTGTTGACGAGTTGAGAGTTGGTTGAGAGAAACAAATGACGTGTGAAGATCCGAAAGGTTCGGATCGGAAATGGTCACTTGTCGCTTTACACTGGTACTGCAGGTCACAATTTCACCTATGTATCTCAGGTATCTATTGTTAGTGATGCTGAAATGTTTATTGCCGCTTTCAGAATAGTTGGCGGATGTGACTTTGTCTGACTTTTTGTGCATTTTTCCAGCAAAACTTCTGCGGGCCATATCTCAACAACCCCTGCTCCAAATCTCATGAAACCGGCACCATTCGGATGCTCTCGTCTGGGGCTCGTTAAATATCTTCTTTCGGATTTCCCCAGTGTCAGTGCTACTCTCTGTTAGATATGGTCCAGAGATTGTGCTTTTGACTCGGGAGATGTTGAAGTCAAACAATATTTCAGTCAAAAGCATGGTGCATAGGTATTCAACGACCACAGTCACAAATGGTCTGCAAAAACCTTTTGGCACAGATAAAAATAAACTTCAACGTGGATTATAAAAGAGCACAGTTCAATGGTGGTCAGGACCCAGAGGAATGTCGATCCCACTCCCAAAAAATCTACATGGACTCAGTCATCACTGTTTCAAGCAGCTTTACATAAAATTGAAGCCACAACTCCATGTTAAAATTTCCTACACTCCTTGAGCTCAATACAAACATTGAATGGATTTTCACACTACACCCATGCGAAGGAAGATATCTCAGATGGCCATTGCAAGGCTATTGCACCATTCAGATACCCTGGTGATTTCGAGAAATTGGGCATATTTGTTTACTGGTGCTCAATCCAACAGGATAAAAATTTCACTTTGAAACAGGACAGCTTGTATGCGCTGGAATGATCCAAAAATCAAGTGTTACCCTCTGCTGAGGTTGCAGCCATGGGTGTAGGTTAAAGCATGCCATCTGGCATAATTATATATATGTAAGAAAGTTCTGCAGAGATGGGAGAGGCAAGACTTCAAATCCCATTGGTCCACCCACCAGAGGAATATATTCACACAAGAGATTGTTCAGAGTAAACCAAGTCCAACAGGCCATAATCTTTCTTCAAGCTAAAGTCCCGAAATGGCCCTGTCTGAGCTGTCTTGGCTGTGGGCAAGCACTTGACTCCTCTATGGCAATTGCCAGGACCAAGTCCAGGGATATATCCTAATTCCAGGGAGAACACCGAGGCCAACTTCAGTGAAGTAAGACACTGTAAGGCATCGGAAGGCTGTGTTTCAGTTGAAGATTTGAATCTGGGCCCAGTTCCAAGGAGCACATGTAACATGCAGGGTGAGTTGGACATGCAGCTTGTAAATGTGACTCAGAGCGCCTTTTGTGAGGTTCAAATTTGAACCTGACATATAATCTTATTCAACTTGAACTTGACTTGAGATCGAATCTTCATACACACTGTTAAAACTAACAGAACAGATGAGAAACTTGACTAGGTATGCAACCAGAAATATTCATATTACAGTCATTCTGCGGTGCTTGCAACAGGTTTCGGAAATCCCGCATTTTTGGTGCAAAACTAAGGCTTAGGATCGAAACTAAATATGTAGGTAGTATGTATGCACTCGTAGACCTAGGCCATGCAAAAAAATCCAGGGTTTCTCATCAATTTTAAAGCATTCTTGGCCAATCGGGGGGGGAGCCAATTTTCTCGGCATCACCAGTCCTTGCAAATCTGCAGAAACTGGACCAAGATAGTGGTCTCAACCAAAAAGTTGAGTTGCAATGTGAAAATATAGTGCTAGTGGTTCCCTATATCTTCACTCAAACTTTTCAAGTGTTTAGATACTCTGTCCCATGCTAAAACTGACCATGCTCTAAGCCTACTATTGCATGGAAAAATAGGGTTTTTTTTTGGCTTCCTGTATCTTTTTTTGTGCCACAATTCATCTGGACTCATGATACTACTTGTATTCATGTTTCACTATGTTCAACACATTGTTTGTGCATGTTTTTACCTCACGTGAACACATTGTATGGATGATTGGTTCATTCCACACACCTGGGCTATCCAATGACCCCGGATTTTTTATAGCATGGACATATGACTCAGTATAACCCTCCATTCATTTTATGTCCTGTGAAACAAACAATGTAGAAGGGATAGTTGGGTTTCCTGCAGATCTGCCCTATTTGGTGCTGATTACATAATTATTGCGCACTCTATGCACCCGAAAATAATGTGGGAGGTGCATCAGACATGAATGAAGAGATCTGGTACAAATAAATATATATTTTAAGACCTAGGAAAAAAATATTTGCAAGGACCAGTGATTTTGCAAGGACTGTGGAATGACTGTATGTTGCGCAAATGCTAACTGTCTGAAAGATTGAGTTTATAGGGAAAAGATTTGAATGGGCAACCATCCTACTAGGGTACAAAACCCACTCACTGTTGTAAACTCAGAGTCATGCTTACCCTAATGTCTGTGATTTCAGACCAACTCTGAGCACCCAAAATGTATACACTGCTTATATCATCTCCAGGCAAACCAAGAGAATTGATTGACAGTGCAAGCAATACTAAATAGCCAAGAGGCTGGTCCAACAAGTGTACAATAAATAAAGTAGGATAACATAATGATGTGATCTCCAGGCACACATAAATATATACACAGTGTCCTAACAAACCAATACTACCTATGAAAAATCAGAGTGCAACTAGATCAAGTGTGCTTTCATCCTCCAAGTCCAGCCCTTCCATGTCTTCAATATCTGAAAGATCGTTGATCTCATCCACAGTCCCTGAAGGTGCATTGAGCTCTGCAAGATGAGCTAAGTTCTTCCTGTGTTGCTCCAACACATCTTCACCGAGATCAACTAGCCTTTGATCAATATTTTCAACTTGTTTGGCCTGTGATGACTGTTCAAACAGTGGTCTTGCTGTTTCCCAATGTTCTACTGCATTCAGTAAGTCACCTTGTCCCTTGGAAATATCTCCGAGTCGTAGCATACATTCTGCTCTACTGCGATGAACATCCATCTGGGTAAATCCATCCAGAGCAACAGCAAACAGGGTGATGGCTGTATGTCTATCATCCTGAGCAAAGAAGGCATCCCCATGAATTGGAGAGCTTTATAGATTCCAAGCTTCTCCTTTTGCCTGACAGAATGCACAAGAAACACTGTTGTCCAGCCAGACATCCAATAGGGGGCACCCCAGCGACTGGCATCACCAAGTTGCTCAAGACAGTAGGACATGATTTGAGGGTGTTTAAAGGATGATTTGAGGCAGCTCTCAAAGAGAACCTTTGCTTCCAATAGATTTTCTTCTCGCAGATAGAGATCTGCAAGAGTAGTATCACACATCACAACTTCTGTCACAAGGTTGTGAGTGCTGAATATTTCTCTGGCTTTCTCATAGACACTTTGGACATCCTCCTTTGGAGCACCAATCAACACATCAATTTCAGCAACATTGAGCAAAGCAATGCCATAGGTATAAGAATCCTGGTCCACACAAGTTTCTTGAAGAATCCTAGAATGGATCCTGCGAGCTGCAACATATTCTGATTTGAGTTTGTGGGTCTCTGCCTGATGGTCATGATACCGTGGTCTAATGACCACTGGACATGCCACAAAGAGCTATGAGGTCTCTTGCTCTACTGCAGAGAGAGATGCTCACTTGTAGTTGCCCAATGAATACCAGCACATACTTGCAAGGTATAGTGCCTGTCCTTCTCTGTATAAATCTGCAGAGATTCTTGCCAACCTCTGGGCCTCCTTCCCATGCACCTGGGCTGTGAAGTAATCACCATTATGCCAGTTGATCCATGCAAGAGAGACCAATGCTTGGGATTGCATTTTGGTGTTCTGAATTGAAAGTGCTAAGGTTATGGCAGTTTCACAAAATTTCTTGGCAGTGGAGATATCAAGGTTCTGCTGATAATAGTCTGTGAACACATTATATAATCTGCCTGGATAAATTCATATGAGTTGCTATAGCCTATGTACCAGTAATCAGAGACCATACATTTAAGATCTGGGCCATAAAAGTGCTTGAAATGATCTAAAGCTTCAAAAACCAGTGTCTCTGCATTGGAAATTGGAGAGTAGTGGAATGAGTTCAACAAAGTGAGAATATAGTAGGCCTCCAAGTGGTGGTCATGAGGCTGTGGAAGGATGTTGCAAATCTGGCCAGTGAATGGAATAGTCCCCTGGCCAATAAGGAGGCTAAAGTGATTGAGATCACATGCACAGTAAATAGTATTTACTAGGTCTGGATGACCTTGTTGAGCCCCATTCCAGAGAATGTTCTGTATGTTTGAGTAGTTTGATGATATTCTAGCAACTGTGGCAGAACCTGATTGAGTGCCACGGTATTCCATATAGAGCTCAAGAAGTTCTTTGAAATGTTTGAGAAGAGGCCGAACAAGGTGGAAGCCAGGTGGCTCAACCTTCTGCATATATTCCCGGATAGGCATCAGTGCTTTTAGTTGTTTGTTTCCATCACTGTACACCAAGGTGGTTTGAATCAATGCTGCCTT
Source organism: Mycena leptocephala (assembly GCA_029378395.1). Taxonomy (NCBI): domain Eukaryota; kingdom Fungi; phylum Basidiomycota; class Agaricomycetes; order Agaricales; family Mycenaceae; genus Mycena; species Mycena leptocephala. The sequence continues at coordinate 29,190 of JARJLF010000632.1, forward strand.
GCAGCCAAGGATATTATCTATTGGAAGCTTGGCCTGCACCAGCTCAGCATTGGAAAGCCCATTGGGGAGCATTGACAGGAGGCTGAGGAGATCTTTTGAATGGGGAAAGGAATCAAGTCTGGTACTTGACAGGGATAGTGAAATGGATAAATCCAGGTTGGATCCTTTGTCATATCCCTCTGAGATTAGAGATGTTTTCTCCTCCTCCCACCGGGATAAGACATTAGAGCAACCTTCAGCATCAACTAAATGAGCCAACAGATTGATTGCAAGTGGCATGTTGTCTGTCAGGGAAAGGACCTTTTCCACCTCTTCAGGATTGTGTGTGGTATCTGCAATGTCAATGAATGTTTGTCGAGCTGCATCTTGTTCCAATGGCTTCAAGGGTTGCAGAAAGGGTCGAGTCCAGGCTACTTTAGCTGGCCTTTCTGCTCCTCGCATTGTAATCTGACTGTTGTGAGTTTCAAGCATGAAAGTAAAACATGCAACATACCACCAATGCAAGATGCTCCACACCTGTGAGAAGTGACAGAAATTCCTCAATATTGGCCCGAGACTCTGTTGGCTCCCACAGTGTCTCAAGATTATCCAGAATCAAGAGACTATGGGAGCTGTTTGTGAAGTGCTGGATAACTGGACGAGTCAGGTCTTTCCCAGGCTTCAGTCCAAGATGGGTTCCAATGAGACCAGCAAGCTCCACTTGAGTGGCTGCTGAGTCACAAGCAACAAAAAAACGCTGCTGCTCATATCTGCCAGCAATTTTTGAATGATGAATGACTGCTCTTGCCAAACTTGTCTTTCCCATTCCACCTCCACCCAAAATTGCAATCCTGGGTGATCCTTGACCAAAAAGACAAAGAAGGTCAGATAGTTCCGACTCTCGGCCATGGAATATCTTTGGCTCAGACGGTAGCATAGATATTGAGGTAGAGCTTTGAACTATTCAGTATGCAAATCATATGTTGATAGCCCAGCGACACCGACCTGTTGTGAGAGCCCAAATAAACCCTGCTGATCTATGCACACATCATTACTTGACTTTGGGAAATGATTGGAATTGCCCTACAGAGGATGCTCCATCTGAACTTGTTCTGTCCGAGACAGTTTCAATCATGTTGAGCACTGCTTTATGTCTGTTCTCTGCATCCTCCTGCATCACGGCAATATCTTTCATGATATTGGCAGTGTCAACCTACATATTCCATCCTTCAGTGAGTTGTTGAAAAGCCCAGGTTGATGGCCCACCTGAAATATATCACATCCTTGTTGCAGTCCTGCCTTGCATTCCTTGAGCAGTGTGCCCATTTCACCCTGACGGAAAAAGCTCTTGACTTTGCTGCTATTTTGTTGGGCTTCAACAAATATGTGAATTTTATGAAGGGTCCTAATTGCAGTGGTCAGCTTGTCAAGCAGAGTCTTTTGTTACAGGACAAGTGACATACTCTGTGAATTTTCCAATATGATGCAACACACTTGGTGGCAATTCTCCACTAGTGTCGGACTTGACATGAACCATTAAAACTGCATTGAGCAATTTGTAAGTTTGTTCCAGCAATTCAGTGCAGATGTTCTTGTTTTGTTTAATAGTCTGAGACACTAATTGATTGAACCTGGTTGTTCTAATGTACACTGTGGAATTTACCTGGGTATTCTTCAAGAGAGAGTGAGTGGTGTTAGAAATGGCCTCCAGGAAGGGAGTATTGAGACTACTGGCAAGGAGTTTGACAGTATCAGCGGTGAGAGTCAAACATGCTGTAATGTTGTTCAAACGAATTTGAGTAACACTGAGTTGGGGGGGCATCTTGGTGGCAAATCACTGCACTTGAGATGTCAGTATGTTATAACATGGTGCCTTGGGAATTCTCATCGTATTTGGCTACTGTTCATTGTTCATCTCCCGCACAGGGCCAAAGATGTGATGCTCAGTGCATATTTTCAGATATCTCTCTCACTTGAGATATCATATGTTATAATATGTACCCATGAGAATCTTTACTATCATTAGCTACATCAATAATTTGACACAAATCTTGTGATCTTTTTGGACTTGTAAGCTTGTCGGCAGGCTCACAGGGTCGTAAGTGAAAAAAAAAACCTTGTGAGCACTTGAAGAAAGAAAAAAATAGTATTTGGAGAACTTTGGACCTTGCGAAATTTAGACATGGTTTACAGCTGTCCAAAGTCTGACTAGTATTGTTCATCTGCCACACAGGCAGAGCTTCCGGTTTATTCTGCCGAATTTATCCCATTTATTTCGGTTGCCAAACCAATAGGCAGGCACTGCAGTTTCTATTTTTCTGGGTGTCAGTTTTGACCCAAATCAATGATCCCGGTTTCATTGGCAGTCAGCGTGCAGCGCAGCCCTCTATCTACAATCAGTCCAAATTTGCAAAATGCTGGACCATAATATGTTGGATGGGTGTTCTGAGAAAATCATCTTTTTGTGATGAAGCACTTCCAGCTGTGGACGCCGGAGCACAGCGAAGGCATGTCTTGTCGAACTCATTGCGAGTCCGATTACCACGGAATGTTCCTTGTACGCAATGCGAAAATTGACACACAAGGAAGGGTATCTAGATAGACAGATGCATAGTGTAAATCAAGATGTGTATAAGTAATAATAAGCAGACCCGAACCAACCCCTACATTGTTTCCATTGCTGATCTTGGGCATCTGCGCTCAAAGCAGATACATCTGGCTGTTGTAACTTTTCCCGGCTACCCTCTTTATCCCAGCAGCGCATCTGCCCTCCCCACCAAACTGCGGGGTGCACATATGATGCTGCATACGATCCCGCTCAAGTTGTCCTATTAACTGAAGATGACCTGACTTGAATGAGCTGGCGAATTGTGGTCGGGCTTAGTTTTGGCTCTACCTCGTGTTCGGCGCTCTCCCCCCACCAGCGCTCGATCGTATTAATGGAGAACAAGGTGACGAGGAGTTCCGAAGAATGAGAATTTGGAAGTCGATGTGCTGCACACTATGAAGAGAAAGTGTATCAGTTTTTATTACTGTACTTAACTCGAGAATAAATTGGAAAGAAATCTGAAGGATGACACGGAGACCAGTCCATCTTTTCTCCCGTCAAATCAGCGGTCCACGTTCCATCAGTCTTTTCGCTCGCCATCATCCTCTGGATTTCACGCTCTCAGCGACGGAGGGCAAACATGACAGATCAAACAAAGACCTACTAGTAAAGATGAAAAGACCCGCGGCTCACTCAAAGAATACTGCACACGCCGTGTGCCACGCTGCCACGGCGTTCGCCTGGTCCTACATCCCCGGCCTGCATTTGTAGTCGGCTTACCTCCTGTAATATCTCGATTAGCTACCTAGTATATATGTCGTCGAATGTGGTGTTACCTCACGAAGGGCGAGCTCTCTTTCCATGAGAGAAACAAATCAATTAAGTGTAAACGAGTTGTTCCAGCGGCAGTAGTCGACAAGGAAATACAGGCAACACCGGCATCTCATCACCATCTCGCTCGAGGCACGCACGGAAATCACAATGCACACGCCCCTGCACGACAGCGCTATACCCCAAGACGCGCGCGGCTGAAGTTTCATGGGTAGCGTACCCGCATCCCCGCACGCCGCACCCGCGCACACCACAGGCTCAAGCTCAAGCGGCGAGAGCACCGGAGCCAAGGAGGCACGCGCGCCTCGTGTAGCCCGCATACGCCACTGTGCCGCATGATGGAGACGTCGCGCCACTCTCTAAGACACAGGCGAGAGCTGTTCCCGTGCAAAAAAAAAAGTCCAAGGTGCGCGTCAAGCCGTGCGACCAGCAACTGCTTCAAAATGGTCCCAGGGGCGGCTCAAGCTCGACGACACCACTAAGACGCGCAGTGAACCGGGACGCGCAAAGCAGACTCACGCGCCTTGCGTGAGCAACATCCCCATCCCTCCATCTTCGCGCTTCAGCTGCCGCCCCTTCCCTCACATGCAGCGCTCCCCCGCTGCGGCCGATAAAAAAAGGAACGGTGAAAGACCGGCAACGCACCTTCCGAGTAAGAGTAAGCCCGCAGCCCTCGCCCTCGCCCTCGCCCTCGCCACCCTCACGTCGTACTCGGCCCACCATTGCTTGCTCTTGCCCTTGGCCTGCTCGTTCCTTCTCCCTCTCTCCATCCCCTCCTCCTACCGGCTTCCCATACTCCATACTCCCCGTCTTCCTCGTGCTTATAGTCAGGGCGAACAATCGTCGTACGAAGCTGAGTGCAAGTAGGCCCGGGGACTCAAGTGCGGGTGGAAGAAGCCGAGCGCGAGCGCGAATACACCTCCCCATCGTGTCGGTCAAGCTCTCGTACTTCATAGCCGCAGCGGGCGGGCCAGTCGCGGGGATGCGCGCATTCGGTACCCTCGTTCTCCCTGCTCGTCGCACGTCGATCCTCGGAAGCACCCCGCAGGGCGGTGCGGCGATACTGCGGTCACGACTCCACTTCTACCTCCCCATCGTGCCGGTAGACGCGCTCGAACTCCCGCAGCGGGCGGGCCAGTCACGGAGATGCAAGTACTCGTCCCAGTAGCGCTCGTCGTACGGGCCCAATGATTCGCACCGATCCTCGGACACACCACCTGGCACGAGTGCGGTGGTGCGGCAATATGGCGGCAGCTGGGCTCTCGTCGAGGGTCTCCGCAGCACGGTGGGCGCGCACGGCGCAAAGAATAGCGATCGAGCTGTAAAAGGGATGTCAGCGAGTCTGGGGGAGTGTGGATGGATCATGGGGTGGAGAGGTAGAGCTTGCCGTTACCTTACTCCGCTCGCGCTCCCTCCTCCCTTTCCTAACCGCCTTCTTCCACGCGCTCGTAGTCGGGATGAGGACGTCCATGGCCGTCGTCCTACGGACCAACGCGGGGTCCCGGTAGCCGCGCTCGAGCTCCCGTGGCAGGCGGGGCAGTCGTGGTGGTGTATATGCTCGTCCCGTAGTGCATGCATGCTCCCCGCTCGTCGTACGGGCCCAGCGGCACCCACCCTCGGATGCGCGACGTGGCGTGCGGCCGCGATGTCGAGGTACTGCAGACACACCGCCATGTGTGTCTCGTTCTTCCCCACGGCGGACGCGGACAGCGCGGAGGACCGGCGGGACCGGTAGAGCTATAACAAACCGAGAGTCAGCGCCAGCTTCGAAGTAGGACCCAGATAATTGATGACGTGGTGGGAGTAGGGATGAATGCAGAAAGGAAGGGAGAAAGGATAGGACAGGACGGGAAATTGACCATCGAATAAAAGTAGCGGATAGAATAAAAGAGTAGATCCGCTAACTCAAGAGCAGACCAAAACCCTAGCGCAGCGCGCTAGTCTGCGACGATTCCCTGCGCCACCCGACCCGATGCGCAGGACGAGGTACTCCGGTGGGTGGCGATGAGTACATGCCTGCATACGCAATACACCAAAGCCGTGAAGGGAAGAAGGGAAGGAAGATCGCAAAAGAGATTAGACTGAGCAAACATGAGACAACTCGAGTACACCAACGCGCACAGGGTCCGCGCCGCTGCATCCGGGTGCTGCGCCGCGGCGACCAAGAGCGCTCGGAGCAGGCACAAGGAGAGCATAGACAAACGAGTCGTTCGGCGGACCCGGATGCCTCTGGACCACGGCGCCATGAGAAGGTATACGAGCAGTGCCGGGGCCCAGCTCCCGCTTCGCGCTCCTCCCCCTCTTCCTTTCCACAAGCCACCCCGTTCATGCGCGACCATCACAGGTACCGCCCGAGCAAGATGCATCACCACCCAACGGCGCCGGATCGCATAACGCCACCGCCAGCGAAAAGTATCAAGGCCAAAATGAAAGGGAGATGGACTGCGACGACGAACACAGCGGCAATTGTGCATAGCACACGTAGGGAATCAAGTGTGAGGTAAAAGGATTCGCGCAGCGAGGTCCAGTCGCGCGCAGAAAATGAAGTGAAGATGGAAGGGCAGCGGAAGACATTAGGGCCAATGAAGGCCATAGAAATGTAGGAGGGAGAAATAAATGGATTGTGCACCAGTGGGTGCGCAGGCTGCCCAGGTACAAAGCACATCGATACTGCAAGAAGACCCCGGGACCCCGCGATTGCCGGAGCCCGCGACGAAAGCCATGAGGGAACGCATCGGAATGTAAGGCGCGACACGGCTGTGGTTCAAATTCTGGATTGCAACGAGGGGTGCGCGGTGCGTGCAATTCGCAGTGGCATAGACATAATAAATGTCCAAGACAAGAATAGGAGAGAGAAAAGATAAGTGAAGTGCGAGTGGATGTGGCCCGGGGAAGAGAGGAGCGCAAGATACGCACCTCATTGATTGCCCACAAACCCGTCCATGCGCGGGAAGGTGGCCGTTTATGCGCCGTAGCGAGGTGCTCGCAACAAAAGATTATCCTGCATGGAAGAGTCCCAAAAAAATGAGTTTCTCGGGTAAAAGAAAGGATAGAGAGTAAAAGGAAGTATGAGAGGGTGAACAGCACAGAAACACACCTGCACCATCGGCACCACTTGCGAATCGGACTGGGTGCCTGCCTTGTACTTCTAGGGTTGCTCTCGTAGCGTTCTGCGGAAGATCGAGCCCGAGATGGCCGGCATTAGCGCGGAATACTGAGCATCGACGAGGGCAATCCCCAGCTTCGTCTAGATATCTGCGTGCTTGTATTCCTCCTAATAGGTGGAGATGGAGCATGCGCCGTGTGTTGGTTTGAGTCAAAGAGTGTGTCGGATCACCGGCAACGGCATCTGACACTCAGGGCCGTTTCGGTCCGGTTTTACTCAGTCAAGGAGCAGTCCCAAATAAAATCCAGAAACTTTCCAGCGTGCCTAGAAGTCACAGATATTATGTTTCCAGCATGTCCACAGTGCTTTAATTCGTGGTGTCCCTTGACCACCTCCCACCTAGCTTCGACTTTAAGTTTGGACCAGGTTGATTCGACTTTGGTTCTCATGCTCGCGATCTCCTTCTCCTCTATGCTCTTCGCTCACAGATGAAAACTCCTCCTTCAAGGGTAGAAAGCCAAACACGGGGAGAGCCAAATTTGTTAGGAGTTTAGAATAGTCCTCTGCTCCGTGTCAATGACGACGGATTTCAAGGCCAAATTCCAAGATCAGCGACCAGTGTAAAGTTTAAACCTGCGGAGCAGCGCAGCGGAAATACATAATCCAATCTTCTGTCCAGGGTTTGAGTGGATCACAGTCTGAACCAGTGGGTGACTTCCCGTAAGGTAAATTTACTCTGGGGGAATATTTCGGCCAGATGCCGAGGCACCTGTCAGGACCCCATCACTTGAGCCATCCAAAAGCGGAGGCCTTTTATTCTGGATCAGTCGAGTAGATTAAATTCCTGGAGGGGGGGTAGGCACCCCCCCTCCAGGAATTTGGATGGTGGAATAAACCTTTTGGGACGATTTTGATTGATCGTCACTCCTTGTCACCAGTGTCACAAACCCTCTGCCGTCTCCAAACGTTGGCCGTGGCCGCTACAGGCCCTTCAACGCGTTGACCCCGATATTGCTTCACTATAATTTGACTCTTGAACACCTCAAAACACCTCCCATTCACTGGAATCAGCTGGGAGTCGGCTTTTTTCGACGTCATCCATTTCTGGCCGAACAAGATGAATGTCCATGCTCCTACATGTTCACGACGCAGCAACACTTCTTTTATATGGTGGGGCCCAGAGGATGTCATTTCAAAGCTCTCTTTAGGTGTGAGCAGCGCATTATAGTTCAATGAATATATTATTTTGCTTGCGGGAAACCCGCAGGCTTGAATGTCGTTGGCATTGATCTCATCACTGGCACCCCTCAAACAAGCTCGAAAATTGCGCTGGAATATATTTACCTTACGGGAAGTCACCCAGTACTTAGAACGGACAAATTCCATCCTGAACTGAATTTAGTAGACCTTTCAACGTCCTGAATATTTGTGGTTGATCTCGATGAGACAAGTTTGAACGTTAACCCATGTTGAATTTTTGTGCCATTTAAAAATACTCTCCGCAATGAGTCCGCATAGAGATTCCACCTCAATGCCTCGGTAAACCTCTGGATTGTACTTGAAATGTACACTTCAAGTATCACGAAACTTACTGACAGAGGTGCATCAAGGAAGGCAGGAGAGGGGGGAATGGAATGGAAATGGAAATGGAAATGGAATATTAAATAGAAGGAGAGGCTCGAATATAGAAAGATCCCCAGCGAACGTGGCTGGCCAGAATAAAATCCCAAGAAAATTCGGTGCAGCCTCCCCGAAGGTTATCGTCGAGTAGCATCTGCCCCACATCATGCCACACACACGAGGGGGAAAGCGAGAGGCATCGGAGTGCGTCTGCTGTAGGCTACATGTCTGTCCCTCTTGTATACCAAGGTAGGAGAATGAAGGAGAATGAAGGAGGATGATCGCAAAATAAATGAAATGAAAACAACCCAGGTGCGAGCTAGCCTCTTGAAGTGCGAGGACGAGGTTTTTTTGGCCTGACTAACTGACACGCACGTAGCGCGCCGCAGCGCTGTATCCGCAGGACAAAGACCCGGAACGGATGCATGAGCCCAGAAAAAATGCGAGTAACATTTGATGCAGATGGGTTGGCTGCGGTGAAGGCGAAGGCATGTCGTAAGAAGATGCGTACAATGCAGCGGCAGATGCTGCCTCGCTGGTCCCGCTCTTTTGCACCCACCAGTGCCGACTCGCGCATGCACCGCCCTAGGCGCTTTGAAACTGTCATCGTGCAATGGCAGCGACAATGCAAGATCAAGGCCATAAATGGCCAAGAAAGCCACCGTAAATCCCGTTTCTTGTCGGGTATTTACTCTTGTCACCTCTAATATTTGGTGCGCAATCCGCATGAAAAAATGAGGTTATATGGGAACTGACCCTTTAGACTGTGCTATAACACGCGACACGCATTTTTTTCCTCGCTTTATTTGTTGTCTTTGAAAACCTTTTCCTGATTGCGACGTGCTCTACCAAGGTACAGCTCCCTATTGCGCAACTCCTGACCTAAATTATCTTCCCCTGCATGGCCAGGCGATACAGCACCAGAGCGGGCGGCGTAGGTACCTGTGCCACCATGCACACCCCAGGAGCCGACGCTGGCTCACGGCCCATGGACGCACACCACATGCTGCACCGTCGAGACACGCGCAATCAGACCACACCACCCGCCCCATCCAAGATGCGGAGCGCACCCTGTCCCGCCGGGGGGCGGACCGCTGGCGTGTAGATCGAGGCCCAGAGACGCACACACTGCAGCCTGCCAGCGCAGCGGGCAACTGAAACACAAAGACGCGGGGCAAGCTCGAACGGCGATAGCGCCGCAAAGGTCCTCCGCGCCAGAATGTGCTCGGCTCATAGGTTAACTGCTCGCGGGCGAGACGAACCCATCGTCCTCTGTACAGACATGACTTGTTCACCCTCCCCTCCCGCACAGCGAGCAGCATGGTGAAAGACTCGTGCACTTGACCGGGGCAGCAGCATCCCCGCACACCTATATCGTATCCTCACGACCCGAACACTCGTTCCATCATCAAGACGCGCCGTGCACCACCGCAGAAGGTTGTGGTCCAGAGCTGCGTGCACTACCAGTACAGCGAGCAACAGAATCACAAAGGCGCACGCGGCTCACGGACCACGCCGGGGAGGGGCGATAGCACCCCAAAGGCACGACACGCCCCAGTACGCTCTCGGCTTGCGTGCGAGCAACAAACACACCGTCCACTTCCGCTGGGACACGCGTGGCTATAGCTTGTGTAGCTGCGACTCCTTCCCGCCCCTCCCGCACAGCGGGTAACACCACCGAAGAATGGGGTGCTTCACGAGAGCAGCATCCCCATCCTCCACCTGCGACGCTCGCCCTCGCCGCCAATTCGAAAAACCCTCCAAAAGAAATGGAGAAGGAAACAGTGCACCTCCATCCATTCCCTCTTGTCATGCAGCCAGCCTGTGCCCTTCCCCTGCTTGTGGTCCTCGTCATCCACCCCTCCTCCTCCATTGCGCTCAGGGTTTCCCGATTATGTGCTAGCGGTCATCGTTCTACTCCTCGTCTCGTTCGCAGTCGTAAGAGGCTGCATGCGAGATGTCGAAAGCATATGGGAGTGGTCGTCCGAGGCCAAGCGTGAATTCTCGCGCTTGGTGCGCAGATATTGCCCGTGGTACAGCCACAAGTGTCGAGATACTGTGCGCGAGGGCTCCAGAGCGCTCCGTCGAGTCTTCCTCGACGCAGGCGCGGGCGGCGCTAATGCTGGGGAGCGGCGATACTTATTCAGCTGTATGAAAGCGATCGTCAGCGCCAGCTCGGAAAGTGGGGATGTAGGAACGTAAAAGGAGGGGCAGAGGAAGGGAACGAAAGCAAAGAAAAGAAGGGCGAAATAATCGAGGGAAGTAATCCCAAAAAGGAAATGGAGGCACTTTGCGGGAGCTCTTTCCTCCACATGCGACACTCTCCCTCTCGCCGTTGCTTCGAAAGGAAACAGAGAAAGGATGGGAACGTACCTTCCATGCACCCCGTGCCCCGTCTGTTCTCCGTCTTTCTCTGTCCACCATGACCTCTCCGCTCCTCTTTGCATATCCTTTATCCCACCGTACCCTCTCATCGTACGAAGCTGAGTGCAAGCGGAGGACCGCCTGCCGAATGCGAATACCCTGCACATCACGCTGGCAGGTGCACACTCGCGTAGCTGCGGGCGGGGCAGGCGTGAGGGGTACGGATCGGAGCCATGACTCCTCTTCGTACGGCGCGCCTGTGTCTATCCTTGCGCTTCTGTGTAGGAACCAGGAGGGTGTGCGGCCCGACGTCGGTGTATGCGTGCTCTGTCGAGTCTTCTTCCTCAGTGCAGTGGGAGAAGGCGCAAGCGCGCTTGGTATGTAGGAACCTATAAACAAACCCAGTCAGCACCAGCTTGGATGGAGGGATGATAATTGAGAGACGAATGAGGTAGTGAGTAGAAAGGAAGGAAGGAAGGAGATGGCAGGGAATGGAGGATAAAAATATGGAAAGACCTCCAGCAAAAGCAGATAGCTGGCACAGCACCCCGGAACGCTATCGTCGAGCTGGCCGATTCCCCACATACGCGGAGACGTGCGGGGCAGAGCGAGTGGTAGGGGAGGAAAGGACCCAAAGTGTGCCTAGGGATCACCGCCGCCCAAACGCGCAGATCATCCCCGCAAGGAAAACGAAGGGCAGGAAGCGAGGATGACGATGAGCGGATGATAGCAAATAAATGAAATGAAAACCGGTGCGAGTGAGCGGGCAGGGTATGAGAATGAGGGGTGAGAAACTGACGCATGCGCAACGCGCTCCAGGGCCGCAGCTGCAGGACTACGACCTGGAGAGGAAGTATGAGGAGTGGGTCGCTGCCGAATCCAAATCCGGATGCAAGCGGATTGGAGGCAGTGAATGCGAAGACGCGTCATACGAAGATGCCAGCGTACGACACAGCGGTGGATGCCACCCCGCCGTCTTCCCCTCTCTCACGCCCGCCAGCACCCGCAGCCGACTTGCGTGTGCACCACCCGAGGCCCATCGAAAGTGTCATCGCCCAGCGACATCAGGCCGCACTCGCTGCCCACAGTGGAAGATCAAGGCCAAAAAGAAAGGCTATGAAGCCTGTCTGGATGCACACAATGACGCGCAGCTGCGCATCGTATCAAATCGAGTGAAGCCCTGCACATTGAAGTGCACTGTGTCTGGACCACTGGGGATGGGGACGAGAAGAAACCCCGGGCCCGGAAATGAGACCCAGGACAAAGACAGGCCAGAGGATTGTGCGGGATGAGACAGCGCAAGGAGGCGCTGCATGCGACGATCTCCAGGGCAGAAGCGATTGAAATGTAGAGAGAAGTCTCAAAATAAATGGGGAGGAACGGATAGACACAAGAGCAGATAAAGAGGGAGGGAGAATGAGCACTCACTTGTTTGAGCCAGACTATCACACCCGCAAATTCACCTATGCGCCGTCTCAAGCCAGCAGGAAAAAGCGGCTGTGTGTGTCGTAGTGAGGGCCATTAGCGAGGATAAGTTAGACTGCACGACAAAAGTGAAATAGGGTCATCAAATGCAAAGTCAGGTGAGAGAAGAGTGTGAAGGACAATGAAATACTCACGAAACTTGTCGGAAAAACGTGCCGAAGCCGATAAGAATTGATAAGGACTGATAAGGCCGTAAGGCACCGAGCAGATTATCGTAGCATGATAAGATGAGAGTCCCTGATAAGGTAGCGGCCCATTATCCGGGATTTCAGAGATTATCAGGCTAGGCTAGAAGATAAGTCGTGATAAGGTTAGAACGATAAGAAAAGGGCAGATAATAGGAAGGGCAGTATTATGAGTGGAATATTGATAAGAGGAGCAAAAGATAATCTCACATCCATATCTAATCTCACACCTTTCTAAGGTATTTATTTAATGGTTGTTCACTTTAAGGATCGAACCAGCAACCTCTGGAGTTATGAAAATTTTATAAAGACTAAACACAACCAACTGCACCAGGCAGCTTTTGTATAGTAGGAAACTTAGCTCAATATATTGCAACCTCTGCCTTCTACGGCCACCCAAGAAAAACGTAAAACAATTTCGTCGCCACATTACTATGGTTTGTCTGGCTACTACAGTACTCGTGTGCATGTTCGCCATTCGAAATCTCTATTTTTTACACCCTCTTGCGTGCACCCTGTTTGCGTGAAGCTCGTTTGGGATGCTCGACCTGGATGGGATCTTCTTCGACTCCGTTCAGCCCGTGGTTTTCGTCGTTTAATCCCGGATCTGCAGCTTGAACAATGTTGGGCAGAGGTGGAGCCTGAGGCTCAGGTGCATCAGCGTCACGGCTGGGGCCGTCCTCGGGATCAGAGGTGGTGTCTGTTCCCAATTCGAATCTCAACAATGCGTCGCTGATTGCCTGCTCTGTCTCGTCATCTGCATCTGCGTTGGACGTGGTCCCGGGCAACAAAGAAGGTGCGACACTGGAGAAGACGAAGTTTTGCACTGTTTTGAGTATTTTCTTCACGTGGGGCGCGTCGCGGTTGCAGACGAGCATCTTATGATATGCCCGATAATCCTGTTCATAATCAATTCCAGAAATAGCACCCTTGGCAGCCCATGCTTTATCGGATGACAAGACGAAACGGGTCTGCAACTCTGATTACCAGATATAGCAGATAAGGAATTGGTAAGGACGTACAAGGATTCCTGCTGCTGACACCGACTCCTCTGTCACCTTGAGATCAAGCTTTACACCGTTGGAATTCTGTGCTGGTTTGCTACCGGAGTTAAGACTCGTGGGCCCGAAGAACATAAGCCGGTGGACCTTCGTCAATCAAGTTAGAAAAGCCTCAACACTGAAATAATCTCTGCAACTCACCTTCATAACAATTGGCCCAGTAAAGATTTCGTTCATGTTTTGTTTTCCATTGGGAAAGAGAACAGGTGCTAGTAATGTTGGCTTCCGGTCGTTTGGGAAGCGAAGAAGGCGATCAAGGACATCGTTCTTGCTGCGATCCATATCGGCAGTGGTGAGGAGATCGGAGTCTATGTTATAACCTTTTAAAATTCCAGGAAGGGCCTTCCGAATAACCTTGATCAGTGCTGAGCGACCTTCGCCGTGCTCATGGACAAACTGAAAGGTAAGACATCCTGTGTCATCAACATTACAGTAAGAAGAACCAAGTTGCGCACATCTTTGGCGAAACTCGCATAGGTCTTGGCGTCTAAGAGAGAATGTAATTTCTCTGGGATTTCCTCGTAGAGCTTTGTCGTGATGCTGGAAGTGTACGCCTGGTCGTTTGCAAACTGGTCTTGGGGCTCTGCCATGGCTGAAGGTTCCGTATTGGCGTGGAACACTGCAGCAGTCACGAATAATGCTTTGGTGATCATGAAGCTCTTTGCAAAACCAACAATGTGGGCCTTGTATCCGAGCACGTCCCTCTCTCCACCACGTCGTTTTTTTGTGGAATTGGCTCGAAGCTCACTGTTTTCCTGTTGTAGTGTCCGGAGCTCTCCAAGGAGCTGTACCACTGAGAGCTGAGAGGCTTTCAAGGCCTATGCAGAAAGAGGAGTTGGAAGATTACGTTCTGCATTGTCAACTGCAAGAACGACAAACCTGGATCAACTCTTCACGGGTCGCATTGAAGTTAATGGGCTGTAGGTGGAGTTCATTGTCATCATTGTTGCTTTCAGCGTTCGACATTGTAGACTGAGGATAGGGACAAAACAGAGAGAAAGTTTCAGGAGCGCCCAATGTGCACAACGACCATCATACTTTCAGGGACGATACGGAATGTCACCATTGACAATGTTCCGTCAACACTTTTAAACTTTTGATGACTGATACCAAAATCCATTTCCACGACTGCTGAAACGACAAAAGAGTACTATTTTTCAAGAGAACTACCATCCGACAACGCATACTGTGAATCCTCCCCTGGACCATCCACCATCACTGAGTTGGAATGCTCAGCGCCGTGGCGCTGAAACTCTAGATTTTCCGGAGTCTGAGCAGTTCCATTCACATAGGCGTGCGGGCACACAACACGGATTTGTGGAATGACGCTGTCGAGACTCATTGGTAAAGATCATGTAGTCGGAACCAAGGACTTACCGAGTACGAGTACGGTCATACCGCACTTGTAGTTGCTCGTGCTCCTCGAAAAGCTTGTTGTACTCATCGGAGAGCTGCTTGTAATCGTTCGCAAGCTCTTCAAAGGAACAGTGAAGATCCTCATGATGACTCTTGAGTTTGGTGAGCTTGTTCTTAAGGGTCTGTTGCATATCGATGCACGGCTACTGGGATATTGAGTATGAAATCAGAGTGGTTTGACCAAATGTATACCTTGTGGATCTCTGAGTTGTTGTTGGGGAGCGATTGTGTAACATGAACCTCTGCTGCAAAGGAGCGGAATGCGTGTCTTGTCAGTTCACGACGACGCTCGTCGGTGATGCTCGGATTGATCTTGGCGAAAGGCGAAGAATGACTGGGATCCAGGAGGAGGGCGGAGATGGAGTCGAGAAGTTTCTTATCCTCAGACATGGCGGGCGACAAAGAAAGAGTTTAGGATCAAACATACCTGGTGCAACCAATTTTATACTGACGCAGGGAAAGTTAGCCGACGAACGGATCGTGTCGTGCGGTGGAGACAGGTTCACAGGGTTGTGCTCAGTGGAGATACCAGCACAGGGCTGATGCATAGGCTTGCGCGAATGCCATCTGTGGCTAAACATGAAACACAATTCCTAGAGAGCTATAGAGGACATACCATGTGGTTTCGTGGATACCAGCAGCCTCAAAGGCTGAGGAATGGAGCGAAGATTGACGGCACAAAACCTGAGAAGGCTGCATGAACAGACGTACAAACCATGAATGTACCGATTGGGCACTCACAGAGAGAAACCAAGTCATCTTTTTTACAAGCATGTGATCCCTGCCTGGACCAGAACCAACCCCGATGCCATGGCTCTGATCTCCGCCAGCTGCAAAAGCGGGCCAAGCTTGCCTTTGAACTCAGGAAGGTACACCTGATTCGTGTACGGGCAGTGTACCACTGACGAGCCCTTGTATATCGGGGTACTCGCCACTAGAAATAGCCAACGTTAGCAGTAGCTGGAGAAAGGCTGCGATGAACTCGCCTGCTTAGCTAATAGAGAGTTTGCGGTGGAGCCACCCGGTGCCACCAGATGGCTCATCCAGCATGCGGTGCTGGGTGGCTACGTCATTTGGTGGCTGATCAGGTGGCCTGGGAAGAACTTTTGTTGACCTTTTATACATACTATGCCTATTCAGACGGGTGCCCATGCACGTGCACGCACTGGTGGAGTGCTGGAAACTAGTATTTCAACCCCTTCTTTGCTGCCAAACTCCGAGAGCAACCCGATATTGAGTCAGACAGCGAAGTGTGGACTCAAGAATGGCCTTCTGCATAGGTAGAGAAAGCAGTAGTATTCAGTGAGGTAGTAGGCACTCAATACATGCCATAACAAGCAGGCAACTGAATGGCCACCAAATGACATAGCCACCCAGCACCGCATGCCGGATGAGCCATCTGGTGGCGCTGGGTGGCTCCACCGCAAACTCTCTAATAAAAGAGCCTTGAGAACGGAGTGGAATACAGTCTGGGCCGCAGCAAGGTTGTTACCAGACACAAAACGGAAGTCTTCCTACAATTCGCAACGAATGGAGGCTAATGACCAGATGACGATGGGAAGCGCACGGCTGAGCGAGGTTTCAGCAGGGTTGCGCCGGATGTGCAGCTGCAGAGGCGGGAGGGAGGCAACGAGTGTGAGATAGGTGTGCAACGAGCGGTAAATGGACAAGAATAGCAGTTTTAGGTCCACAAAGTTGACAATCCCAAGCTGACGGTTGAGGAGCTACGGAAGGTGCCAAGTCAGATCACATCATGCTAATGAATGAGGAATAGCCTTACCTGCATGGCTGTTTCAAATGAATCGGCAGCCAACAGCGAGTTGCGAGCCCAGTGTTCGACTTTGCTGGTGCCCGGGGTTGAGCCAAGCAGGTCAGCCTCCTCAGCGACGGCCTCTTCGACGTCATCAACAGGCTCTGCAGCCTGGTATTCGCCTCCGTCAGCGTCAGGTTCCCATCCACCCTCGGCATCAAGATCATCGTGGATCTCCTCGTCCTTGGCCCAAGCATCGAGGGCAGACGAGGCGCCAGCGGTAGCATCACCATTAACATATGCAGGCTCAACGCCGGTTTCTAGGCTGCCATTCGCAAGCGCACGATCGAAGAAGTTCTGTCCGGTCGAAACTGCGGGCCAGTTGAGGTCGGTTGTGGCGATAACAACTGACGGGGGCTTCAGAGTTGAGAGACCGAGCGACGGGACATCATCTACGTCCGCCTCCGTTAACCCAGCCGACTCAAGGATCTCCTGCGCGAGTTCATCCAGACCGTTCGTCTTGGCGGTCAAGTAGGCCAATGGATCTATCATGGAAGAGCGTCAAGAGGGAGATGGGAACAAAGAGACCATAAGACGCACAAAGAGCCACATCCCACAGTACAGATATCCGGCCTAGGACATCGCCCGCATATAGAGCATTATGGAAGCGCGACATAGGGTCGCCCGCACATCTGCGATCTCCTGCATCTTGGACAGCTTGTCGGTACTCCCCGTGGCAAGATACAAGAACGACAGCTTGTCGAAATTCTTCGTCTGCTGATAGGCCTTCTCCACGATCTACGGTACATTTAGTCTAAACAGCGATGTAAAAGAAAAGACAACGTGCCTTGTGGTTCCCTTGCTTGACCGGTCCCAGCACTCAGGCCGATCGATGGTCTTTGCAGTCTCTATCGCGACATCGAGATTCCCGCATTCGAGCGCGAGCTCAAACCGCGTGTTCGTATCTTGCACGAAGTGAAGGGCAATCTAAAGACAAATCTATCAATATGAATGAGAGAATCTATTTATTCGAATCAGATACCTTGGGGAATCCCTTCTGCTGCAGGTACGCGATGATGCTCTGCCCGACGAGCGTCGAAGTGCAGATGAGCATCTCCTATAGTTGTTTTTGAGCAGCGCAAGCTTGAAGGGTACTCCGTGGGGTTGAAGGTGATGGTTCTCGGGCGCGCAGAAAGGTCGAGACAGTGCACGTCTGGCCTTTGACATGGGTCAGGTACACAGGGTTGTCCAGCATGCAGATCACGCCATGGTTGCTGAGTTCGGGTCAGCTCAGTCGAAACAAAATACTGATTTGCCATACCCTTGGGAGAGACAGTATTTGACATGATTGAGAGTGGAGTAAATGAAAACATCGGAATCATCCCAAGCGCCGGACTTGATGCGGATGGTCTCATGAATGAGACTATGTTGCGAGAAGTTCTCGTTGGCGATGGTGATGGCTATGGCGAAGTATTAGTCGATAGCGTTGATCCAAAATGAAGGCACATACTGTGTTTGCTCATCAGAGCTACCAAAGAACCATTGTTGCTCCACACCACGTATTTGACGGGAGGAGAGTTGACTTCCGCGAGGGTCTTCTGCTGCTGGATGTCATACAGAACAACGGACGACGTCGAGCTGAGGATGAGGCTAGCAGTTCCTCCGTAGAATATCTCATTCATCTGACCTGGGGGCTTGATGGTTTTAACGACCGAGTTCGCCAGATCCCGGACCTCGATGATCTGCAAACGTAGTCAGTTTGTTTTGAAGAACAACATCCGACGAATACACACCTGCGTAGCCTTCTGCAGAACCGCAAACCTGTTCCTTGCCACGAAAATTCCGCTCTGTCCTGCGCCCTTCTTCCCATCGACACTCGAGTCCTTGACCTCGCCCTGCGCCCGCCGGGGCAACGACGTCAACTCATACAGGCCATTGTCCGAGGAAATTGTCACGAGGACGGCCCTCTCCGCCGGGTTGAAGCTCAACGTCCGTGACTGGACATACGGGCTGCCGAACTTGCAGACAGAAAGCAGCCCGAGATCCGGGCCGGTGTTGAAGTCGTACGACCGCACATATTTGTCTCGGATGTAGTAAAGCGAATCTTGGTGCACCGCAAACATGGGGCGCTCGCATTCGAGTTTGAACACGATCAGTCCGCTGTCATGGCCTGCAGCGAAGAGGTTGAGGTTCAGGTGCGAGGCAAGGACCCAAAAGCGGTCGTTCTCGCGTCGCGCTGTCACTTGTCACAAAGGAGGATGGTCAGTAACTCTGTGACC
This sequence comes from Mycena leptocephala, assembly GCA_029378395.1. Taxonomy (NCBI): domain Eukaryota; kingdom Fungi; phylum Basidiomycota; class Agaricomycetes; order Agaricales; family Mycenaceae; genus Mycena; species Mycena leptocephala. Next base: position 47,814 of record JARJLF010000632.1, read on the forward strand.
AGACGCGTCAAAAACTGGCTGGGGGTGGCCAATTTCTGAAGTATTAATAGGACCCACAAATTAGGCGCTCGAAGTCTGCGGTAAATGCAGAGATCGTGTGGGTAACCAGCTTGACTGCGTCGGAGCTCCTTGAGGTGCTTGTCAGCTGCTCAGTGTCGCAGTAGGATACTGATAGTCCGATACGACCTTGTCGAAGCGGTGAAAGAATGGATTGCGAACACGTGACATTTGTCAACTTCGTTTCGCGTTCAACGCCACTTACTCACAAATTATGAGCGATGGAAAAGTGCCGTGCTGTCACTGCGGGGCCCCACTTAAACCAAGAGGCCTGAAGACCCATGAGACTTCCTGTAGGTTCAAGAATGCCAGCAAGGAAATGGACAAACAATTTACGGTGCAATTGAAAGTTCAACAGCGTAAGACTCTGTTCAAAACGGCAGCCATGCCTAATCTATTTAATTGTACAGGTCAAGCAGCATATGATGATCTTGAAGCCCACTTAAATGGTGCGTGCATAGGTTCCAATGAATTATTTCTACACGAAGCCTACAGGTGGATCAGCACGAACTATGGAAGGACCATCTGGCCAAGCACCTCTCCGTGTCCAGATACCTGAGCAGCATAACACTCCTCTCAACGGTTTGCATTGTTCATTGGTGTATTTAACTCTCCAGATCTAAACTTCCACGCAGATTATCAGTCGCCACATGATGTTAGCAGTAATGAACCTGAGTCTCCGGCTGGCGACGATCCCAACCAACGCGCACCAACTCCCGTGACCGAGGAAGAGCCGGACATAAAACGTGTATTCCATCCGCACAGTAGACGCCCGCCTCATTCCAATCCTTCGAAGATTTTGTACGCCGACCCGAGCCAGGGGAACCTACAGATAGCCGCCCATGGCGACCGTTCCGTTCTCAGCTGGATTTCGAAGTCGCTGAATTCTGTGAAACCAACATGTTGAATAAGGATTCACACAGACTTTGATATCCCTGATTCAACGTTGTAACGCTAATCCAGAAGACTTTACACTGACCAGCCAACGTGAATTAGATGAGTTGTGGGAGCTGGCTTCACATAAATGCACTAAAGTAGGTGTTCGACCAAGAACTAAATTAAACTTCCCTGTACTTAAATTTCTCAGTTCGCAAGAGGTACCATCACAGTCAAATACAAAGACGAGGACAACACCTTCGATACCTACACTCGGCCACTCTGGGACTGGGCACGAAGCCTTATTCAAGATCCTCGCCTGGCTTCTTCTTTCGTGTGGGACGCCGAAAAGGCTTACAAATTCGACGGCGAAACTTACGTTCGATTCTATCAAGAACCTTGGACTGCAGATGCATTCTGGGCGGCTCAGGTGAGTCATATAGCCCATACTCGTGCTTAAACTGCGGCTTACCACCTTTTCTATAGTCATCCTTGCCAGACGATCCCGCAGCAAAGCCCGTCTGCTATGTTATATATGCAGACAAGTCAAAGCTCTCTTCATTTGGTACCCAGAAAGCATACGCGGTGGATGGCTCGTCTGGCGAATATCCCCGTTGAGACCAGAAATAGTACGCGATTTGGTGGTGGCCAAGTTGTCGGTCATCAACCCATTGTATGTTCACGATTAATATGGCTATTTGATGTTCTTATGTGAATGATATAGGTCGACGAAGACTCGAAGGAAAAGGGCAAGCCGGCATTCACTAATTTTAAAAATATTGTATGGCATACAGCTTTTTATAAACTACTTGAATCCCTCGTTATTCCGGCCAAGGTTGGTGACTGGATGGCCTGTGGAGACGGAATTCCTCGTTGGCTTTGGCCAATAATTTTGATTTTAGCTGCCGACTACGAGGAGGCGTACGTGTTTTGTTTAATTGAGCACCACTCCCATTGTTAACCATGATTTCAGATGTGTTATGGCCCTGATCCGTGGCTTGACTTCAATGTATCCATGCCCCATCTGCTATGTTCCTTGGCAGGAGCAGTCTGATCTTTCCATGGAACATCCACAACGTGTTGGACAAGATTCTGAACGGCTTATTCAAGAAGCTAGAGCAATGCGGACAGCAGCGGAACGTGAAGAATTTCTCAAAGATCATGGATTGCGCGATGTTGATGTGAGTTAATTTATGTAGTCTTCAATCTGTGCTTTATTCAATGGTCATAGAATGCTTTATGGAAAATTAAAGGTTCAGATCCTCACGAGGCCATCTCCTACAACCCGCTGCATGCAGATGATGGAGGTTTCTGGGGTACGCATCTTTTTGGTCAAATCAAGCAACGTGTTACGGAGTTGGGCCGAGAAGCGATCGTCAAAATAGAGGAACAGTGCGTCATTTTACTATTCTGCAGACCTATTTTTTTAAATTGAATATCGTAAGATTTGCCGCTTTTCCGCGTTGGAGAGGCTTGCACCATTTCGACTCAATTATGAACACGACCTTAAACGACGGTTCTAAACACGAGGACGTCGCTAAAACGATGCTGTTTGTCGCTCACAGTGTCCTCGTTGACGAGCCTGGTCTGCTTCTCCTGCAAGCACTTCGCAGCTACCTTGTGTTACGCACCGCCATCAAGTTTGAGGTCCATACCTCGGACACCCTTGCTGTGGGCCGGAACGAACTTTTGACACTTGATTCAACGGTGAAGGTAATGCTTTAAACACCATTCTAAACTGGCGGCTAACGTGAATTTCATTCATTCTCTTCAGCAATACATAGCCGCTTGTGAGGGGACAGAACCGTATGGTAACAAAGACTGGAATTTTCCCAAGTTTCACTCTCGCCTCCATGCCTTTGATCATATTGAAAAAAAGGGAGCGAGTCGAAATTTTGGAACCAAAACAAGTGAATCAATGCACGGTGCAATCCGGAAGACATACCTTAGACTAACAAATTTCAAAGATGTGACTCCGCAGGCAAGTTAAATGTTGCTGTTCCAATTCCTTTCACTTATAAGTTGAACGGACATTTTTCAGCTCGTCAAGCACGATCACCGTCGCACAGTTGCCACATATATTCAGGAACAGATTGAAGCTCTCAATGAAGATCCGTCTGAGAGCCCCGAAGACATGGAATCATCAGTACTGTCCAATATTGACATTGGGTCGAAGCTCAAGCCTGTCTCGTTTGCGAAACTGGAACAAGACATGTCCCATGACACCGCTTTTCAGCGATTCCGCGTGAAATTCGGTGTTTTCATCACTCAATTCCTAACGGCGCACGAGTACAATCTGCCAAATGGAAAGCCACTAAGATTTGATGACACAGATACGGTACGTTCTTCTCTCTTTCGACATCCACTTGATTTGATGAAAGTAGATTTCGCCATTTCAGTTCCTCAAGGTCCACTATGAGTCCATGAGTGACTGGAAGTGGACAGCAGATTATTTGCGGTGCAACCCCAAATTTCACGACCACCCACGTTATGACTTTGTTTTGGTGCAAACAACAGACAAACCCATCTTCGCTCAACTTCTATACATGTTCTCATGCACAGTGGAGGGCAAGTCCCATCATTTTGCACTCATTCTGCCACTGGACGCTCCGACGGGTAATGTGAAAAAAAAGGACAAACTATTGCGCTTTCGTCGGGTTCGCGCACAGGCGAGGAAGAATTCCGAGTTCATTTCATTACATTCTATTATTCGCGGCGCAGTTTTGGTAGCCGACTCAGACAGAGCCAGTGATTTTCTTGTGTTTGATGTGTTGGATGGTGACACTTCTCTTCGACTAAAGAGTCTGTAGCGCAGACAGTAGCACAATAGCGAAATATTATTTGAACTAGCGAGGACAGCCGTCGACGACAATAATATACGCGCCGGTAACTCCAAATTGAGGCTCCATGCCTTGAGCGGAAAGATAACTCAGCATTTTCTGCACCTGAGATAGAAGGTCTCACCTGCGAAACAGCTGCTGCTGGCGAGTCCTCTCCGTAATCTCTCTACCTGTCATGTGATTCGGTGAGAACGCTCAAGACCATGTCGAATCACTTATCTAATTCGACGTCCTCTTCAGTGTTCTCCATTTTATTTATAGCTGAATCTTGATGACGACAGTGGGCGATGACGACGACGGCATAGGAAGGACAATGGGTTGTTTCCTTACTCTCGTAGAGGGTCTTCAGAGGGCACCCGAGCTCTATGGCAAGGCGATGAACCAGGGGGAGGCGGCGGAGGGAGCTGGGTTAAATAGAGAGATTATATGGATAAAATAATGCTAAGCTGACAGCGGATAAGTACCGTGTAAGCGACGGGCGGTGCATTTTACGGCACTTATCATGACCTTATAATGCCGGCACCTTATAAGGCTATTTTTATTTTTCCGACACTACACCACCCGCAAGTATCCCGTACACGTGCAGCGCACATCACGAGCGGAGGCCCGCACCCGACCACTCCTCTTCAAGTTCTGCTCTTGCCTTCAAGTATTGGTAGAACTCGAGTTGGCCGGGAACTGGGGCAGGGATATGGACCCTACAAAAGATCTGCGTCAGTTTTCGAGCACAATATTTCAAGATAAATAACAGAAGGATGGGATGCACCCAGCTGAACCGCATTATCCCCGACATAGCATCTCCGAGTGACGCCGCTCTCCTTGACTTCTCAGCCCAAGAGTCCGATGTATCTTGTCTTTCTCCTTGACTTCTTGTCTCCTCTGACGGTGTGTGTTATGTAACAAGTTGAGAGTTGGTTGAGAGAAACAAATGACGTGTGAAGATCCGAAAGGTTCGGATCATCGGAAATGGTATCCGAAATGACCCGTTGGTTCACTTTTCGTTTTACACTGCACCTTGTATTTGAGATATTGAAATATCTAAATGGCTCGCAAGTGTCATTAAATCTTATCTTTTCCCCAGTGTTAGTGTTAAATACTCTCTGTGAGATATGGTCCAGAGATTGCACCTTTGATTCACGACAGAACAATATTTCGCTTAAAAGCATGGTGTCGACATCGTTATTCAACAACCACAGTCTGCAAAACCTTTCAGCATGGACAAAATAAACTTCAACGTGGATTATAACAGTGCACAGTACAAGTGATGGTCAGGACCAAGAGGAATGTTGTTCCCACTCCCGAAAAATCTACACTGACTCAGTCATCGCATATTCATATTAAAACGATGTTTCAAGCAGCTTTAGATAAAATCGAAGCCACAACTCCATGTTGAAATTTCCTACACTCCTCGAGCTCCTTGATACAAAAATTGGATTGATTTTCACACTACACCCATGCGTAAAAAAGAAACCTGGTACTTGCGAGACATTTGGGCGGCTTAGATCACCCTATTTCAGATGTTGGACATAGTTTTTTTATGAAAATTACCCTGAGGATCCGGGGTACACTTCAAAACACAACAGTTGTACTTGCATGGGCCAAAAATCAAGTGTTACCCTCTGCGGGGAATTGCGGTCATGGGTCGGAGTTTAAACCCATAATCTGGCATAATTATATGGAAGATGAAAGATTTCAAACCCACCCTGCCAGACACACAAGAGATTGTTCAGAGCAAGACAAGTTCAAGAGGTGGTGATCCTTCTTTAAGCTAAAGTCCCATAACGTGGTCCAAACTGACTTGGGCTTCGAGCAAGCACTTGACTCCTCTATGGCAACAGACAGGCATCAGGCTTGACACTGCCAGCCTGCCAGGACCAAGTCCTGGGATATATTCTAATTCCAGTGAGCAGGTCGAGGTCAAATTCAATGCAGAAGTAGGAGATCGTGGCTGCATCCTGGTTGAGGATTTGAATCTTGGCCCAGTTCTTAGGAGTACATGTACCACACAGGGTGAGTCAGACATGCAGCTTGTAGATACAAATGACTCAGCACTTTTTGTGAGGTTCAAATTTGAACTTGGTATGTAATCTTATTCAACTTGAAGTTGACAATTCAAACCAAATCATCATACACTGTGTTGAAACTCACAGAACAACATATGAGAACCTTAATGGGTATGCAGCCAGAAATATTCATATTGTGTTCTGCAAATGCTAATGAGTACTAGCTGTCTGAAAGATCGAGTTTATAGGGAAGATTTGAATGGGCAACCATCCTAGTAGGACACCAGCCATGCATTGTCTATTGTCTATGGGGTACAAAGCCCACTCACTGTTGCAAACTCAGAGTCATGCTTACCCTAATGTCTCTGATTTCAGACCAACTCTGAGCACCCTAAATGTATACACTGCTTATATCATCTCCAGGCAAACCAAGAGAATTGATTGATAATACTAAATAGCCAAGAGGCTGGTCCAACAAGTGCACAATAAATAAAGTAGGATAACATAATGATGTGATCCCCAGGCACACATAAATATATACACAGTGTCCTAACAAACCAATACTACCCATGAAAAATCAGAGGGCAACTGGATCAAGTGTGCTTTCATCCTCCAAGTCCAGCCCTTCCATGTCTTCAATATCTGAAAGATCGTTGATCTCATCCACAGTCCCCAAAGGTGCATTGAGCTCTGCAAGATGAGCTAAGTTTGTCCTGTGTTTCTCCAACACATCTTCACCCACACCGCGTAGCCTTTGATCAATTTTTTCAACTTGTTTGGCCTGCGAGGACTTTTCAAACAGTGGCCTTGCAGCTGCCCAAAGCTCTACTGCCTTCAATAGGTCACCGTGCCATTTGGAAATATCTCCGAGTTGGAGCATACATTCTGCTCTGCTGCGATGCACATCCATATATGTAAATCCCTTCAAGGCGACTGTGAACAAATTAATAGCTGTATGTTCATCATCCTGAGCAAGGAAGGCATCTCCTAGGAATTGAAGAGCCTTGTGGATTCCAAGTTTCTCCTTTTGCCTGACAGAATGCACAAGGAACACTGTTGTCCAGCCAGACATCCAGTTGCAGGCACCCCAGCAACTGGCATTGCCAAGTCGCTCCAGACAGTAAGTCATCATTTCAGACCGCCCTCCAGATAATTTGAGACATCTTTCAAAGAGAACCTTTGCTTCCAATAGATTTCCTTCTCGCAAATAGAGATCTGCAAGAATAACATCACACATCATAACTTCTGTTGCATGGTTTTGAGTGCTGAATATTTCTCTGGCTTTCTCACAGACACTTTGGACATCCTCCTTTGGAGCACCAATAGTGACATCAATTTCAGCCATATTGAGCAAAGCATAGCCATAGGTATAAGAATCCTGGTCCACAGAGGTTTCTTGAAGAATCTTAAAATGGATGCTACGAGCTGCAACATATTCTGATTTGAGCTTGTGGGTCTCTGCCTGATTGTTCATGATACTGTGGTCTAATTGACCATTGGACATGCCACAAAGAGCTATGAGGTCGCTTGCTCTACTGGAGAGAAAGATGCTCTGCTTGTAGTTGCCCAATGCAGAGCAGCACAAACTCTCGGTGTCTAGTGCCTGTCCCTCTCTGTATAAATCTGCAGAGATTCTTGCCAACCTCTGGGCCTCCTTCACATGCACCTGGGCTGTGAAGTAATCACCATGGGACCAGTTAATCCGTGCAAGGCTAGTCAATGCTTGGGATTGCATTTTGGTGTTCCGAGTTGAAAGTGCTAAGGATAATGATCTTTCACAGAAATATTTTGCGGTGGAGATATCAAGGTTTCGCTGATAATAGGCTGTCAAAGCATTATACAATCTGCCTGGATGAATTCACATGAGTCACAAATACACCAGTAATTAGAGAGCATACATTTAAGATCTGGGTCATCAAAGTGCTTGAAGTGTTCTAAAGCTTCAAAAACCAGTGTCTCTGCATTGGAAATTGAAGATGAGTTGAACAAACTGAGAATATAGTAGGCCTCCAAGTGATGGTGACGAGGCTGTGGAAGGATCTGGTGAATTTGGCCAGTGAACAGAATAGGCTCCTGGCCAATGAGCTTGCCAAAGTAATTCAGATCACATGCACAGTAAATAGTATTTACTAGGTCTGGATGCCCCTGTTCAGCCCCATTCCAGAGAATGTGCTGTATGTTTGAGTAGTTTGATAATATTCTAGCAACTGTGGCAGAACTTGATTGAGTGCCCCGGTATTCCATAAATAGCTCAAGAAGCTCTTTGAAATGCTTGAGAAGAGGCTGAACAAGGTGGTTTCCAGGTGGTTTATTCTTCTGCATATATTCCTGGATGGGCACCAATGCTTTTAGTCGTTTGTGATCATCACTGTATGCCAAGGTGGTTCGAATCAATGCTGCTTTGCAGCCCAGGACATTATCTATTGGGAGCTTGGCTTGCACCAGCTCAGCATCTGAAAGTCCATCCGGGAGCATTGACAGGAGACTGAGAAGATCTTTTGAATGGGGAACAGAGTTGAGTCTCGGACTTGACAGTGACAGTGAAATGGATATATCTAAGTTAGATCTTTTGTCATGTCCAGCTGAGATCAGAGATGTTTTCTCCTTGTCCCAGCCAGATAAGACACTAGAACAACCTTCAGAGTCAACTAAATGAGCTAAAAGATTGATTGCAAGTGGCATATTGTCTGTCAGGGCAAGGACCTTGTTGACCTCTTTGGGATTGTGTGTGTTATCTGCAATATCAATAAAGGTTTTCCATGCTGCATCTTGCTCCAATGGCTTCAAGGGTGGCAGAAAGGGTCGAGTCCAGGCTACTTTAGCTGGCCTTTCTGCTCCTCGCATTGTAATCTGATTGTTATGAACAAAAAGCATGGGTTAAAAATAGCTGAGAACATACCACCAATGCAAGATGCTCCACACCTGTGAGCAGTGACAGAAATTCTTCAATATTCGTCCGGGACTTCATTGGTTCCCACAATGTCTCAAAATTATCCAGAATCAACAGACTGGGGGGGCTGCTAGAGAAATGTTGGATGATTGAGTGAGTCAGGTCTTTTCCAGGCTTCAGTCCAAGATGTGCTCCAATGAGAGCAGCAAGTTCTATTTGAGTGGCTGGCAGTGCTGCTGAGTCACAGGTAACAAAAAAGCGATGCTGCTCATATCTGCCAGTGGTTTCTCCATGATGGACAATAGCTCTTGCGAGACTTGTCTTTCCCATCCCACCTGCACCTAAAATTGCTATCCTAGGTGTTCCTTGACTGAAAAGATGAAGGATGTCTGATAGTTCTGATGCTCGGCCATGGAATATCTTTGGTTCGGATGGTAGCATGGAGATTGAGGTAGAGCTTCAAGCTATTCAATATGCAAATCATATGTTGATAGCCTTATGACACTGACCTGTTGTGAGTGCCCGAATAAACCCTGCTTATCTGGGCAAAAGTCATTACTTGATTTTTGAAGATGATTGGAATTGCCATACAGAGGATGCCCCATCTGAACTTGTCCTGTCAGAGAGAGCTTCAATCATATCGAGCACTTCTTTGTGTCTTTTCTCCACATCCTCCTGCATCTTGGTTATATCATTCATGATATTGACTGTGTCAACCTATGTATTTCATCCTTCAATGAGTTGTTGAAATGTCAAGTAGATGGCCCACCCCAAATATATCAAATCCTTGTCGCAATCCTGCTTTGCATTCATTGAGCAGTCTGCTCATCTCACCCTGACGGAAAAAGTTCTTGACTTTGCTGCCAACCTGTTGGGCTTCGACAAAGGTATGAATTTTGTGTAGGGTCCTGATGATAATAGCAACAATCATAGGGATATTTTAGCCATAAGAAAAGTAACATACTCTGTGAATTTTCCAATATGATTTAACACACTTGGTGGCAATTCTCCACCTGTGTCTGACTTGATGTGAACCATCATAATTACATTGAGCAATTGGCAAGTTTGCTCCAGTAACTCAGTGCAGATGTGCTTGTTTTGTTTAATAGTCTGGAAGCACTGGCTGAGATCGGTGCTTGTGGCAGATTTAGGGGAAATTCACCTGGATATGTTGTAAGAGAGACTGAGTTGTGTTGGAAATTGCCTCCAAGAAAGGGGCCATGAGGCTACTGGCAAGAACACGGAGAGTATTTGCAGTGATAGTCAAACATGTTGTAATATTGTTCAGTTGGATTCGAGTGACACTGGGTTGGGGGGCATCTTGGTGGTGAATCATGGGTCAAGATGTTAGTATGTTATACTATGTACCCCTGGGTAGTTTCATTGCTATTGGCTACTGTTCATCTCCTGCACAGGGTCAAAGACACCATGCTCAGTACATATTTTCAGATATCTCTCCCACTCCATTGACAGAAGCTAAGATAGGATACACAATCCGATGAACAATTATTTGCTGCATACCGTTATGCCTTCCATTGACCGGTTAGACCTTCGTTTACTGTAAAACACCTTCACCAATCTGCTTAAAAAGTCCCAATGGCAATACTTATCTATCGCCCATTTTTATGTGTGAATTCTCTCTCAAGAAGCACTGATGAATACAGCAGTATCTTCAATCTCACCTGTTTCAAGCTGTCACCCAATCCACTCCCAACAGATGGTTTCAGGCCCCAGCCGTTGCAAGCTGTTCACCAATAGAGGTCAGTATAAAAGCAGCATACACAAGAGGGATATTCCCCAACTTCAAAGCCATGGTCGATATCTGCAACAAATATTGGACCTGAAACAGCATTGCCATTGCACGTCGAAGTCATCATGCCTAAAAAAATGTCCTCTCACACATTAAGTACGAAGATGTATGTAGTGATAGCGGATCCGAATCAACCCTGCCTTGCTTCCGTTGCTGATTTTAGGCATCTGTACTCGCAACACATACCTTGCCGTCGTACCTGTTCCCACCTACCCCAGCAACGCACCCGCCCTCCATGTGAAACGTCTTCGGCGAAGATGACACCGCAACACGATGAAGACATGAGAATTTGGGGGTCGTACTAAAAAGAGAAAGTGTTTCAGTTTTTAATAACTGTACTTACAATAACTCAAGGAAATAAATCTGAAAGATGATTCAAGTCGACATGGAGGCAAACCTCTCTCTCGCTCCCATCAAGTCGAGAATCCGCGTCTCATCACCTTTCTCGCTCCCTCTTCCAGAGGTTCTTGCCGTCATCCTCGCACTGCTCACGCCCTGGTGGCTACACACCTCCCACGAGCCGAGCCTCAAATAAACTCAAAGATAGAGGAGAACGAGCGGGATCCGAGTCTCCGCCCATCGCTCTTCGTCCCCATCCATGCTCATTCCCACCTGCCTTCCTTATCATCATGCTGTCCCACATCATTGTCTGGATTTCTCGCTCTCAGCGACGGAGGAAGGGGCGCGGCACACGGTGCTCTTTGGTGGCGCCTGGTCCGATATCCCCCGTTTGCATTTGTAGTCGCTTACCTCCTGTAATATGTCGATTAGCTTCCAAGTACTAATCACGTCGTTGAATGCGGTGTTATGATCTGCCCTTGATCTGCCCAGTGATGGCTGGAAGTTGAATTCGACCGAGAGGCGGTGACAGAAGGCGACGAAGGATGAGGTCGCTATGCATGAGAAAAAAATCCAATAAAGCATAAACCAGTTATTCCAGAGTCGACAGGGAACACCGGGATCTCAACGAGTACAAAACTCCGCGCGGTCAAGCCCGGGCATCCGGCACCCGGCATTCGCTCGAGGCACGCACCAGGGAAAATACATGATGATTAATATTCCACGTTGATTCCCCCTCAATCACATGACCGCGCCATGCCCCAAGACGCGCGGCTGGAGTTCCATGGGCAGCGCACCCGCACCCACAACCGCGCCCGCCGCGTGCTGAAGCTCAAGCGGCGAGAACGCAGGAGCCAGAGAGGCACGCGCGGGACAGACCCTCGCGCGACTCAGGCACCCCGCATACGCCACTATATCGCACAATGGAGAAGCATAAAAGCAATGCGCCGCTCTGCTCCCGAGAGCCGCTCCTGCGCAAAAAAAAACCCAAGGTGCGCGTTAAGGTGCTTAACTGGCGACTGCTTTCATCAAAGGCCCTGGAGGTGCGCTGCAATGGTGCGGCTCGAGCTGGAAGGTATAACCCAGACGCGGGGTGGGCGACATCACTAGGACACGATGCAAGAGCCTCAGCATCCCCTCCATCCTCGCGCTACCGCTCCAGCTCCATCCCCCGCACGTCCCCGCCACCACGCCTCTCCCCACCGCTTCGACAAAATAAACAGCCCCGGCCTCCCCTCCTCCTTCTCACGGCCCGCCGTCGTCTGCCTTTGCCCCGCTCCAGCTCCAGCTCCTTCTCTCTATCCATCTTCCTCTGTCCATCTCCTCCCGTCCGTACCCAAGCGTACCCGCCTTCTTCTGCACCTTCCTGCTGCTCGCAATCCGATCCCCATCTTCGTAATCTGGTCGTAGGAAGCTTCATGCGAGCGAGTCGGGACTGGGGAGCCGAGTGCGAGCGGAAGAAGTCACGCACACGCGAATACACCTCCCGATTGCGCCGGTAGCCGTGCTCGAGCTCCTGCACTTCATAGCCACGGCTGGCGGGCCAGTCGCGAGGATGCAGACGCTGAGTGCCCTCGGTCTCCCCCTGCTTGTCGCATAGCGCCGATCCTCGAAGCACCTCACGCGGCGTGCGGGCACGATGTCGAGATACTGCGGATATGCGGCTACGCTCTATCATAGTGGCTTCAATAACAATAAAGAAACAGAGAAAGACGCACCCACACACCTTTTCAAGTACTCCCGTACACCCTCGCCCCGGCCTCCCCTCCTCCCTCTTATCGTGCTCGGCCCGCCGTCGCTTGCCCTTGCCCCGCTCCAGCTCCCGCTCCTCCTCACCATCTCCTCCCGTCCATACCGAGCGTACCCGCCTTCTTCTAGATCTTCCTCCTACTTGCATTCCCGATCCCGATCCCCGCCATCGTAATCCGGTCGTAGGAAGCCGAGCGCGAGCAGAGTCGTCGTAGGGAGCCGAGTGCGAGCGCGAGCGCGAAGACACCTCCCCATCGCGCTCGAGCTCCCGCACCTCGTAGCCGCGGCGGTTGGGCCAGTCGCGGGGATGCGCACGCTCAGCGCCATCGCCCTCGTTCTCCCCCCGCTTGTCGTACAGCACCCATCCTCGAGGCACCAGGCGGCACGTGCGGCGCGGCGCGGCGATACGCTGTGCTTTCGTCGAGGGTCTCCTCAGCACGGTGGGCGTGCGCGGCGCAGCGAACAGCGGTCGAGCTGTAAAATCGATGTCAGCGATTCCGTAGCGGGGGTGGATGAATCATGGGGTGGAGAGGTAGAGCTTGCCCTTACCTTACCCACTCGTGCTCCCTCCTCCCTTTCGTAACCGCCCTCTTCCGCGCGCTCGTAGTCTGGATGAGACGCGCCCTACGGACCAACGCGAGGGCCCGGTAGCCGCGCTCGAGCTCCGGGGGAGTCGTGGTCATGCGAAGACTCGTCCCATAGCGCGCGTTCCCCCCGTTCCCAGCAGCACCCACCCTCGGATACACGACGTGGCGTGCGGCCGCGATGTCGAGGTACTGCAGATACGCCGCCACGTGTCTCGTTCTTCCCCACGGCAGGCGCGGACGAGTGCAGGGGACAGGCGTGACTCGTAGAGCTATAACGAAGGGAGAATCAGCGCCGGCTTCGACTCTGGCAGAGATACTCGAGGGAGGGCGTGGTGGGAGTAGGGAGGAATGCAGGAAGAGAGAAAGGACGGGAATAGAGTATACAATGAAAGAAGGAAATGCAATATAAAATTGCATGAAATATAGAAAGAGATCCGCTAGCTCGAATGAAGACCAAAACCCAGCGCAGCGCGCTATGCCCTGACGATCCCCAGCATCACCCAGCTCGATGCGCAAGACACGCGGAGGCGCGCAGCAGGACGAGGTATTCCAGCGGGTGGCGATGAACACATGCCCGCAGACGCAATACACCAGAGCCGCGAAGGGGAAGGAATGAAAATGAAAGATCGCAAAGAGATTAGAGTGAGCAAGCACGAGACGACTCGGGTGAGACACCTCGAGGACTAATGCGCACGCACGCGCTCCGCGCCACTACTGCGTCTGGGTGAGCAGCGCCGCGGCGACCAAGGGCGGGAGCGGGAGTACAAGGGGAGCACAGACAAGCGAGTCGCTGCGGGCAGACTCAGATGCAGGTAAGACAAAGACGCCATGAGAAGGAATACGAGCGCCGGCGGCCACCTCGCGCTCCTCCCCTCCCTTCTTCCCTCTCACGAGCCACCCCGTTTCGTACCGCCCGAGGAGGCATATCGCCACCTCGAGCGGAATCGAATATAGTAGCAAAGCGATAATGGAAGGGAAACGCAAGGGAAATGGACCACGAGGAGCGTGAGGATGGTAATAGCGGTAGCAGTTGTGCATTGGACGCAAGTGAAATCAAGTGAAAGGAAAAGAATTCGCGCGACGAAGTCCAGCCTGAGTGGCGCGCAGAAAATGAAGTGAAATGGAGCAGACACAGAAGAAATTAGGGCCAATGAAGGCCATAGAGATGGAGGGGTCCCGAGTGAAAACGAAAATTGAGAGGTGAACAGGGCAGGTCTCTTTGTGCACAGGCTGCCCGGGTACAAGACCCGTACACCAACGCGCCCGTAACATCCCGACTCGGAGCCGCGTGCCACGCAGTTGCCGGACCCCGTGCGTCGACATACTGTAGCTGCACTTTCGAGCCCAAATCGGAATACGACGGGTGTGGCATTCGATTTGCAGTAGAAAGACAGAATCCCTGTCCAAGGGCAAGAACAGGAGAGAGAAGATAAATGAAGTGGGAGTGGATGTGGAGAGGGAAGGAGCGGAAGATCCGCACCCAATTGAGTACCCAAAAACTCGTCCATGCGCGGGAAGGTGGCCGTTTTGCGCCGTAGAGAGGTTCTCGCCACCAAAGGATTGATTATACTGCACGGAGGAGTCCTCAAAAAATTGAGTTTCTCGGGTAAAAGAAAGGAAATATGAGAGGGTGAACAGCATAGAAACACACCTGCACCATCGGCACCACATGCGAATCGAACTACGTGTCCGCCTTGTACTCCTGCGCCCGGTGTTGCTCTCGCAGCGTTCTGCGGAAGGCTGAGCCCGAGATGGCCGGCATTCACGCGGAGCGCTGAGCATCGACTACGGCAAGCCCCGCTCCATCTGGATATCTGCTTGCTTGTATTCCTCCTAGGCGGAAATGCAGCGTGCGCCGTGTGTTGGTTTGGGTCCAAAGAGTGTCGGATCACCGGCAACTTGAACGGTATCCGACACCCGTTTCGGTCCGGTCAAGGTCAGGTTTTACTGGCGCTTCTAAAAAAAAAGATCTAGAAACCTTCCTGCGTCTCTGGAAGCCACAGAATTACGTTTCCAGCGTATTCACAGTGCTTTAATTCGTGGTGTCCCTTGACTGGCACTTCCCACCTACACTGTTTCTACGTAGTTTTGACTCTAATTCTCATGCTTGCGATCAAGTTCTATGTTCTTCGCTCACGGAACCGCCTTCATGGTGGGAATGAATGAATGAATGTATAAACCGCGGTGGTCCCTATAAGGAACGTGCGGGTTCTGTACTACATACACGTGCCTCAACGATGTATGCTACAGACAATTTACCCAACCCAATCGATACGACAGAATGGCAGTAATGACCCCATCCTTCTCACAGAATGAGCGGAGTAAACAGAATAAACCTGAGAATTAATTAGCCTGCCCTCCACCAACTTCGTAACCTGCCGGAATAAACCGCTCGAAAGCATTGAAGACCGTGAAGACATCGAACACAAATCTTGCCAGCCGCTGAACCCCTTCCTCGACGATACCATCCGATGGAGGAAGTTGTAGTGAGACAGGGAAGAGTGTGCCGCTTGCAAAGCCGGGTCCAAAGCGATGATCTCACGGAGGAATGATAGCCGTAGATCAACGAGCGGAGGGTGCGCATTGCAGTCGAGAAGGGCATGAACCTCGTCCTCGACCCCCCACGACAGAACCTGCACAGCCGCTCTTCGCGAGGGATGGGGAGCCTATACCGAACTCGATATCGCAGGCGTTCCACGCTAAGATTATGATCACTCAATAACATACGCGTGAGCGCCATGCGATGAGCCGGGACCGCTACCATGGTCAGGTAATGACGGCGTCGGCGCGTTACAAGGGCCAGTGTGTTCGAATCCCCTGCGAGCTCAAGACGGTCTCGCAAGAGGTGAGTCTTCTGCAGGAAGTTGATGTCGAATTGGAGGTCTGCATCGGTCGCCTCAGCTACCTTCTTGGAGATAGCGTCGATGGTTGGGATAGACAGGAAGTCAGCGGGCACTATGCGAATGGGGGTGGGAAGAGCACGCAATAAAATTGCAATGTCGCCCGCCCAACATGCGTTTCCAGCTGCAAACAAGTCCACGGAGTCGAGGAGCGCCCAGCGCACCCTACGATCAACCATGTATCGAAGGCGTGCGAGCGCGAGAAGCAGCCGCCGAATGCGAATGGGCATGAGGCCAGTCTCGGTGAATAGGACAGCCAGCATGGAGCGGGAGTTGATACCAATAAGACGACGCAGAACAGATGCTGAATATCAAGATAATCATCTAGCAAGTGGGCGTCGACGTCAATAGAAATCTCGGCCGCCGATATCAGGTAGCAGTCAACACGAGCCATATAAAGCTGGAGACCTTCCTTTACAGGGAGAGATCCTATCCGGTGCTTCATGGCAAATATCGCGTAGCATGCGTTCCGGGCTTTTGAGGCTTTGATCGGTAGTTGCGCGAGAAGATATTAGCTGTGGTCGAGGTGAGCCAGATGCCCACATATTTGAATTCGTGTACGAGCTCCACGATGATGTTCCCCAGCCGAAGAACTGGAATGACGCGTGGGAGAGGCCCGAATATCATCCACTTGGACTTGGAAGCGCTAACGAAAACCCGTTTGTTTGAGCACCAGACGAAGAATGAGTTGACCTTGTCCTGTAACGAGGAGAAGGAAGTCGACATGATAATGTTGTCATCCGCCTGCTCGGCTTGTGACACTGCAACCCATGAAGGCGAACATCATCAGGCAGCTCCCGCAGCCTGAAGTCGCAAAGAAGATGTTCCAAAGGGTTGGGGAAGCAGAGTCGCCAGTGAGGAGCCCAATAATCGAGCGAAAAGGCAAGCAGTTTTCATCACCATATTTCGTCGCATACACCATACGAGCATATACCATGCGAATCCAATCGAAGAATGGGCCCGAGACACCAGCTGCGTACATGTCGACCCATAGGCGCGACACGTCCGTGTACGGAAAGGTGTTGGTCATGTCTCCAAAGAACACGTACAGTGGCTTCCCCTCCGCACGAGCACGCGCGATTGCGGAGATAAGGATAAAGCAGTTGTTGTCTGTGCAGTAGCTGGGCGAAACCCATTCTGCGTGTTCGGGATGATATTGTTCACATCAGCCCACTCTCGCAAACGGTCATCGAATAACAAGGTAAGGATCTTGAGTAAACAGCATTCCAGGCCAACGCGGCGATAGCTCTCGGGATCGTCAACCGCCCGGCCCTGCTTCAGTATTCCTGCGAGGCCTGAGATGATGTCGTGGAGGTCGGCGTCGAAATGGTCAGGGATATTTTCGGGAGGGTTTAGGCGAGCCATAAATGACTCATGAAGCTGTGCGGGGGTGACCCGGGGTGGCACTGGCCGGTCATCTGTCCATTTTCGAAGCAGGTCCCAGAATTCCTTACTGGTTTTGCACTCCAGCAATTCATTTAAATTATCCCGCAGAATCTCTCGTTCCCTGGAAGGTTATTAGCGTGAGAGGTTTCAGGCCCGAGTTCCTCGTACCTTCGCCGCCCTCGATGTTTATCCTCAGGGTCAACGATTTCATCTATCAACAGCCGCGGTGGGTCTGCCAGCTTCGGTTCCGGTACTTCCGGTAGCGCGGTGAATACCTTGAGTCGATCAAGTGCGTCTCCCATAGAAACCGTAGCGGGTAACGCGTCAAGATCCCCGAGACGTAATGTGTAACAGAAGGTTGAGTGCAGGGCATCAGTCACCAACCGCTTGGCTGCTACCATCGACACGTTCGTGGGTGGGCTGAAGCGAAATTCCACCGAAGCCCGGCGCATGAATCTGTGAGGTTGCGTATTTGAGAACGTCGGCATGAGTGCAAGGCCATCCGCGAGTGGTGTTGTCTCCTGCCCAGTAGCAGAAAGAACGGATCGCGTATTCTGATGACGTGAATATGACCAGAGAGCTGTCCGAGTCGCACTCCAATACAGCCTGCAGGACATCGAAGAGGAGTGCTCTTGCTTGCGTCTGCTGCCTTTCAAACCCTCGCGCATTGTTCCATTTGCTCCCCTTTCCCCAGTACAACCCAAATGCTGCACGCTCCGCTCCTTTTGCCGCTGAAGCGAGGTAGACAGATACAGTGCGATGAGATGGGAAGACAGGCCCATAAAGCAGTCGGGAGGCCTCCTGAGGTGAGCATGAGATCTTCAGCAGATTTTCCGCCATCGTGTCTAGGGCAGTCGGTGGTCCGAAGTCTATGGTCACAGGTTTTAGAGCACGCGGAAGGCTGTAGGCCCGATCCGCCACGCCCATAACCTTCACGTCGACATGCGCGTGGTCTGACCAGTCGAGCATCTGGGTTACACAAATGGATCGGTCTCGGATTCGGGGAAGTAGCCCTGGCGAGACGATGATGAAGTCGATCACGGTGGACCCGATAGGCTGGAAAGAGGTGAAGGCCCCTGGTTGACTTGCTTCCTTTATGGTGCCATTCAGGATGGAAAGCCCCAGGTCTGAGCATACACGGAGTAGCAAGCGTCCCCGAGTGTTCACCACGCTGTCACTGGAAAGACGACTGAGCGTTAGCCTTGTGGAGTCCGATTCCCTATACACGCATTCGTGTCACCAGCTGCGAGGAGTGGTTTGTCGAACGAGCGAGAGCACACTGTCATCGCCTCTTGAAACCGAATAACGGGATCAACATCTGTCCATTCCTGCCATCCAGAAGACACCGGCAAGAGGTATGTGCCAATGAGAAACATGTGGATGAGGTCGAGGACAATAAGATCTGGCGCTGAGAGTTCGTGGCAGAGCTTGTACGGGATCGTTGATTTGATAACCACTGCGACCCCTCCCCACGGAATTTCAGGCCGGGACGATCTGGACGTGACATTGCGACGACCTCGTACCCACGAGGAAGTAGGAGAGTACCTTCTCCCCGGGGCGTAGGAAAGTCTCTTGGAAGATGACGATGTCGTGGCTGACAATAACCTGCACAATATCAGGATCTTCAATTTTAATGGCCAGCCGCCCATGTATATTCCATGCAGCAATGTTAAGACTTGACAAATGTAATAATCAGTTATGTAGGGTATATGTCTCGAGGCGAGATCTACCAGGCTTTAGCTTTGCCCTTTCCTCTCCCTTTCCCTTTATCCTCACCTGAGTCTCCATCGGCGCGGTACTTCGCGTACGCCGATGCAGTCATGGCCTGGATATGCTCCATGCCTTCGGGAGGGTTTGAGCGTATGCGATCGATGAGAGCGGTCGCGACACTCGAGTTCTTGAAGCGGAGGCTCAGGATCGTTTTGCTGTTGACGTAGCCAGCTGGGTGACGGGCGCTGAGGAATGCTTCCTTATCGATCCTGTCAACGCCGGTCTCTCTGATCACCTCCAAAGCGATCTCTTTTGGAGAGCCAAAGCGGCTTTGATAGGGAAGACATAGACATCATAGGTCCAGCCGTCCTGATGAAGCGAAGTTAGCAACAGTGTATGCAATATCAAGGTTTAGACTACCTCGCTTGATTTGACGCGCTTCGAGGACTCATCACCGGTGGTGGGCGAGAACGCTCGCGAACGCTTCGTGTGAGACCCGGCTGAGGAGTCCTGCTGCTTCGACGCAGACCAGCCACGATTATCCACGTCGGGGCGGTTGTGGCTAGCTGCGGTCTCGGTTGTGTGCGCAGTGGGGCTGGTCTGGGCAGGTGTGGACTTGGGGGCACGTGCAGTGAGGGACATCTGGCGGTTCGCCTGCCCGGCACGCAACTCCTGCACCACGCACTCGATGTTTCCAGGCTGGCAGGGATATTTACGAGCCCGTTGACGACCCCGGTGAGCTTGGAGAGAGCATCCCGGCTGTCTGCCATGAGTTTCTTCAAGCGCAAGATGTCGGCGGTTGTATTGAGATTCAATGAGGCGGACGATGCGGGAGAGGACAGTTGTTGGTCTGCGAGCCGGCGCAAGATCTCCTTCTGGAACTCGGTCTGAGATTTCTTGGTTTCAGCTGTGTCTTTCTGTGCAACCGCGATAGAGCTGACGAGCTGCATGACATTGTAGTCTGTGCGTGCACGCTCATCGCTGCGAGTTCCTTTGCTGGACGTGGAATGAGACCGAGAGCCTTAAAGACCCCAGCATCATCCGGGGCCATGTCGGCCATCGAGAGTGAGGATGCGGAGCGAGAGACGGGCTTGGTGGCAGCCTTCTTCTTCTTCTTGCAGGAGGGGCAATAGGTACTGCCGGAGTCCCTGTAGAGGGCTATGGAATAGTGAGCAGCCATAGCTTGACCAGAGTAAAAGAGCTGACCGCATCCAACTTATCCCCTGAGGCCTCTTTGGCCACAGCGGCTCTCGTCTGGAAAGAGCGGATAGTCTGGTTTTTCATCGAGTGCGAGGACGTAGATGGAGGCAAAGCTTCGCATATAGTTAGAATGGAAGTATTGGAGGATCATGCGAGTTACGCACGAGTCTCTTCAAACCTAATTGCAGCCCTCCAAATCACGAAAATGTCAAAAATTTGATGCCTGATGCCAGAAATTTGTGACGACCAAAATGGGAACGGCAGTGCGGCAGAGAACATCAGGAAAACAGAATTTCTCTGGTACGTATGGCACTATCTGGGTGCGTCTGATCAGTATGGCCGGTATGGCAGCCAGGTGGTCCACACCAGCCATAACATGCCAGAATTCTTTACTTGACCAGTTTGCGACTACAGCCATTTTGTACCCGTCTGCCAGATGTTTGCTATAACAATAATGCTGTAATTGAGTACAGTGCAAGTTCACAGAATTCTTACTGGAGCATATGGTATTTGTGTGGTAATATATTGTACTGTATATGGAAATCGGACTGTCAGTTCAATAACTTCAATTTGCCGATTCTGAGGAACGAGGAGCGGGTTTGGGGTGATGCATTTTACAATATCTGGTGTCTACATTTTCCCAAGTTGGCCCTGGAGCCAAAGGCACATACTGGTGGAACCGTTGCGAAGCGATCGTAAAATGCTAAGTCCGTTTCCGTTTTGACAGCCTGAAGTCCGTCGGATCAAAAATACCCACGTGATCGCGAAGGATGGTTCGTTTTTGATCCCGTCACAACAAACATAAATGCCCACCTCAGGCAGCACCGCCTCATGCCGTAACACCCCTCTTAGCCCCTTCCCTCTTAGCCCTAGCCCCTTACTCACTCTTAGCCCCTTCTCTGTATGAGTAAAGGGGGCCTAAGAGGGTCCATCTGCCGTGCGGATGGTAGTCACCATTTAGTCATCTTCCCAAACGGGTAGATATTGATGCTCGGTACCCACGCTCCTCCCGCCGCGCCATCCGCCGCACCTGCTGTTCATTTTTTTTGCTTGCTCTTTTCGGGCCGCACCATTTAACCTCTCGCCGCCATTTCCCTTGAAACTTTCCCTCAATCTAGCAGCAACTTTTGCTTGCATTTTGACCCACCGAAAAATTCCGGCGGATCCATCCGCCGCATTTTCTTTTCACAGCTTCGCGGTTGGTTTCGTACCTGTAGATGCAATATTATGAACAGTTATTCATGATCCAATATTTTCAGTAGATCTGGACTGGATTCAATGTGTCTTTTACTTGCCAAAAATTGCGACAGAGATCTCCGTCGTTGTTTTGTTTTTTAGCCACATTTTGTTTTGCATGTGTTCAAGTTGCTTCAATTGAATTCAAGCCTCTTGAATAGGTATCTAGTGTTCTCCTGCGGGTTTGACCTAACTGTGTCCCACCTCGCATTGCATAGCATTGGCGGCTTCCGCCGCTCAATTTCTGCCCTCCAGCATTGCTATATGCTATTGTGTCCGTATTCTTATGTTTTAGTGGGTTGGATTTCTGTCCTTCTACTCTATTCTATCATCATCTTCGAGTCAATCTATGTTCTGTTTTGAGAAGAATACAGTGGCGTCGGGGCCATCCGCCGTTTTATTTTATTCACTCAGCGGGTGGGATTTCCTATTCAAACTCCTATCTGTTCTCGGTCTTATGATAGGAGGCACTGTTCTCCTTTTTTGACAATCCTGGTGAAAGGCTGTCATTCTCTCGACAGACACTAACGGGCGAACCGGGACAGTGACACACACGTTGACAGGACCACAATATATTCCTAGAGGCGAGATCACCAGGCTACGAGCAACAGGAGGGATATACAAGTGGGGGATGTCGGGGGTTTTACGTGCGGTCCAGAAAGTAAGGTAAATGATGTCTATATATACGTGGGCAGGTTGGGCTGTGCATGGAAGGCAGTACTGTGTGGTAATGATGGTGTAACATAGGTGACTGACATCTGGGCTGTGTACAGCAGGCAGTACTGTGGCGTAACATAGGTGACTGATGTGATGTGAGGATGCCATCCTTACACCTGGCTCAGTATACAACAAATTGCCCAGACGAGCGGGTTCATCTTGGTACACCTTGACGAGATCCTTGGAATATTCATTTCTGTTTCACTCTGGCTTCAAGACAGCCAAAAACAAAGCGAGATATAATGTTCTCGGTTGTCGTGTCGGCGGATGCTGGCGGGTGGTGGGGAGGCCTCCGCCTGCATCGGCGGTCTCCGACGCTTGTCAGACGCTGCCTCTAAAATTGAAAGAAACTTCAGTAAAATGCAGCTTGACTTCCAAATCATTTCTGACAGCATAGTTGTATATTTTGAAACCCTCAATCGTTTATACCGTGCTAGAGTAGGTTGTGGGAACATCTCGGCTCGACCTCGGGCCGGGTATTGATGAGCCAATCAGAAGTCGAATAAAGATCGTCCTACTGTAAAACATTCTTTGCACATATAATACTGCACCAAATAATATGTCTAAGGACTTCAAACTGTTGCTCTGGGATGTCCCATCAAGTTTTGGTACAGATCAACTAGCTTCAGTGTATGTTTCAGATGCCTAATCTGCGATGCACAAATCAGCACGAAGTTGAACTACATTCTGCAGTTGAATCTTGGGCAAATCACCAAAACACACATATTCGGTATTTAGAATATTTTCTTTTGATCTAAATGTCTCTGCCTTTGTTCTCACAGGCCTAGAATGTGTTTTGGGTCACTCCCTGATGCTTGTTTCGACAGTTGGAATAAAAATTCCGGGGGAGGAACTCCGGAAAATAGGAATTTTTGTCAACCCGTCTCGCCAGACATGGTTGAGTGTTGCTTCTTTCATGCTCATTTAGTGAAGACATTCTATGCCTGTTATGTGAAACACTAAGTGGTTAAGATGATTGAGATGTATAAAGATATCAAGTCCACAACATGCTGCGTCGGATGCATCCGCCGGTTCGGCGGATGTCACCGCCAGACAGATCAAAACTGCAAACATGGATTGTTTGTTGCATACTCCATGATTTCTACATTTCGGAATCTGGATTTATTATCACAGCAGTTCGGGAGGTACTCAGTTACTGCAGATGTCACTCGAATTTAAAAACAATGCACTCACCCAGTTGAGCATATCTACCGGGACTTCGTTCGCTCTTTCGAACTGCACTCAAGGAAACAAGGGAAGTTGAGGCATACCTGATTAACCTCTCAATAATTATAATGTATACTAAGGGTTAGAACGCCAGAAAATCTGACACAGTGCACACAGACAGAGTGTACTGCTGCTATCTACACTCACAACCCGGACAAATCCAAGTCAACATTGGATTGCCTTCAAGAAAGTGGTTCACCATAGCAAAGCGGCAGACATAACCCCACGGTTCAAAATTATTGCCCAAGAACGGTGCTTCAAGAGAATGTCTGGTGGGATAGCAAGTGGCAGAGGCCTCTGACGGTAAGTTCTGGGAGTCAAATTATGTCAAACTCGATGCTATATGAAGGCAAAACATTATACAATAATGATTGAGGCTGATTAGGCCGACAATCAAACGGCGGAGTCCTCCGCCGCTATGTTTGGGAACTGAAAAACGGGGTCAAATCTGCTCCAGATGTACTGCAAACATTGGATAACTGTTCACAGTACTGTATTGGACAGGTAGGAGACCAACCAGCCTGTGAAAGTCGATGCGGCGGATTGTTCCGCCACGATGGTTCAGTAGGTCAAAACATAGTTGCATTGCTGCTACACTACACTGTGGGAAAAATGGAAGAGAAATGGCTGATGAGGGTACTGCATTATACTAGGAAACCAACCACGAAGCTGCGAGAAAAAAATGCGGCGGATGGATCCGCCGGAATTTTTCGGTGGGTCAAAATGCAAGCAAAAGTTGCTGCTAGATTGAGGGAAAGTTTCAAGGGAAATGGCTGGCAAGAGGTTAAATGGTGCGGCCCGAAAAGAGCAAGCAAAAAAAATGAACAGCAGGTGCGGCGGATGGCGCGGCGGGAGGAGCGTGGGTACCGAGCATCAATATCTACCCGTTTGGGAAGATGACTAAATGGTGACTACCATCCGCGCGGCAGATGGACCCTCTTAGGCCCCCTTTACTCATACAGAGAAGGGGGCCTAAGAGGGGTGTTACAGCATGACGGCGGTGCTGCCTGAGGTGTAAATGCCTCTCTTCCTTTCCCCTCATCTCCCGCTCGTCACTCTGCGCGTTGGTCTCCCCATGATGCTTGCCTTTGACTACTCTTCACTATCAAGGATCTCTAAACCATGCCCAAGACATTCAGATGTTTATCTACGATGCGTGCTATCCGATTGACCTCGGCGATACAGCCCTGAATTCCCAGTTTCCTCTCTTTTGCAGTCTATACCGGGGTGCTCATCAATGCATGTGTTTTTTTTTCACCAGCCCTTCCCAATCTAGCTCACAACTCATTAACTGCAATGGACCTATAGCGCGCCGATCCAATGTCCGGTGTGTGTCATCCACAACCCTCTAGACAACGATATACGTTGACATGAAGTCTGAGTATCGAGTGCAGGCCTCCCATCATTTGTCGAACTCCATTGTTTCGCTTTCCTTCCCATATCAGAGCGGGCCGACTTAGGTGAGTACATTGTCTATGCCGAAGTTTTCCTCGTTTTAGTTTCCTTGTAGCCTCCTCTTGCTATGAAAGAGAGCGTGCCAGTGTGTTGCCGGTGTGGATGCACTTGCTGACTGTGTACCCCTTCACTGCGGCTGTCGTTTTACTCCGGTGCGCATCATTCTTTATCATCATCATAAGAATTGTCCTAATCAATGTGTAGCTTACTGGCTAAAACCTGATAACCCTGTTCCTTGAAGCAATTGGTGCGTCGTGTGCTTTCGGCCATCAACCACTGAGCAAGCTGAATTTTTAGCTTACCTGGGTTACATGTGTCCTCCTCGAGACGCCACGACGGACCCTTTGAGGGCAATTCCAAGTTAGAGGTGAGTCCATTTCATTCGGACTTCAATAGGGTACGGCTGCTTGAATGCCGCCGCCCATTGCCTTTCTTCCCCCTGATCCCCCTCTCACTGTCAATGTATTCCCTCCCTGTACACAATATGTCGTTCTCATTAATGGAATTCGATGATTTTTGTGCCCCATACCTGTCTGGTTCCGCCTCAGAACGGCACTGATCTGAATGAATTGTGAGAGAAATATGGAACTAATTCTGGCTCAAATACTGTAGTCAGAAGTACGTTCTGAGACGTATGGCGCCAGAATTGATTGTAGTATTCGACGTGTCATTATGGGGCCAGATTCAATTCTGGCGGTATGGTGCACTTGGTTGGTCTGATGCCAGATCAGCCAGACGCGTTCTGTTTTGCTGATGAACCCAAAAAGCCGTCCTTACTTTTGCCCCGTTCTTTTTGGAGGGGTGAATAATGAAGGTCACCGATGTGTTCCCCTGTGTCCGGGGCATTTCCCTGAGCGGACACTCGAGGTAGAGCCCGAGCTCGTCACATCAGTCACAGTGCTCAGCTAAATTTGAGGGCTGGCCAATTTTTGGCTCGATATTGCGAATACGCTCTAATTACACGTTTCCGAGCACTTGTTTGCTTGATGGCGCCAGGAAGCTCATCCAGAACCCAAAGCAGTTTGTTTGCGAACACGACACCGCCCTCAGTCCCCCCACCGTCGCAATCGACGGCAGGGCATTCACGAGCGGAAACGCGATTTCGATGCCAGCAGACTCAGCAGACCCCCAAGTGCACGGACCATCACGTGGATCCTTCGGGTGGTTACCCGCCATGCTCCGTGCCCCTTAAAGCTTTGGGCCCCATCAACAACGCCAAGGCAGTGCAATCACCTCCCTTGACCGTCCTGATATTGGCCGCAGCATTCTTTGTGCTCGTCGCCAGCGGGTTAAATAGGCGCCGGACGTTTGGATCTTTCAAGGCCTCCTCCACATCTGGTCAATTTTTGGGCAGCCGCATCTCGTCTTACAACATTTATGAGTCCTGTGTTCCGCAAGCTTTTCTTTGCGCAATTTGCAAATCGTTCGCAAGGTCTACATATATTCCGATTGTGTCTGTACCTTAACCCATATCTCCATGTCAACACCCTTGCCGGCGCAATTGCCAAGATCTACTCAAATTCTCTTCGGAACAATCGCTCAAGATCATGCGCGTACCGTGGCAACTGGAAGAAAATCGAATGATGTGAGCAGAAATACGGGAGCATCCGGAGCATCCGGAGCATCCTCAAACGACCCTGCAAATAATGGAAACAACTCCGCAAATAATAACTCTCGCAATCACCGTGGCCAAGACATCCCCCCCTCCCGTTCAAACACCGATTCCATGACAAATAATATAGTCACTTCCAGGAACCAGACCAATACACGTAGTTGCCCGGTTCATGTCATGTACTGGAATATATTCCATAACTTCACCCTGAAGCTCACCAGTCCAGAATTCCACTCAATTCTACGCGAATACGATATTATGTTTTTTGCAGAAATTGACATGCTCCCTGGGGAAGAGCACGCGGCAGATGTGCCGGCGGGTTACACACTTGTTTCTCACCCTCGCAAACCTCTATTGAATAATTTGCGCCGCGGGAGTATATACGAAACTCGTACTACAGATACATTGGCACAACCTGCACATTCGCACAAACCCTGCACATTTCCATCAATGTGCCGCCTTTTGGGCACATTGCCATTTTCGAATGTGCCGTGCTCGGTTAACAGAATAATATATTCTGGAAGGAGACACGTGCCATCCCAGCAGTTCCCATTCTTTTTCTCTTACCACCATCTTCCCCCGCCCCGAAGCCTCGAAAAGCGCGTCAAAATGACCTACGATGCCAAAGCAAGATCAAAACATTCACCTGCAGACCAAGAATTCCTTGACGGCATGCCGGCACGTCAACTGATGGATTTTCGTACTGCTGTGCGTGTACCAATTGCAATGGTTGGTTTTTGTTCCCGAGTTCGAAATTTATCGTTCAATTTATTGATTCGTTTATTCTGATGGCAGGACAACGACTCGTGGGATTTGGGCGGTGGTCGTGGTCATGCCAAAGTCAGGTTTGCACCCGGGGAGGACCTCATTGAGTGCCGACGTACCCGCTCGACTTGTAAAGGCGCTCACGCATGCGAAACACTCGATCCCGCTCTTCGAACAACGGTCCATTTCTAGTTGGATCCAGCATCTCGTGACGCAATAATTTGTTATGCCCACTAACCTCCCTCACTAGGTTCATGAAAATCATATGCAACGCAAAGTGCCTTGCAGTTGATTCGACGCGGTCGGGCTCCTACTGAACGGGAGCTGGTGGCAGACAAAGATATCTCAGCTCGGCCCCCGAAAAGGAGAGCGCGCTCGGTGAGTCTGATGGCCATTATTTTCAGGTGATTGTCTAAATTGTCGAATTTGTAGTGATGCACCTAACATTGAGATTTTTTCTTCGAATATTTCACCTAAACCACCTCTATCTACGTGAAATGGTCGTTTGAATAGATTTTCTTTTGCCAAGTCAGCTTGACGGGACTCATTTGCTGGTAGATTACTTATGTGCCATGTTTGTTCGCATGCCCGGTACATTCCCAGCGGATGTGTTGGGTTTGAACCTATGTGCAGTGGACTCCGTTGAATGTAGCGCACATGCAATGTATCTTTAGTACGAGTTTTGTCAATCCCGGCGCCGCGGAGGCGGTATCGCATTGATCATCCGGGATAAATTCAAATTCACGATATCGAAGCTTAGCTCCCCCGACATCCTTGTACTTGATATGGGGTCATTGGTGCTTATATTCCTCCCGCAAGCTCTCGATGGGAAGGTTGGACCGATGTGGAACCGAGTCAAAAGTTGCGAGAAACGATGGTACTTTGCACCCAAAGTTGCGACAAATATGTCGCTCTCCTGAGTGATATACATTCACGGACAGGGGCCTTGCAAGCTGCATTGCCTTGGCCCGATTGGGCAGAAGACTGGGAAAGAACTTCATCAGATCCAGATGAGAAGATCGACGCGCGCGCGCGCGAGCTCTGGTGGAAGATTGCACACTTTACAATTTGTGCATTTTGAATGGAACTTCGCTAGAAATGAAATACAAGCAGCTCCACTTAAGTTCTAGGCGGTCCGAACCGCTTCATGACTTAAGTCCTTTGGGAACTTAAGTTCTCCTGAGGCGCGCCTCAGTGACGCAGCAACTTAAGTTCTATCTGTATATGACTCCAGTTTTCCCTCCCACTTAAGTCTTGTCTACGACTTAAGTTCTACGTACCACTCAAGTTCCAAGTGTGACTGTCTTGAATGCAATGAATTGAAACTTAAGTTACAGCTGTGGCTAATATAACGACAAGCTGCACGAGCATGCCACTGACTGAGGACTCGCCCGCGGGATGCAGTGCCAATGCATGTTCGTCAGTATAGTGCACACACCATACATGCGCAACATCACCGAGTAGTTGCTGTCTCACACCCCCGTCCTCACGTGTAGTCAGTGCGACATCACTCGGCGTGGGACAGGGCAGCAAGGAGAGTGCAGCAAGAAGGGGCAGGAGGCAGAGGCAGGGAGAGGGAGGAAGAGGGAGGGCAAGAGAAATGAAAAGGAAGGGGAAGTAGAGGAAAGTGGCACACCTTGGCGCATCCTTCATTCCGTTCTTTTGGCTGTGCATGGGTTGCGTGGGGAACGTGAGCTGCGCTGGCGTCGTGCCCGGATCAGTGAGCAGATAATTGACGAGCCTAGCCGTGCACATGCACACACCTCCTTCAGACATTTCTTGCCACTGAGCACTATCCCACGCCACAAGTCAGCAAACCTCAAGAAGAAGGCGCACAATAGTTAGACATACCCAGATTCACTCGTAAACGAGCCAGGCGCTGGCGGACAGCCTTGGAACTGGATGGGAGGGCGGGTGAGCGCTGAACGAGCGATGAAAAAATAGGATCACCTCGGACATTCAGACGCGAGTAGAGGAGAAAGGAGACGTGGAAATAGGTAGATCGGACCCACCAAGGGCAAACGAGAGGGTCGGGACGATGAGGAGCACACTGCACAGGTGGCATAGAACGAAGAGTTGATGGTGGGAGGAAGAGAAGAGATGGCAACGTGATACTGACAGTAACGCGATGGTGAATGCGCGTGACAATTCTCATTGTCGACTACGCCAATCATTTCTCTAAAGTCTCTTCTTGATCCCGACTTCCATTTTCATTGCCACCACTAGTTCACCCCTCCCTCGATCCCCACCCATTGCCTAGGACTGTGTTGAGTTCCTCCTCAATGTATCTCGCTTGATTTAAATGGGGAGGCCACCGGCGTCTTTCATCCGCGTCATTTTCTGTGCCACCTCCGTTCACACGTCACTCTTTTTTGATTTCATTCTCATTTCCATTTTCATCTCACTCTTTAAACCCAGTGTTCCCAAACTGTACTCGGCGTGCACTTGTGTTCATTTCTATTGTCTGGTGAGTTTCATTTTCATCCTGGTTGACTCCGCTGATTCTTTCCGGCCACAGTTCACAATGTATGTGGGGCGCACTTGCGTTCATTTTCATTCTCCAGTGAGTTTCATTTTCATTACGCTTTCAATCAAGCTGACTCTTATATTCATTTCGGCGCGAGTTTGCTGATATCACTGAGGACCCCCGGTAAGTGGTGCTGGAACGTTTAAGTAGAATGAATGGCTGACTTTGCTATTTTCATTCCAGCGTTGTGCATGGAACTTAAGTCCATATGCAGAACTGAACAAGGTGGAACTGGAGTCGTGCGAAAATTCAGTTCCGTAGACCAAGAGGTACAATTTTAATTTGTTTTATCATGTGGGACGAAATTAAATACATCCCAGAACTTAAGTCGTGCCTGACCTGAGTCCCAAGGCACAACCTGAGTTTCTGCGGAACTCAAGTGTGTTGTGCAGAACATAGAACTTAAGTTCGGGGAAGACTTAAGTTTCGGACTCGAGTCTCGTATAACTGAAGCGATGACGAACTGTCTCAAATTCTCCAACAACTTAAGTTCCTGTAAATCTTATGTTCTTCAACAACTTAAGTTCTGAGCAAGGTAGGC
Organism: Mycena leptocephala; assembly: GCA_029378395.1. NCBI lineage: Eukaryota > Fungi > Basidiomycota > Agaricomycetes > Agaricales > Mycenaceae > Mycena > Mycena leptocephala. The sequence continues at coordinate 78,241 of JARJLF010000632.1, forward strand.
GTGCAGCATATATTATAGGGTTCTACAGTGTACTAGCTACAACTTAAGTTCTATAACAACTTAAGACTCATTTCGGTCCGGACCGCCTAGAACTTAAGTGAAGCTAATAAAGTACTTGGCTAGAAACGGCATCCCCGGGACGATTTACTTCGTGGCAACCTGCAGGCCAGTCGGTCATCGACTACGCTATTGTGTCGCAGAACCTACTGCCTCTTGTTCGCAAATTTCATGTTGAACTACCAACGGAAGATGAAGATAAAGATTATTCCGACCACATGCGGATCTGTATAACTTTCGATGCAAAAGCTTTCGAGTACGAACCCACTCTTACCACCGAACACGGTCAAGCCCCAGATTTCAGTGGGAGAGAATACATTGATCAGCTCTATCAAGAAACTATGGATGCCAAAGAGACCAAGGATGAGGCATTGGAATCGCTCTGGGGACCAGTTCAATGTGAATCATCGCCAATCCACATTTATGTCGAAGGACTAGCAGCAAAAGGCAACAATAAAACCGGCTCCTCGGGCGCTGGAATTTTCTTCGGCCCGGGTTCAGCATCGAATAAAGGGCTCCGTGTACCCGGTCCAGGCCACCTATCTGCTGACCGAGCGCGATTATTCGCAATTCATGCAGCTCTCCAATCTACCCCATGTGATAAAACTCTCGTTATTTTTTGTACATCAAAGATGATCATCCGAATTCTGTGCTACTTGGCTGCAAAGAATACAACACTCGGATGGCCTGGCTCAAATGGTGACCTTTTCAAGTCCGTCGTGAAGCTATTGGCGGGAAGGCACGCTGGAACCTGTTTTGTGTTCGTTAACACAAAGGAGGACAACCCAGCCAAACGCGAGGCATATGTGTTGGCAAAATCCGCGCAGACCATCAAAAGCACCCACCAAACATTTGATGCTGTAACAGTTCAAAATGAGATGCGCTGCAATGAAGAGCATGCGAGTACAAAAACCGGAAGACGGAAAGTGACCACTACCTTGGAGGAAACTTCCTCGGTTAAGCCTAAGCCATGGACAACCAGAGAAGATACTCCTGATGAAGACACAGGCCAGAGCCATAGAGGTCGTGCAAAAGTCCATGCTTTGCAGTTTGGCCTTCGAACCGAGCTACTGGATTGCAAGAACCCAAAGGAGTTTTGGGATTTTGTTCGCAAGCGCACTGACCCACGGCCCAAAAAAGCTAAAGTCAATGTGACTCAACTCTCGGCGGACTTTGAGGCTCGATTGAACTACCCAAAGGTGCCGCCGGCGTCTTTCAACTCGGATCAGCTCGCGTTCAATGCCAGGATGGCCAAGGAATTGCGCCCACCCCCGGATTTATCCCCTAGACTATCGTATACTCGGGACATAACCATAGAAGAGATCGAGGCGATGAAAAGGCACATAAAAGCTCACGGGCTTGACACAGCTATGGGTGTTGATGGCTTTTCATATCAAGACTGCTTGGACATTCCCAACGAAAAGCTTCTAGAATTCTTTCTCTACTGCCTAAAGAATCAGGACATGCCACGGTTCTGGCTCATGTCACTATTGATTGGAATTCTCAAAAAGGACAAGGACGCTACGGATCCCTCAAGTTACCGATTAATAGCACTCGAATGCTGCATGCTCAAAATGCTGACGTTGATAATTGATCGAAGAATTCGTGAAGGCGCTCAAGATATTGGCGCAATCCCACCTACCCAAAATGGATTCCAAGACGGACTTCGCACAAATGACAATGTCTTTGTGCTCTCGTGCCTCATCGACAAAGCAAAATCACTCAATAAACCGTTATATGTTGCATACCTTGACCTGAAGAACACATTCCCAGGGACTGACAGGTCAACTCTCTGGGTCAAATTGGCAACCATGGGCATCTCGGGCCCTATGATTGAATGGTTGAAAATCCTTTACAATCGAATCCGCTATTGGTTCGACTTGATGGTCAATTTGCGCCCGCCTTCAGGTCACTTCTGGGAATTTTGACCGGTGATCCTGGGTCGCCGCATCTTTGGAATTTATTCATGTCGGACTTCATTCTCGCGCACCACCCGGAAGACATTGAACTCAATGGTATTCCCATCTGTCATGTGGAACACGCAGACGATATTCTCACTGCATCGGGGATGCCACCTGGTTTTCAAAGTCATCTCAATGGCGCTCAAGCATGGTCCAATAATAATGGTTGTGAAACGTCAATTGCCAAATGTCTATACCAAATATTTGGACCACGGCAGAAAGCCTACCCATCCTTCCATTTGGGCGGGAGGATAATCAAGCAAGTACAGAAGGCCTGCTATCTAGGTATCTGGTTCGAAACGGGGACAAAATTCGTATGGAGGGAACATTATAAAATCAAAGCTAGAAAGGCGACCACGGTTGCGAATGTCATCCTAAGCCTGGATCGCTTTGTTGGACACTTACCCGCATGGGATGCCAGAACCCTATATATGGCTCGAGTGGATCCTTATCTTACATCAGGGTGCGATGTTTGTCTGGACATTGACGTCAAAAGTCTCAAGCTGCTAGAGTGAGTACAACTTCGTTTTTTGAGACGCATGCTCGGTGTTGGCTCTCGAAGCCTACGGGCAGTTCTCTTCTCCGAAACTGGAATATGGCCAATCAAATACCGCAGAGTTTACCTCGCACTTAAAAATCTCTGTTATCTGCTTGAACTGGACCACAAGAGACCAGCATGGAATGCGCTGCAACAATCACTTTCTTTGGCTCGTGCAAGTAAAATCTCGTGGATAAACGACCTCCGCATTGTCTTGTCGCGTCTTTATATTCCCGTGGACCTCGACATATCTCCTAATATCGATGGGGCAATGGTGGAACTTGCCATGAAGGCTGTGAAAAAATCCATGGAAGCATGGATAGACAACGAAATAGAATCTTCATCACGAGTGCGCGATCTCCTCGTTGGACAACTCGAAAAAGACAAGGAGACTGGGAAGTTGGTTAAGAAGTCATTGGACTTCCGTCATTACCTCAGGGTGAAGCAACCAGAGCACCGCAAGGCTCTGACAAAGATGATTTTATCAAGCCACAGCCTTGCTGTTGAACGCCGCCGCTGGAAAGAACGTGGCAAGAAGGTCGTGCCTCGCCAGTGGAGACTCTGCAGGTTCTGTTATATCTATGTGGAAGACCCGGCACATGCAATGTTTCAATGTGAACACGCAGACCTCGCACAAATTCGTCAAATCTTTCTCGACAAATTGAACATTGAACTCCCTGGTTTCGCTCAACAATTCCCCGATGCATTGCAACTCCTCCGTGGACTCCTTCCGAAAAGTGGGAGTGGGCAGCGATGGGAATCAGATGGGCTGATGGGACGGGCACAGCCACATCAAACGACGCCGCTCACTTCACCATATCGCTTTGACGTCGTTTCCCGTGAATTCAAGCAAAACCCAATATATCTAAGGTCCAATACAATTGTAAAACAATACTAAATGTAGTAAGAATTCAAATCTATTTTTATTCCACATTACTCCTCCATCTCGACATCCTCCTCCACCACCCAATCATCTACTACCTCGGGAACGATCTCGACGGTCTCGGAAACTGGCTGGGGCAATGGGAGTGAGGTCTGGTTCACCTTGTACCACTCAAAAGCCTGCTTCAATGCTGCCAATTTATCCGCCTTCAATCGATAATTGCTGATCTTCAAGATATTTGGTACGCCTCGGGCCCGATATGAATTGAGCTGGTCGACAATTTTTGGGACAGTAAGGCCAGACATCTCTGGAAGCGAGACAAGTGGCCGGTTGAGGTGCTCCTGGAGTAATAGAGCTGCCCTGCGAGCTTTTGCGAGAGCTTTCTCCTTTTGCATCGCCGCAGTCCGAATGCGGAAGTCTACAATCTTGGCCCGCATTTTGGTCTCCTCGCCGCTCGCATCAATTCGTCTCGCTTCACGCATTATGTATGCGTGGTCCTCGTCGGTGAATACCGCATTCATAAAATCTTGTGTGTTGTTCCTTCGAAACATTGCTTGTGCATTGTATTGATGCAGTGTGAGGGTTGGCTTGCCCCGAACAGCAACAGTGTAGGCGCCAAGTCCACCCTCATTAGCATCGTTTGTGGAAGGCATCCAGGCCTCCTGCTTCTCCGTTGCAGAGCAGCTATCAATGAGCCCGCTCGGAGCAAATTCCGCGGAGAATCGGGTAAAGGTAACCAACGCGCCCCGAAAGAAGGCAATGGTGATTTCTTTGACATGTGGGAGCGATGGAATAAGCTTGAAGACAGCTTCCATGGCGGCGGGATCGCTCCATTCCTTGCCGTCAAGTGTCGCAGTCTCAAATGAGACGTCGGATCCGAAAATAAGGTCAGGATCCTCGAGCAAAGATTTGATATGATCTTGGACAGCTTGGTGAAGTGGACCTAGGTCAAGAAGATTTGTGTTCTCTGTCCCTGGACCACGAACTTGGCGCATGTACGGGTGAGTGATCAAAACCCGGTATAAAACCATCGCAACTAATTCTGTGAGAGTAGGGATGTCTTGCAGAGCCGCGAGAAGGTTTTTCTCGATGTTTGTGAGAGAGGGGAAATGCTTGGACCAGTGAATGACGTCCAGGATTTCTAGATAATGCTGAAGATAGGTGATCAGCTCTGCCGCGGCATCACCGTGGCTTCCGAAACGAGTATTGTTGGTATCGGGGAATTTACGATGCTGTTTCCCGAGCTTCTTTCTCATGAAGTCGACATGGCGCTCGCCTTGTCCTTTTTTGGCCTTGTCTTTGTTATTAAAAATTGCACCTGCAAGTGCACAGGCTTTGACACCGCCCCGGGTGGATGCCTCGAAGGCACGGAACTCATCCTCGGAGAGTACCGCATCGGGAGAGAAGGTGCGATCGAAGACGTTCCGAAGGACAGCCGCGTTTGCCTTGTTTGCGAGGAGCACAGGTGCAACAGCATCCAATTTCTTCCACTCAGCCATCATCTCTGTGTTGCCGCCCTTGAAACTGTTCTGATCCTTGTGCATGCAGCAGCCGCCCCAAATGAAAAGGTCAACTGTCCGGCGGTCCTCGGGAGACAGAGCGTCGTAAGATTCCTTTCCCAGGGCTGCCACGATCTCTGTCATAAGCTTCGCATCGCATTCGGCTTGCTCTGCTGGCGACAATGCCTTCCACCCTTCTTCCCCCCCTGCCTCTGCGATTTTCTTCGCATTCCAGGCAGCCAAATAATGGACCAACTCCATAAATGCTTTCCCACCCAATGCTGCCTCTCCGAGATCCTGTATGGCAGCCTCAATTTTGAGGTCCTTGATTCCCATGGCTGTTCCCTTCTCGACAGACGCGTGGTCGCCATTCATTCCTTTCAAAATCTTCAGAAATTCACGGACAGAGTATTTTTTTGCAAGCCGTTGCGCCAAGGGACTGCGATTGAAAAGATCAATGAAGTCATCCAGCCGCGTCTTCCAGCTCTCAACAGCTTTAGCGCTCGTGTGGTCCAGGGTTTTTTCTACGCCGAGGAATCGGACTTTTGGTGTCGAATTCGGGTCAATATCGAGGTTCCCCGATTTATAATCCGGCGCGCGAGTTGCAAGATGCGAGCTTTCAATGTTCTGGCCCCGATTTGATGTACTCTCCGCGCTAATTGTGACACCTGCAATAATTTGTCAAATGTTTTATTCCGACAAGCTCTGCACGCGTACCTGAACTCTTTGACAGCTCATATATTACCTGCATTCGTGCTGCAACACCTCCCTCTTCAATTGCTCTTCCCACGGTTCTTCGGTCCATTGCACGGTCGATGCGTATACCGAATATCTCCCCAATTCGCACCATGAGGGGTCCGACTTTGCTCCGAGCACAGCCGCTATCTGCCATGACTCGCGCAAGCCTGCGCGCTTGCGCAGTATAGATTCCTTTTTGAGTAAGGCGGCAAAAACTCCATTTCTTTTTTGCTCGCTCCACAGCACGCGAAAGGCCCCGGATCGATCTTCGCAGACGCTGTTTCTGCGCTTTAATTTGCTTGCGCTGGGCATCTATGGTAGCCTTCGATTCTGCGGATTTTTTCTGGCCTTCAACAACGAACTTCTCGAGGATGGCGCTCAATTGTTTAATGCGCTCGGCAGAGCGCTCAGCCGCGCGTTTGGTGGCGGCATCTGCCAATTTAAGCCTTGACACCTCCTCCTCGAGCTTCTTTTGACGTGCCTTTGAGTGCCGAAATCTCCGTTGAACCTTCTGACACTCATTCTTCCAGTCCTTCGGCGTTACTGGAGGTTTATGTGGCTTGGGAGGTAACGGAGTGGGAGCGGAAGGTGGGTGGTTTTCCTTGTCCTCTGCTCTCTTTTTGCGCACAAAAGCATTGAATTGGTCCATCCGCCCTGCAGAGGGTTTCTTGGACTTGTAGGAAGTCTTCTTGTTGCTCCCCGCCATAAATTAGAAGCGATACGCGTTGATGACGCGAAGTGTGGATATAACAGAATGGAGGAGGTCTGTAAAAGGTCCAAATTACAAGTTAGAACTTCTATGAACATCCCGTAACTTAATTGAGGAATAAGTACCCAATTTATGGCCTCAGGCTCTCTTGTTGCCGCTCCCGACGCGCGGAGAGGACGTGATGCGACGCGTTATGTCACGCGATGTCACACATTTGTCAGCTCTGTCTCGCGGCACATTTTATTATTCCTGTGATGCCGAACATCTTCTGCACAATGTATGATAATTTTTTACTGCTATAAATCCATGATCTGACCGAAGCAATTTTGTCTATCTATTTCTCTTATCCCAGTTCAAATTGCAATTCGGGGCAGGCTCAGCGCCGCCTAAATCCCCTCGGTCAGATCATCGGCAGTCTGAATTGGGGTGATTTGGCCTCCCACGATTTGCGGCTCGCCGGCATCCTCTGTCAAAAAACGTGGCGGCGTGTCGGCCTGGGATTTTGGCGGTGGGACCTCATCAATCAACAGGTACAAAGAGATCACTGATGGCACGATCGCTGCTCACTCCCACGAAAAGAGAAATTACACCGCTGCTTGCAAAATTGGCGTATGATGTTCTCAAAAAATTTGACTCCGTACCAATGCTCCTGGTTTCTGAGCCAGGCCCTGCAATTTAAACACCTCAAGTCCGGCTCCACTTTACGCTGTTTCGGACGACTTGATTTATTGTTGGCTGGCTGTGGACCTTCTTCGGAAGTTGAACACGCTAATCTTGTTGACTGTGCACCTTCCTCGGAAGTTGAACACGTCAACTTGTGGTTCGTGCATGCCTTCTGCAAAGGGAAGACATACGACAGCTTCTCGTGTACTGGTGGACACCGGGGATTTTTACCTGGGAGGAGTGAACTCCTCCTGTACACCAGTTCTTCTATTGGTGGTCAGGTCCTACAGGGTTTTAACTGGTGGTCCTGCCTACTCCAGGCCGGCCAGTCCACAGTTGCTTAGCGTCTTGTGTGCTCGATCCCCTGGAATGATTGTGTGCTCTGTTGGCATCTTGTGGTATGGCTAACCACCCGTACACTACTACATGTTTGTCTTCGGTAAACTCGTTGTTCATGTTGTGGACCTCGCGAGTATAATAAACCCCCCCTCCCCCCCCCCATGCACAGTCACCATTACCACTCGTCCCATCCCAAGACGCAGCGTGTGAAGACGTGGGCCATTGTAGGTCGTGGTCCAGAGACAGACACGGTGCTAGCGAGCTGCCAAAACACCAAAGATGCGCGGCTCACAGGTCACGCGGGCGAGCTTGAGCCGCCTTAGCAGCCCTCTCTAAAGGGTACGACGTCCCATACGCTCTCGACTGGCAGGTCAGCAGCTCAGCTCGCGCGCGAGTGACAAACACCTTCCATTTCTGCCAAGATGCGCGTGACTACAGCTTGCGCAGTCACGACTCCGTTCCCTCCTATCCTGCACAACGAGCAACACCGCCGAAAGAGAGGGCGAAGCAATATGGAGCGCTTCACGAGAGCAGCATCCCCTCCTCCGCAGGCGACGCTGGCCTCTCCCACCACAGCTTCGAAAAAAAGGAAAGAAGCAACACACCTCCATCCGTTCCCTCTCATCATGCCGCCACCAGTCTTTGCCCTTTCCCCGCTTGTGGTCGCCGTCGTCCTCTCTTCCTTCTCCATCGGGCTCGCGGTTTGCTGGCTGCCGTCGTCCTACTCCCGGTGTTGTTCGTGGTGGTAAGACACTGCATCGAAATCGAGGGTGTGCGAGTGATGCTCGAGATTGATGTGCAGATGCCGCTCGTTGTACGGACACGGGCGGAGTCGAGATACTGCGGTGAGGACTTGGGTGCTCTGCTATTCTTCTCCTTCGGTACAGGAAGAGGCTGCGGGTTATTCAGCTGTATGAAAGTGATAGTCAGCGTTAGCTTGCAAAGTGGGGATAACCGAGGATGTAGGAAAGAAGGAGGGGCAGAGGGAGGGAATGAAAGAAAAGAAAAGAAGGTCGAAATAATGTCGACGAGTAGTCCCAAAAAGGAAATGAAAGCGCGATTAGCGGGATCTGCTTCCGCCGCATGGGATGCTCCCCCCCAAAAAAAAAGAAAGAATGTGTCTCTGTCTGCCACGACCTCTCCACTCCTCTTTCCATACCTTTTCTCTCTTATCCCACTGTCCGTCTCTCGTCGTACTCCCGTTGTCGGTCGTCGTAGGAAGCTGAGCGCGAGTGGAGGACTTCCTCGTGAATGCGAACACCTCCCCACCCCATCGGCGCACGTCGGGGTTGTGGTGTGCGGGAGCAGGCATGCGGGGTATGAATCAGCGCTGTGCTCGTACTCCCCCCGGCAATCCCCAGCCTTGCATTTCCATGTAGGAACCAGGAGGATGTGTGGCCCGACGTCCACGTATCGCACTTCCCCGAGTCTTCTTCTTTGGCGCAGCGGGAGAAGGCACTGGTGGCGCTGGCGCAAGTGCAGCCGGTATTTGGGAACCTGAAAACAAAGTGAATTAGCGCCAGCTTAGACGGAGGGATAATAATCGAGAGATGGAGGAGGTAAGAAGGAAGGAAGGATGGATGGAGAGGGCAGGGAATGGAATATAAAATAGGAGAGGATGGAATATAGAACAATTGGTAGCAAACGCCGCTAGCCAGAAAGCCAAAAAAAAGGTGAAGCGCCCTGGATCGAGGACCGGCCGATTCTCAGTTATGCAACGCGCATGGCACGGCAAGCGGTGGGGAGGGAGGAAAGGTCCCGGAGTATGCCTCCGCGCTGTGCATAGGGACCATCGCCGTCCAAACGCACAGATCATCATCATGAGGAAAACGAGGGCAGGAAGCGGGGAAGATGGAGTGCAAATGATAGCAAAAGAAATGAAATGGAAAAAAAGCCAGGTGAGTTAGCTTCTTGAGGTGCAAGGACGAAATGTTTTGGGTGCGACGATGCCCATGCAGCACGCTCCAGCGCTGTAGTCGTAGGATGGGGCAAGAACCGGAAGCGAAGCACGAGCTGATAAAAAAGCTACATGATCCGCGTCGAATATGGATATAGTGGGGAACAAAGATGGGCATCGGCCAGAGGATTGTGCAGGATGAGGGCGCGAGGAGCCGCTGCACGTGACAAACTCCGGGACAGAAGCGAGTGAGAGGCAAAAAGAAGTCGTGAAGAAATGGGGAGGAAAGGATATGAAGAGAGAGATGATAAAGAGGGAGGAGGGAGAACGAGCACGCACTTGTTTGAGCCAGACTATCGCAGCCGCAAATTCGTCCATGCGTGTCTCAAGCTGGCAGGAGAAGCGGTCGTGTGCGTGTTGTAGTGAGGTGGTCATTAGCGACGATGTATTATACTGCATGAAAAAGTAAAATAGGTTCGTCAATGCAAAGTCAGGTGAGAGAAGTTTGACAGACAAAAAACACTCATCGAACTACACCACTCGCGAATATCCTGTACACGCGCAGTGCGATCACCAGCGGAGGCCCCTGCATCTGCGTGAACGAGGGATATGTGTATTAAGGCCCACTCTTGACCACTCCTCTTCAAGTTCTGCTCTTGCCTTCAAATATTGATAGAGCTCGAGGTGGCCGGGAACTGGGGCAGGGATACGAACCCTACAAAAGATCTGCGTCAGTTTTCGAGCACAATATTTCAAGATAAATAACAGAAGGATGGGACGCACCCTGCTGAACCGCATTATCCCCGACATAGCATCTCTCCTTGATTTCTCGGTCCAAGGGTCCTCTCCTTATCTGCCGGTGTGTGTGTTAACAAGTTGAGATGAGAGTTGGTTGAGAGAAACAAATGACGTGTGAAGATCCGAAAGGTTCCGATCATCGGAAATGGTATCCGAAATGACCCGTCTGTTCACTTTTGTTTTACAATGCACCTAAGTATGTATTTGAGATTGCTACTGATATTGAAATATTTGAATGGCTCGTAAGTGTCGTTAAATATCATCTTTTCCTCAGTGTTAGTGTTAAGTACTTTCTGTGAGATATGGTCCAGAGATTGTGCCTTCGATTCGGGACAGAACAATATTTCGCTCAAAAGCATGGTATTGACATGGTTATTCAACAACCACAGTCTGTGAAACCTTTCAGTGTGGACAAAATAAACTTCAACGTGGATTATAACAGTGCACAGTACAAGTGATGGTCAGGACCAAGAGGAATGTCGTTTTCACTCCCGAAAAATCTACACCGACTCAGTCATCGCATATTCATATTAAAATGATGTTTCAAGCAGCTTTAGATAAAATTGAACCCACAACTCCATGTTGAACTTTCCTACACTCTTCGAGCTCCTTGACACAAAAATTATATTGATTTTCACACTACACTCGTGCGAGGGAAAAAACACCGTTGGGCTACTTAGATCACCCAATTTCGAGATGTTGGACATGTTTGTTGCCTGTACTCAATCCAACAGAAAAATCACCTTGAAGATCCGCGACTGGCGTACACTTCAAAATACGGCAGTCACACCTGCTCAGATGCTCTCCCATGATCCGAAAAATCAAGTATTACCTACTGCCGGGAGTTACGGCCATGGGTCAGGTTGAAACACGTAATCTGGCATAATCATATCACAGAGATGGGAGATGAAAGATTTTAAACCTCGTTGGTCCACCCTGCTGGAGCAATAAATACATAACACACGAGAGATTGTTCAGAGCAAGTCAAGTTCAGCAGGTGGCAACCATTTTTCAAGCTAATAGTCTGTCTATTCCAAACTGACTTGGCAAACACTTGACTCCTCTATGGTAATACATGGACAAGCATCGGTCTTGATGTTGCCAGGACCAAGTCCAGAGATAAGTTATAATTTCAGTAAGAAGGCCGAGGTCAAATTCAATGCGGAAGTAGGACAGACATCATGGCTGCATCCCAGTTCTGCATCCTGGTTGAGGATTTGAATCTTAGCCAAGTTCCTAGGAGTACATGTACCACACAGGGTGAGTCAGACATAGATACAAATGACTCAGAGCACTTTTTGTGAGGTTCAAATTTGAACTTGGCATGCACTCTTATTCAACTTGAACTTGACTTGAGATCAAATCTTCATACATGCTGTTGAAACTGACAGAATAGATTGACAGGTATGCAACCAGAAATATTCATATTAAGTATGTTCCGCAAATGCTAATATTAGTAATAAGTAGCTGTATGAAAGATTGAGTTTATATGGAAAAGTCCCAGCCATATATTTGAATTGGCAACCATCCTACCAACCATGCATTGTGCATTGTCCCTGGGGCAAAAATCTACACACTGTTGCAGACTCAGAGTCACACTTACCCTAATGTCTCTGATTTCAGACCAACTCTGAGCACACTAAATGTATACACTGCTTAGATCATCTCTGGACAAACCAGGAGAATCAATTGACAGTGCAAGCAATACTAAATAGCAACAGGCTGGTCCAACAAGTGCACAATAAATAAAGTAGGATAACATAATGATTGATCTCCAGGCACACATAAATATATACACAGCTCAGATTGTTCCTAACAAACCAATACTACCTATGAAAAATCAGAGGGCAACTGGCTCATGTTGGTTTCATCCTCCAAGTCCAGCCCTTCCATGTCTTCAATATCAGAAAGATTGCTGATCTTTCCACAGTCCCCGAAGGTGCATGAGCTCTGCAAGACGAGCTAAGTTTGTCCTGTGTTTCTCCAACACATCTTCATCAACACCAGCTAGCCTTTGATCAATTTTTTCAACTTGTTTGGCCTGCGAGACTTTTCAAATAGTGGCCTTGCAGTTGTCCAAAGCTCCACTGCCTTCTGTAGGTTCCATTCCTTTGGAAATATCCCCAAGTCGGAGCATGCATTCTGCTCTGCTGCAATGAATATCCATCCAAGTAAATCCCTCCAAGGCAACTGTGAACAAATTGATGCTGTCTGCTCATCATCCTGAGCAAAGAAGACATCCCTAGGAATTGGAGAGCCTTGTGGATTCCGAGCTTCTCCTTTTGCCTGACAGAATGCACAAAGAACACTGTTGTCCAGCCAGACATCCAATTGGGAGAGCCCCAGCGGCTGACATTACCAAGTCGCTCAAGACAGTAGGACATGATTTGAGGGGTATTTAAAGAATGATTTGAGGTAGCTCTCAAAGAGAGTCTTTGCTGTAGGTAATTTGCTTCTCGCAAGAGAGATCTGCAAGACTAGCATCACACATCACAACTTCTTCACAAGGTTGCAGTGCTGAATATTTCTCTGGCTTTCTCATAGACACCTTGGACATCCTCCTTGGAGTACCAATAGCAGCATCAATTTCAGCCACATTGAGCAAAGCATAGCCATAGGTATAAGAATCCTGGTCCGCAGAAGTTTCTTGAAGAACCTAGAATGGATACTGCGAGCTGCAGCATATTCTGATTTGAACTTATGGATCTCTGCCTAGTGGACATGATACTGTGGTCAATTGACCACTGGACAGCCACAAAGAGCTAAGAGGTCTCTTCCTCTACTGCAGAGGCAGATGCTTTGCTGGTAGTTGCCCAATGCATAACAGCACATACTCTCAATGCATAGTGCTGTGCTTCTCTGTATAAATCTGCAGAGATTCTCGCCAACCTCTGGGCCTCCTTCCATGCACCTGGGCTGTGAAGTAATCACCATGGACCAGTTAGCCATGCAAGGCAGATACAATGCTTGGATTGCATCTTGGTATTCTGAGTTGAAAGTGCTAAAGAGATGGCAGTTTCACAAATGCTTCTTGCAGTGGAGATATCATTTCCCTGATGATAGCTTGTCAATGATTATAAAATCTGCCTGTATGAATTATATGAGTTGCAATACACCAGTAATCAGAGAGCATACATTTAAGATCTGGGTCATCAAAGTGCTTGAAGTGTTCTATAGCTTCAAAAACCAGTGTTCTATAACAGAAATGAAGAGTAACCAAATGAGTGAACAAACTGAGAATATAGTAAGCCTCCAAGTGATGGTGACAAGGATGTGGAAGGATGTGGGAATATGGGCAATGAAAGAAATAGGCCCCTGCCAATGAGGACTGAAGAATTGAGATCACATGCACAGTAAATAGTATTTACTAGGTCTGGATGCCCCTGTTGAGCCCCATTCCAGAGAATGTTCTGTATGTTTGAGTAGTTTGATGATATTCTAGCAACTGTGGCAGAACTTGATTGAGTGCCACGGTATTCCATAAAAGCTCAAGAAGCTCTTTGAAATGTTTGAGAAGAGGCCAGAACAAGGTGGTTTCCAGGTGGCTTAATCTTCTGCATATATTCCCGGATAGGCACAGTGCTTTTAGTCGTTTGTGTTCATCACTGTATGCCAAGGTGGTTTGAATCAATGCTGCTTGCAGCCAAGGATATTATCTATTGGAAGCTTGGCCTGCACCAGCTCAGCATCTGAAAGTCCATCAGGGAGCATTGACAAGAGGCTGAGCAGATCTTTTGAATGGAAAAGAATGAGTCTTGGACTTGACAGGACAGTGAAATGATAAATCCAAGTTAGATCTTCTGTCATATCCATCTGAGATCAGAGATGTTTTCTCCTCCTCCCAGCGGATAAGACATTAGAGCAACCTTCAGAGTCAACTAAATGAGCCAACAGATTGATTGCAAGTGGCATGTTGTCTGTCAGGGCAAGGACCTTTTGATCTCTTCAGGATTGTGGTGTTATCTGCAATTCAATGAATGTTTGTCGAGCTGCATCTTGTTCCAATGGCTTCAAGGGCTGCAGAAATGGTCGAGTCCAGGCTACTTTAGCTGGCCTTTCTGCTCCTCGCATTGTAATCTGATGTTATGAGTGACAAGCATAGGCCAAAAAATCCTGAGAACTACCACAATGCAAGATGCTCCACACCTGTGAGCATGAGAAAATTCCTCAATATTGGCCTGAGATCTGTTGGCTCCCACAATGTCTCAAGATTATCCAGAATCAAGAGACTCTGGGGGCTGCTGGAGAAGTGTTGGATGACTGGCGAGTCAGGTCTTTCCCAGGCTTCAGTCCAAGATGGGTTCCAATGAGAGCAGCAAGCTCCACTTGAGTTGCTGCTGAGTCACAAGCAACAAAAAAACGCTGCTGCTCATATCTGCCAGCAATTTCTGTATGATGGATAATTGCTCTTGCCAAGCTGGTCTTTCCCATCCCACCTGCACCTAAAATAGCTATCCTGGGTGATCCTTGACTGAAAAGATGAAGGATGTCTGATATTTCTGACGCTCGGCCATGGAATATTTTGGTTCAGATGGTAGCATGGAGATTGAGGTAGAGCTTTGAGCTATTCAACATGCAAATCATGTATTGATAGTCCAGTGACACTGACCTGTTGTGAGAGCCCGAATAAACCCTGCTTATCTGGGCAAAAGTCATTATTTGATTTGGAAGATGATTGGAATTGCCCTACAGAGGATGCTCCATCTGAACTAGTTGTGTCAGAGAGAGCTTTGATCATGGTAAGCACTGCCTTGTGTCTGCTCTCTGCATCCTGCTGCATCTCAGTCATATTTTTCATGATATTGCCGAGTCGATCTACAAATTTACATCATTTAGTCAGTTGTTGCATGTCAAGTAGATGGCCTACTTGAAAAATCACAAATCCTTGTTGCAATCCTGCCTTGCATTCCTTGAGCAGTGTGTTCATTTCACCTGATGGAAAAAGCTCTTGACTTTGCTGCCCTTTTGTTGGCTTCAACAAATGTATGGATTTTATGAAGGGTCCTAATTGTTGTCAAACAGAGTCTCCTGTTACAGAACAAGCAACATACTCTGTGAACTTTCCAATATGACTCAACATGCTTGGTGGCAATGCTCCACCTGTGTCTGACTTCAGATGAACCATTAGAATTGCATTTAGCAACTCGTAAGCTTCCTCCAGCAGCTCAGTACAGTTGTTCTTGTTTTGTTTAACAGTCTAGAATACTAATTAATACAGTTGGTTGTTATAATGTCCATTGTGGAATTTACCTGTATATTTTCAAGAGAGACTGAGTGGTGTTAGAAATGGCCTCTAGGAAGGAGTATTGAGGCTACTGCAAGGAATTCGACAGTATCAGCGTGAGATCAAACATGTTGTAATGTTGTTCAAACGAATTTGGTGTGCTGACTTGGGGGCATCTTGGTGGCAATCACTGGCTCGAGATGTCAGTATGTTATAATATGTAGCCCTGGGATCCACTATATTAGCTGTGTCAACGATTTGACAAAGATCTTGTGATCTTTTCGGACATGGAAGCTTATACAGGCAAGCTCACAGGTCCTAAGTGAACAAAAAAACTTTGTGAGGACTCAAGAGAAAAAGGACTGGGAGAACTTTGACCTTTGAATTTAGACATGGTTTGCGGCCTCTGGAGCTTGTGACCTTTTTGGATCACTAAGTTTAGTCCAAACTCTGACGGTACTGTTCATCTGCACACAGGGAACTCTGGGTATTCTGCCGAATTTACCCCTTGTTGCCTCACCAAACCAATAGGCAGGCACTGCATTTCTATTTCTGGGTGTCAGTGTAATATTTTGACCCAAATCAATTGTCCCAGTTTTCATTCATGGCACCAAATTTGTAAAATGGTGGACCATAATATGTGGATGAGTGTTCTGAGAAATCATTGTCATGAAAGCACATCCAGCTGTCCTATAGCGAAGCATCTTGTCAACTCTCGCGAGCCCGATTACCATGGAATGTTCATCATAGCAATGCAAAAATTGACACCAAGGAAGGTTATCCTTGGCTAGATAGACAGATGCATAGTGTAAATCAAGATATGTAATAGATAGTAGTAGATAAGTATATTAATAGCAGATCCGTATCAACCCCTACCTTGCTTCCGTTGCTGATCTTGGGCATCTGCGCCAAAGCAGATACATCTGGCCGCTGTATCTGTTCTAGGGTACCCTTTCACCCCCCAGCAGCACATCCACCCTAATCAACTGCGGGTACAGATATGAGCTGCTAGCATACGTGATCCCGCTCAAGTTGTTCTACGACCGAACCCGACCCGACAATGAGCTGGCGAATTGTGATCGGGCTTGGTTTTGGCTCAACCCTCGTGTTCGGCAGGAGAACAACAGGAGTTACAAAGAACGGGATTTGGAGATCAATGTGCTGCATACTACAAAGAAAAGTGTATTCAGTTTTTATTACTGTAACTCGAGAGTAAATTGGAAAGAAATCTAAGGATGACACGGAGACCACCAGTCCATCTTTCTCCCGTCAAATCAACGGTCCGCGTCCCATCAGTCTTTTCGCTCCCCCATCATCCTCTGGATTTCACGCTCTCAGCGACAGAGGGCAGACATGACAGATCAAACAAAGAAGACCTACTAGTAAAGATGAAAGGACACCCGCGGCTCACTCAAAGAATACCGCACACCCCGTGTGCCACGCTGCCACGGCGTTCGCCTGGTCCTACATCCCCGGCCTGCATTTGTAGTCGGTTTACCTCCTGTAATATCTCGATTAGCTACCTAGTATTTGTCGTCGAATGTGGTGTTACTTCACGAAGGGCGAGCTCTCTTTCCATGAGAGAAAACAATCAATTAAGTGTAAACGAGTTGTTCCAGCGGCAGTAGTCGACAAGGAAATACAGGGAACACCGGCATCTCATCACCATCTCGCTCGAGGCACGCACGGAAATCACAATGCACACGCCCCTGCACGACGGCGCTATACCCCAAGACGCGCGCGGCTGAAGTTTCGTGGGTAGCGTACCCGCATCCCCGCACGCCGCACCCGCGCACACCACAGGCTCAAGCTCAAGCGGCGAGAGCACCGGAGCCAAGGAGGCACGCGCGCCTCGTGCATCCCGCATACGCCACTGTGTCGCATGATGGAGACGTCGCGCCACTCTCTGAGACACAGGCGAGAGCTGTTCCCATGCAAAAAAAAAAGTTCAAGGTGCGCGTCAAGCCGTGCGACCAGCAACTGCTTCAAAATGGTCCCAGGGGCGGCTCAAGCGCGACGACATCACCCAGACGCGCGGCGAGCGACACCACCAGGACGCGCGAAGCAGACTCACGCGCCTTGTGTGAGCAGCATCCCCATCCCTCCATCTTCACGCCTCAGCTGCCGCCCCTTCCCCGCACGTCCCTGTACACCACGCCTCTCCCGAGTCTCCCCGCCGCTTCGAGAACAAAAGAAACAGAGAAAGAGATACCAACGCACCTTTTCAAGCACCCCCGCACCCACACCTCGCCCTCACCCTCTTCCTCTCCTCCTCCCTCACGCTGTGCTCGGCCCGCCGCCGCTTGCTCTTGGCCTTATCCCCGCTCGCTCTTTCTCACCATTTCCTCCCATCCGTACCCGCCTTCTTCTGGATTTTCCTCCTACTCGCCCTCGCCCCGGCCTCCCCTCCTCCCTCACGTCGTGCTCGACCCGCCGTCGCTTGCCCTTGCCCCGCTCCCGCTCCTTCTCACCATCTCCTCCCGTCCATGCCCGAGCGTACCCGTCGTCTGCTCCATCAGTTCGTCTATTCGCAATCCCGATCCCGATCCCGATCCCTGTCATCATAATCCTGTCGTAGGAAGCCGAGCGCGAGCCAGTGTCGTCGGGAGCCGGGCGCGAGCGCGAGCACGAAGACAGCTCCACATCGCGCTCGAGCTCCCACCTTGTAGTCGCGGCGGGGCGGGGCCCAGTCGCGGGTGTGCACAAGCTCGGCGCCCTCGCACCTCGTTCTCCCCGCTCGTCGTACAGCGCCGATCCTCGAGGCACCATCTGGCGCGGTGCGGCGATACGCTGCGCTTTCGTCGAGGGTCTCCGCAGCACGGTGGGCGTGTGCGGTGCAACGAACGGCGGTCGAGCTGTAAGAACCGAGGTCAGCGAGGGAGGATAGATGGATCATGCAGTGAATGAGTTACCTTATCCCCGTTCACGCCCTCGTTCCCTTTCGTAACCGCCTTCCTCTACGCGCTTGTAGTCGGGATGAGGACGCGCCCTACGGACCAACGCGGGGTCCCGGTAGCCACGCTCGAGCTCCCGCACTTCGTAGTGCAGCGGCGGGGCAGTCGTGGTGAATGCGCGGGGCGCACGTCTCCCCCGCTCGTCGTATGGACCACGCGTGCGGTGCGGCGATACGTGGCGATACCAGGAATACGCCGCGTTCTTGTCGAGTATCTTCAGCACAGTGGATGCGCCAGCACGGAGAGCAGCGGTCGTACTGTAAAGTGGATGTCAGCGAGTCCAAGGGAGTGTGGATGGGTCGTGGAGTGGAAGAGGTAGAGAGAGGAGGAGGAAGAGACGGGAATAGAGTATAGAATAAAAGAACGAAATGCAATATAAAATTGCACGAAATATTCCGCTAGCTCGAGTGAATACCCAAAACCCTGCGCAGCGCGCTATTCCCCGACGATTCCCTGCACCACCCGACCCGATGCGGAAGACACGTGGAGACACGTAGCAGGACGAGGTACTCCGGGTGGTGGCGATGAGCACACGGCCGCATACGCAAAGCACCAGAGCCGGGAAGGGGAAGAATGAAAGGAAGATCGCAAGGTTAGACTGCGCAAACACGAGACGACTCGAGGACACTAACGCGCACACGCTGCGCACCGCTGCTGCATCCGGTGAGCTGCACCGCAGCGCCCAAGAGCTGGAGCGGGAGTACAAGGAGAGCGTAGATAAACGAGTCGCAGCGGGCAGACTCGGATGCGGCTGGACCAAGACGCCTTAGGACGGTGTACGAGGCAGTGCGGGCTGCTGCCTCACGCTCCTCCCCTTCTTCTCCCTCATGAGCCACTCCCGTTTCGCGCCATCCCAGGTGCCGCCCAAGAGTGCGTGGGATGCATGGTCACCTCAGCGGGGGCGGATCGCATGGTGGCGCCGCCGCGGGGCGGATGGTGTCGGGCCGGAGTGGAGGGGAAAGGAGCCGCGGGGGGCGTGGGGATGGGCACGGCGGCGGCGGCTGTGCGTGGCGCGCGGGTAAAGTCAAGTGAAAAGGAGTGAAATAATAGACCTATATGCGGCGAAGGTCCGCAGAAAATGAAGTGAAGATAGAGTGGCAGCAGAAGTTTTTAGGTCCAATGAAGGCCATAGAGATAGAGGAAGTCAACAAGAATTGAGGGGTGCACAGGTAGGTCTCTTCGTGTGCAGGCTGCCCGGGTACGAGACCCGCACACCAACGCGCCCGTAACATCCCGACTCGGAGCCGCGTACCACGCACGCAGTTTCCGGACCCCGTGCATCGACATAGCTGCGCCTTCGAGCCCAAATCGGAATACGACGAGTGTGGCATTCGATTTGCAGTAGAAAGACCAGAATAAATGTCCAAGGACAAGAACAGCAGAGAAAAGATAAATGAAGTGCGAGTGGATGTACTCCGGGGAGGAGAGGAGCGGAAGATACGCACCTCATTGAATGCCCACGAACTCGTCCATGCGCGGGAAGGTGGCCGTTTATGCGCCGTAGCGAGGTGCTCGCCACCAAAGGATTATACTGTACGGAGAGTCCCCAACAAATTGAGTTTCTCGGATAAAAGAAAGGATAGAGAGTAAAAGGAAATATGGGAGGGTGAACAGGATAGAAACACACCTGCACCATCGGCACCACTTGCAAATCGGACTAAGTGCCCGCCTTGTACTTCTAGGCTCGGTGTTGCTCTCGTAGCGTTCTGCGGAAGATTGGCATGAGATAGCCGGCATTAGCGCGGAGCGCTGAGCATCGACGACGGCAATCCCCAGCTTCGTCTAGACATCTGCTTGCTTGTACTCCTCCTAGGTGGAGATGGAGCGTGCGCCGTGTTGGTAGAGAGTGTCGGATCACCGGCAACGGCATTCGACTCCCAGGCCGTGTCGGTCCGGTTTCACTCAGTCAAGGAGCAGTCCCAAATAAGTAAAATCCAGAAACTTTCCAGTGTGCCTATAGGCCACAGACATTATGTTTCCAGCGTGTTCGTTGGGTCCCTTGACCACCTCCCATCTAGCTTCGACTTTGGTTCTCATGCTCGCGATCTCCTTCTCCTCTATGCTCTTCGCTCACTGAGATGGAAAACTCCGCCTTTCAAGGGTGGAAAGCCAAACGTGGGGAGTGAAAATTTTGTTTGAAATTCCGAGCGGTCCTCTCCTCCGTGACGACGGGTTTGGCCGAAATTTCCAAGGAGCAGCGGTCAGCGGATCCGGAGCGGCGCTGTGGAAGTACATACTCCAATCTTTTGTCTTGGGCTTGAGTGGATCGCCAGTCTGAGCCTACTTATGACGAGCAAATTCCATCCTGAACTGAATTTAGACACTTCCAACATCCTGAACATTTGTAGTTGATCTTGGCGTATCACTATGTTTTTGGTCTCATTTGCATCAAGATGAGATAAGTTTTGAACCCGTGCTAAATTTTTCCGTTCCATTGAAAAATACTCTCCGCATCGAGATCGCACCTCAACGACTCGGTGAACCTCTGGGCTGTACTTGAAATGTACACCGCAAGTATATTTCGAGCAATATCGTGAAATCCACAGAGGCGCATTAAGGAGGGAAGTGGGCGGTGGATGGAATAGAAATAGAAAATTGAAGGAGAGAAAGATTCTGCGCAAACGTTTAAACGCGGCTGGCCAGAATAAAATCCGATAAAAATTGGCGCAGCCTCCCCGAAGGTTATCGTCAAGGAGAACGACCAGCCGGTTCCCACATTGTGCAACACACACGAGGGGGGGAAGCGAGAGGCATCCGAATGCGTCTGCTGCAGGGTAGATGTTCGTCCCTTTTGTGTACCAAGGTAGGAGAATAAAGGACAATGAGATGGGATGATCGCAGAATAAATGAAACGAAAACAAGCCAGGTGCGAGTTAGCCTCTTGGAGTGCGACAGCGAGAATCTTCGGGTGTGAGAAACGAGCGCGCGCGCAGCGCGCTGCAGCGCCGCAGCCGCAGAATCAAGACCCAGAAGGGAGCACGAGGAGGCGGGAAAAAAATGAATTGCTGCCGAATCCACATCCGGATGCAAGCAGATTTAGGCTGTGAAGGCAAATGCACATCATACGAAGATGCCAGAGTACAAAGCAGCGGTGGAAGCCGTCTCCCCGCCTTCCGCTCCTCTTGCACCCGCCAGCGCCGACTCGCGCATGCACAGCCCTAGGCGCATCGAAAGTTCATCGAAAAGCGGCGGCAGGCCGCACTCCGCATCGCCGCCAGTCGAAAATCAAGGCCAAAATGACCAAGAATTTAGAAAGACACCGTGAAAACCGTCGAGATGAACACAAAGCACAAAGACGCGCAGCTGCGCGTTGTATCAAAGGAAATCAAGACAAAGGGCATGCGCAGGGTATAAATAAATGAAGGAAAAACAAGTGGGCGGAAGAATATGAGGTCGTCTGAGAGTCATGCGAGAGAAAATAGGTGCACGTCTTATCTGCGTGCGGTGGCATGCGCAGACAATGAATTGTACCACAGGTGGAGCCCTGCATCCGGTCGGACCTCTTGAGACGAGGACGGGAAGAGACCTGGAAGAAATGAGGTCCAGGACATGGCGGAGAGCGAAGACGGGCATCAGCCAGGGGATTGTACGGGATGAGGCAGCGCGAGGAAGTGCTGCACTCAATGATCTGCAGGATAGAAGTGACTGAAATGTAAACAGAAGCCGTAAAGAATCAGTAAGCGAGAGAGAGGGAGGAGGGAGGACGAGCGTGCACTTGTTTGAGCCAGACTATTGCAGCCGCAAATTCGTCCATGCACGTCTCAAGCTGGGGAAAAAAAGCGGCCGCGTGTGTGTGCCGTAACGAGGTGGTCACTAGTGAGGATGTGCTATACTCCATGACAAGTAAAATATGTTCGTCAATGCAATGTCAGCTGAAAGAAGAGTTTCAAGGACAAAGAAATACTCACGGAACTACACCATCGCCAATATCCCCGCGCAGCGCGCCTCACCAGCGGAGGCCCCTGCCTCTGCACGAACGAGGGGTGTGTACTGAGGCCCGCTCCCGACCATCCTCCGAATCTTCAAGGTCTATGCGCACGTCGACAATGCGAGCTGCACAATGGACCCAGTATCTCCGAGTGATGCCGCTCTCCTTGACTTCTCGGTCCAAGAGTCCTAAGTGTCTTGTCCCCTTGACTTCTTGCTTCCCTGTTGGTGTGTGTGCGCTGTGTTGACGAGTTGAGAGTTGGTTGAGAGAAACAAATGACGTGTGAAGATTCGAAAGTTCGGATCGGAAATGGTCACTTGTCGCTTTACACTGGTACTGCAGGTCACAATTTCACCTATGTATCTCAGGTATATATTGTTAGTGATGCTGAAATGTTTATTGCCATTTTCAGAATAGTTGGCGGATGTGACTTTGTATGACTTTTTGCGCATTTTGCCAGCAAAACTTCGGCGGGCCATATCTCAACAACCCCTGCTCCAAATCTCATGAAACCGGCACCATTCGAATGCTCTCGTCTGGGGCTTGTTAAATATCTTCTTTCGGATTTCCCAGTGTCAGTGCTACTCTCTGTTAGATATGGTCCAGAGATTGTGCCTTTGACTCGGGAGATGTTGAAGTCGAACAATATTTCAGTCAAAAGCATGGTGCATAGGTATTGAATGGTTCAGTCACAAATGGTCTGCAAAACCTTTTGGCACAGATAAAAATAAACTTCAACATGGATTATAAAAGAGCACAGTTCAAGTGGTGGTCAGGACCCAGAGGAATGTCGATCCCACTCCCAAAAAATCTACATGGACTCAGTCATCACTGTTTCAAGCAGCTTTACATAAAAGTGAAGCCACAACTCCATGTTAAAATTTCCTACACTCCTTGAGCTCGATACAAACATTGAATGGATTTTCACACTACACCCATGCGAAGGAAGATATCTTCAGATGGTCATTGCAAGGCTATTGCACCGTTCAGATACCCCGGTGATTTCGAGAAATTGGGCATATATATTTGTTTGCTGGTGCTCAATCCAACGGATAAAAATTTGAGGTTGCGGCCATGGGTGTAGGTTAAAGCATGCCATCTAGCATAATTATATATATGTAAGAAGTTCTGCAGAGATGGGAGAGGCAAGACTTCAAATCCCATTGGTCCACCCACCAGAGGAATATATTCACACAAGAGATTGTTCAGAGTAAACCAAGTCCAACAGGCAATAATCTTTCTTCAAGCTAAAGTCCCGAAATAGCCCTATCTGAGCTGTCTTGGCTGTGGGTAAGCACTTGACTCCTCTATGGCAATTGCCAGGACCAAGTCCAGGGATATATCCTAATTTCAGGGAGAACATCGAGGCAACTTCAGTGAGGTAAGACACTGTAAGCATCGGAAGACTGCATCTCAGTTGAAGATTTGAATCTGGGCCCAGTCCGAGGAGCACATGTAACATGCAGGGTGAGTTGGACATGCAGCTTGTAATGTGACTCAGAGCGCGTTTTGTGAGATTCAAATTTGAACCTGAAATATAATCTTATTCAACTTGAACTTGACTTGAGATCGAATCTTCATACACACTGTTAAAACTAACAGAACAGATGAGAAACTTGACTAGGTATGCAACCAGAAATATTCATATTATGTTGCGCAAATGCTAGCTGTCTGAAAGATTGAGTTTATAGGGAAAAGATTTGAATGGGCAACCATCCTACTAGGGTATAAAACCCACTCACTGTTGCAAACTCAGAGTCATGCTTACCCTAATGTCTCTGATTTCAGACCAACTCTGAGCACCCTAAATATATACACTGTTTAGATCATCTCCAGGCAAACCAAGAGAATTGATTGACAGTGCAAGCAACTAAATAGCCAAGAGGCTGGTCCAACAAGGGCACAATAAATAAAGTAGGATAACATAATGATGTGATCCCCACACATAAATATATACACAGTGTCCTAACAACCTAATACTACCCATGAAAAATCAGAGGGCAACTGGATCAAGTGTGGTTTCATCCTCCAAGTCCAGCCCTTCCATGTCTTCAATATCTGAAAGATCGTTGATCTCATCCACAGTCCCGAAGGTGCAGCGAGCTCTGCAAGACGAGCTAAGTTTGTCCTGTGTTTCTCCAACACATCTTCATCAACACCAGCCAGCCTGTGATCAATTTTTTCAACTTGTTTGGCCTGCGAGGACCGTTCAAACAGTGGCCTCGCAGTTGTCCAAAGCTCCACTGCCTTCTGTAGATCACCCTCTTCCTTGGAAATATGCCCGAGTCGGAGCATGCATTCTGCTCTGCTGCGATGCACATCCATATATGTAAATCCCTCCAAGGCAACTGTGAACAAATTGATAGCAGTATGCTCATCATCCTGAGCAAGGAAGGCATCTCCTAGAAATTGAAGAGTCTTGTAGATTCCCAGCTTCTCTCATCGCTGCACAGAATGCACCAGAAACACTGTTGTCCACCCAGACATCCAATTGGGGGCACCCCAGCAACTGGTATTGCCAAGTCGCTCCAGACAGTAGGACATGATCTCAGGTGGTGTGAAAGATGGTTTGAGGCAGCTCTCAAAGAGAGTCTTTGCTGTCAGGAAATTTGCTTCTCGCAGAGAGAGATCTGCAAGACTAGCATCACACATCACAACTTCTGTCACAAAGTTGCGAGTGCTGAATATTTCTCTGGCTTTCTCATAGACACCTTGGACATCCTCCTTTGGAGTACCAATAGCAGCATCAATTTCAGCCACATTGAGCAAAGCAATGCCATAGGTATGAGAATCCTGGTCTGCAGAGGTTTCTTGAAGAATCATGGAATGGATGCTATGAGCTGCAACATATTCTGATTTGAGCTTATGGATCTCTGCCTGACTTGTCATGATACTGTGGTCTAATTGACCACTGGACAGGCCACAAAGAGTTATGAGGTCTCTTGCTCTACTGCAGAGAGAGATGCTCTGCTTGTAGTTGCCCAATGAATACCAGCACATACTCTCAATGTTTAGTGCCAGCCCTTCTCTGTATAAATCTGCGGAGATTCTTGCCAATCCCTGGGCCTCCTTTGCATGCCCCTGGGCTGTGAAGTAATCACCATGGGACCAGTTAATCCATGCAAGGTTAGTCAATGCAGCACATTGCATCTTGGTATTCTGAGTTGAAAGTGCTAAGGATAATGATCTTTCACAGAAATCTTTTGCGGTGGAGATATCAAGGTTCTGCCGATAATAGGCTGTCAAAGCATTATACAATCTGCCTGGATGAATTTACATGAGTCACAAATACACCAGTAATCAGAGAGTATACATTGAAGATCTGGGTCATCAAAGTACTTGAAGTGTTCTAAAGCTTCAGAAACCTGCATCTCTGTAACAGAAGTTGAAGAGTAACCAAGTGAGTTGACCAAACTGAGCATATAGTAAGCCTCCAAGTGATGGTCACAAGGCTGTGGAAGGATGCTGGGAATATGGGCAGTGAAAGAAATAGTCCCCTGGCCAATAAGGATGCTGAATTGATTGAAATCACATGCACAGTAAATAATATTTACTAGGTCTGGATGCCCCTGTTGAGCTCCATTCCAGAGAATGTTCTGTATGTTTGAGTAGTTGGATGATATTCGAGCAACTGTGGCAGAACTTGATTGAGTGCCATAGTATTCCACAAGCAACTCAAGAAGCTCTTTGAAATGTTTGAAAAGAGGATGAACAAGGTGGTTTCCAGGTGGCATATTCTTCTGCATATATTCCCGGATGGGCACTAGTGCTTTTAGTCGTTTGTGTTCATCACTGTATGCCAAGGTGGTTCGAATCAACGCTGCCTTGCAGCCAAGGATATTATCTATTGGGAGCTTTGCCTGCACCAGCTCAACATCTGAAAGTCCATCTGGAAGCATTGCCAGGAGGCTGAGAAGATCTTTTGAATGTGGAAAGGAATCAAGTCTGGTACTCGACAGTGACAGTGAAATGGATAAATCCAGGTTCGATCTCTTGTCATATCCCTCAGAGATCACAGATGTTTTCTCCTCCTCCCAGCGGGATAAGACATTAGAGCAACCTTCAGAGTCAACTAAATGAGCCAAAAGATTGATTGCAAGTGGCATGTTGTCTGTCAGGGCAAGGACCTTTTCCACCTCTTCAGGATTGTGTGTGTTATCTGCTATGTCAATGAATGTCTGTTGAGCTGCATCTTGGTCCAAGGGCTTCAAGGGCTGCAGAAAGGGTCGAGTCCAGGCTACTTTAGCTGGCCTTTCTGCTCCTCACATTGTGATCTGATTGTGATGAGTTCCAAGCATGAGAGTGAAACATGCAACATACCACCAATGCAAGATGCTCCACACCTGTGAGCAGTGACAGAAATTCCTCAATATTGGCCCGAGACTCTGTTGGCTCCCACAGTGTCTCGAGATTATCCAGAATCAAGAGACTGGGGGCTGCTGGAGAAGTGTTGGATAGCTGGACGAGTAAGATCTTTCCCAGGCTTCAGTCCAAGATGGGTTCCAATGAGAGCAGCAAGCTCCACTTGAGTTGCTATCGAGTCACAAGCAACAAAAAAACGCTGCTGCTCATATCTGCCAGCAATTTCTGCATGATGGATAATTGCTCTTGCCAAGCTGGTCTTTCCCATCCCACCTGCACCTAAAATAGCTACCCTGGGTGATCCTTGACTGAAAAGATGAAGGATGTCTGATAGTTCTGATGCTCGGCCATGGAATATCTTTGGTTCGGATGGTAGCATGGAGATTGAGGTAGAGCTTTGAGCTATTCAATATGCAAATCATATGTTGATAGCCTTATGACACTGACCTGTTGTGAGTGCCTGAATAAACCCTGCTTATCTGGGCAAAAGTCATTACTTGATTTTTGAAGATGATTGGAATTGCCATACAGAGGATGCTCCATCTGAACTTGTCCTGTCAGAGAGAACTTCAATCATATCAAGCACTTCTTTGTGTCTTTTCTCCACATCCTCCTGCATCTTGGTTATATCGTTCATGATATTGAGTGTGTCAACCTATGTATTTCATCCTTCAATGAGTTGTTGAAATGTCAAGTAGATGGCCCACTTCAAATATATCAAATCCTTGTCACAATCCTGCTTTGCATTCATTGAGCAGTCTGCTCATCTCACCCTGACGGAAAAAGTTCTTGACTTTGCTGCCAACCTGCTGGGCTTCGACAAATGTATGAATTTTGTGTAGGGTCCTAATGATAACAACAGTCATAGGGATATTTTAGCCATAAGAAAGTGACATACTCTGTGAATTTTCCGATATGATTTAAGACACTTGGTGGTAATTCTCCTCCTGTGTCTGACTCGATGTGAACCATCATAATTGCATTGAGCAACTGGTAAGTTTGCTCTAGCAGTTCTGTACAGTCATTCTTGTTTTTTTTAACAGTCTGAAAGAACTGGCTGAGATCAGTGCTTGTGGCAGATCCAGTGGAAATTCACCTGGATATGTTCCAAGAGAGACTGAGTTGTGTTAGAAATAGCTTCTAAGAAAGGGCCCGCCATCATTTGCCTTGGCCTGGCTCTAGCTGCAGCTCCTTCTCTCCATCCATCTTCCTCTGTCCATCTCCTCCCGTCCATACCCAAGCATACCTGCCTTCTTCTGCACCTTCCTGCTACTCGCATTCCGATCCCCATCTTCGTAATCTGGTCATAGGAAGCCGAATGCGAGCAGAGTTGGGACTCGGGAGCACACGAGCGCGATTACATCTCCCCATCGCACTCGAGCTTCCGCACTTCGTAGTATTGGTGTGCGAGGCAGTCACGGGTGTGCGCAAGCTCGGTTCCCTCGTTGTCCCCCCGCTTGTCGTACAGCGCCCATGCTCGGATGCACCATGCGGTGCGCAGGTGCGATGAGATACTGCATCATAGTCACTCCGATAAGCAGCCGAAACGAAAGACAGGGAATACTGACACACCTTTCAAGCACCCGGTACGCTTTGGGCTCGCAGGTCCTGCGCGAGGGAGCGACAAACACACTCTTCTGCCGAGACGCACGTGGCTACACATTGCGCAGCTGCGACTCCTTTCGCACACCGAGCAACACTGCCGAAAGCGAGGCTGATGTCGAATGGGAGGTAGCATCCCCATCCTCTGCATGCGACACTGCCCTCTCGCCACTATTTGGAAAAACCGAAAAGAGACGAGAAAGAAGCGACACATCTCCATCCGTTCCCTCGTCATACAGCCAGCCTTGCCCTTCCATCGCTCGTGGTCCCATTGTCCTACCCTCCTTCTCTGTCAGGCTCGCGGGTTTCTATTGTGTGCTGGCGGTCGTTGTCTTCCTCCCTGTCCCGCTTGGTCCCGTTCGTAAGAGGCTGCATGCGAGATGTCGAAAGCGTATGGAGTACTTGTACGAGGCCGAGCGCGAATGCTTGCACTTAGCGCGCAAATGCCGCTTGTTGTACGAGCACGGGCGTCGAGATACAGCGCGCGAGGACTTATGATTCTGCTCCTTCAATGAAACAGGAGAGACCGCACGCTGCAGTACTTATACATCTGTATGAATGAAAGCGATAGTCAGTGCCAGCTTGGAAATTGGGGGATCACCGAGGATGTAGGAAAGAAGGAGGGCAGAGGGAGGGAATGAAAGAAAAGAAGGTCGAAAAAAGTTAACGGAAGCAATCCCAAAAGGAAATGAAAGCACGATTAGCGGGAGCTCCTTTCTCCATGTGATGCTCCGCTCTCGCTGCCGCTTCGAAAAAACCGAAAAGAAGAATGAGGACAGACCTTCGGACCACCCTGTGCCGCCTCTCTTTTCCATCTGTCCACCACCCTGCCCATACCTCTCCCCGCTCCTCTTTCATACCCTTCTCTCGTCCCACCGTACACTCGTCGTACTCCCATGGTCGGTCGTCATAGGAAGCCGAGCGCGAGTGGAGAACCTAGCAACCGCGAATATCCTGCAGATCGCGATGGCAGATGCACGCCCACGTGTAGTCGCGGTGTGTGGGGCAGGTGTGGTGTGGGTACGATGCTCGTCGTACTCCCATGTCGTGGGGCCAGCAATCCCCGCCTTCGGCCCACTGCATAGGAACCAGGAGGGTGTGCGGCCCAATGTCCGTGTATCGCAGAGGAAACGAGGGCACGCTCCATAGAGTCCACTTCTTCAATGCAGCGGGAGAAGGCGCCGGCAGCGCTGGCGCAAGGGCAGTCGGTATTTAGGAACCTATAAAACAAACCAAGTCAGCGCCAGCTTGAATGGGGGGATCGCGGTCTAATGATGAAGGAGGTAGGGGTAGGAAGGACAGACGGAGAGGGCAGGGAATGGAATATAAAATAGGAGAGGATGGAATATAGAACGATTGCTAGCAAACACCGTCAGCCAGAAAGCCAAAAAAGGTGAAGTGCAGCCGATTCCCAGTTATGCAACGTGCAACACACGCGCAGGGCACGGCAAGCGGTAGGGGAGGGAGGAAAGGTCCCGGAGTGTGCCTCCGCGCTGTGCATAGGGACCATCGCCGTCCAAACGCGCAGATCATCATCATGAAGAAAACGAGAGGCGGGAAGCGGGAAAGATGGAGCACAAATGATAGCAAAAGAAATGAAATGGAAAAAAAGCCAGGTGAGTTAGCTTCTTGGGGTGCGAGGACGAAATGTTTTGGGTGCAAGAACACCAATGCCCATGCAGCACGCTCCAGCGCTGTAGTCGTAGGATGGGGCAAGACCCGGAAGCAAAGCACGAGCTGATAAAAAAGCTACATGATCAGCGTCGAATTGGAATCCGGACACCAGTGGATTGGATGCAGTGGAGGGAAGACAGGTCATATGAAGATGCCAGCGTACGACACAGCGGTGGACCCTGCCTCGCTGCCTCCCCTCTCTTGCCCCCGCAGCTGATTCCTGCACGTGCCGCTCAAGAGTATATCGGACACCGGCGGATCACCCTCGTTGCCACCGCCAGCGACATGAAGCCCGTCAAGATGAACACAACAACGTGCAGCTGCGCATCGCATCAAACATGGAGACGATAATGAGGAGAAATGGAAGAAATAAGGCTCGGGATGTAGTGGGGAGGAAAGACGGGCATCGGCCAGAGGATTATGCGGAATGAGAGGGCACGAGGAGCTGCTGCACGGGACAGTCTCCGGGATAGAAGCGAGTGAGATGCAAAAATAAGTCGTGAAGAAATGGGGAGGAAAGGATATGGAGAGAGAGAGAGGATAAAGAGGGAGGGAGGACGAGCACGAACTTGTTTGAGCCAGACTATCGCACCTTCCATGCGCCGTCTTACACTGCAGGGAGAAGTGGTCGTGTGTGTGTCATAGCGAGGTGGTCATTAGCTAGGATATGTATACTACATGAAAGAGTAAAATAGGTTCGTCAATGCAAAGTCAGGTGAAAGAAGATTTTGAAGGACAAATAAACACTCACGCAATGACACTGCCGGGGTAATATCCGTACACGTGCAGCGCACCTCACAAGCGGACTCGGAGGCCCTGCATCCGCACAAAGAGGGGTGTGTACTAGGCCTGCTCCCGACCACGCCTCTTCAGGTTCTGCTCTTGCCTTCAAGTGTTGGTAGAGCTCGAGGTGACCGGGCACTGGTGGCAGGGATATGAACCTAAAAAATATCTGCGTCAGCTTCCGAGCACAATATTTCAAGATAAATAACAGACGGATGGGCACCCTGCTGAACCGCATTATCCCTTACATAGCATCTCCGAGTGATGCCGCTCTCCTTGACTTCTCGATCCAAGAGTCCTGCGTATCCTTCTCCTTGACTGCCACTTGCTTCCTCCGTCGGTGTGTGTGTTAACAAGTTAAGAGTTGGTTGATCGTAACAATATGACGTGTGAAGATCCGAAAGGTTCGGATCATCGGAAATGGTATCCGAAATGACCCGTCGGTTCACTTTTCGTTTTACACTGCACCTATGTATTTGAGATTGCGACTGATATTGAATATCTAAATAGCTCGTAAGTGTCGTTAAATATCATCTTTTCCCCAGTGTTAGTGTTAAGTACTCTCTGTGAGATATGGTCCAGAGATTGTGCCTTTGATTCGGGACAGAACAATATTTCGCTCAAAAGCATAGTGTTGACATGGTTATTCAACAACCACAGTCTGCGAAACCTTTCACCATGGACAAAATAAACTTCAATGTGGATTTATCACAGTGCACAGTACAAGTGATGGTCAGGACCAAGAGGAATGTCGTTCCCACTCCCGAAAAATCTACACTGACTCAGTCATTGCATATTCATATTAAAACGATGTTTCAAGCAGCTTTAGATAAAATTGAAGCCACAACTCCATGTTGAAATTCGTACCCTCCTCGAGCTTCTTGATACAAAAATTGGATTGATTTTCACACTACACTCACGAGGAAAAAAAAACCTGAGATGGTTCTTGCAGGGCTGTTGGGCTGCTTAGATCACCCAGTATCATATTTAGTTAACCTACCTGTTCTCAATCCAATTGATAAAATTGCCTTGAGGATTTGACATACACTTCGAAAAACAACAGTCGCACCTACGAAAATCAGGTGTTACCCTCTGTTGTGAAGTGCGGCCATGGGTCAGAGTTGAAACACGTAATAAATATATATCTAAGAAAGGTCTACAGAGACGGAACTTCAAATCCCATTAGGCCACACAGCAGAAGAATATATTCACACAAGAGATTGTTTAGAGTAAACCAAGTTCAGCAGGCGATAATCTTTCTTCAAGCTAAAGTCCCGAAATAGCCCTGTCTGCTGTCTTGGCTGCGGGCAAGCACTTTACTCCTCTATGGCAATTGCCAGGACCAAGTCCAGGGATATATTCTAATTTCAGGGAAAACATCGAGGCCAGCTTCAGTGAAGTAGAACATTGTAAGGCATCGGAAGACTGCATCCTAGTGGAGGATTTGAATCTGGGCCCAGTTCCGAGGAATACATGTAATATGCAGGGTGAGTTGGGCATGCAGCTTGTAAATGTGACTCAGAGCGTCTTTTGTGAGGTTCAAATTTGAACTTGGCATATAATCTTATTCAACTTGAACTTGACTTGAGTTTGAATCTTCATACACTGTTGAAACTGAGAGAACAGATGAGAAACTTGACAGGTATGCAAACAGAAATATTCATGTTAAGTATGTTCCGCAAATGCTAACAAGTACTAGCCATCTGAAAGATTGAGTTTATATGGAAATGTTCCTAGCCATGTATTTGAACTTGCAACCATCCTACATCAGCTATGCATTCCATGGGGTATAAAATCCACACACTGTTGCAGACTCAGAGTAACACTTACCCAAATGTCTTTGATTTCAGACAAACTCTGAGCGCACATAAATAATGCTTAGATCATCTCCTGACAAAATGAGAGAATTGGTTAACAAGTGCAAGCTATGCTACATAGCTGAGAAGCTGGTCCAACAAGTGCACAATAAATAAAGTAGGATAACATAATGATGTGATCTCCAGGCACACATAAATATATACACAGCTCAGATTGTGTCCTAACAAACCAATACTACCCATGAAAAATCAGAGTGCAACTGGATCAGGTGCAGTTTCATCCTCCAAGTCCAGCCCTTCCATGTCTTCAATATCAGAAAGATCATTGATCTCATCCACAGTCCCCAAAGGTGCAGTGAGCTCTGCGAGATGGGCTAACTTCTTCCTGTGTTGCTCCAAGACATCTTCACTGACACCAGCTAGCCTTTGATCAATATTTTCAACTTGTTTGGCCTGTGAGGACTGTTCAAACAGCGGCCTAGCAGTTGTCCAAAGTTTCACTGCCTTCAGTAGATCACCCTGTCCCTTAGAAATATCCCCAAGTCTGAGCATGCATTCTGCTCTGCTGCGATGCACATCCATATATGTAAATCCTTCCAAGGCAACTGTGAACAAATTGATAGCAGTATGCTCATCATCCTGAGCAAGGAAGATGTCTCCTAGGAATTGAAGAGCCTTGTGTATTCCCAGCTTCTCTCGTCGCTGAACAGAATGCACAAGAAAGACTGTTGTCCAGTTGGAAACATGGGCACTCCAGCGACTGGCATCACCAAGTCGCTCCAGACTGAATGATAAGATTTCAGAGTCTCCTGAGGCTGCTTTGATGCATCTCTCAAAGAGAGTCATTGCTGGCAGGAAATTCCCTTCTCGCAGATAGAGATCTGCCAGAATTGTATCACACAGTGTTATTATTGTCACAAGGTTGAGAGTGTTGAATATTTCTCTGGCTTTCTCATACATGCTTTGGACCTCATTTTTTGGAGCACCGATGGACACATCAATTTCAGCCACATTGAGTAAAGCCAAGCCATAGCTATAAAAATCCTGGTCTGCAGAAGTTTCTTGAAGAATCCTAAAATGGATGCTGCGAGCTGCAACATATTCTGATTTAAGCTTGTGGATCTCTGCCTGAATGGTCATGATACTGTGGTCCAATTGACTACTGGACATGCCACAAAGAGCTAAGAGGTCTCTTGCTCTACTGGAGAGAAAGATGCTCTGCTTGTAGTTGCCCAATGCAGAGCAGCACAAACTCTCGGTGGCTAGTGCCTGTCCCTCTCTGTATAAATCTGCAGAGATTCTTGCCAACCTCTGGGCCTCCTTCCCATGCACCTGGGCTGTGAAGTGACTGCCATTGGACCAGTTGATCCGTCCAAGGTTCGTCAATCCCACAGATTGCATTTTGGTGTTCCCAGTTGAAAGTGCTAAGGATATGGAAGTTTCACAAAACTTCTTAGCAGTAAGGATGTCAAGATTCAGCCGATAATAGTCTGTCAAAGTGTTATATAATTTGCCTAGATGAATTCATATGAGTTGCAATATACTAGTAATCAGAGAGCATACATTTAAGATCTGTGTCATCAAAGTGCTTGACATGTTCTAATGCCTCAAAAACCAGTGTCTCTGGATTGGAAATTGAAGTGTGGCTAAGTGAGTGGAACAAACTGATAATGTAGTAAAGCTCCAAGTGATGATGACAAGGATGTGGAAGGATGCTGGGAATATGGGCAATGAAAGAAATAGGACCCCTTCCCATGAGCCCGCTGTAGAAATTGAGATCACATGCACAGTAGATGGTATTTACTAGGTCTGGATGCCCTTGGTGAGCTCCATTCCAGAGAATGTTCTGTATGTTTGAGTAGTTTGATGATATTCTAGCAACAGTGGCAGTACTTGATTGAGTACCATGGTATTCCATAAATAGCTCAAGAAGTTCTTTGAAATGTTTGAGAAGAGGCCGAACAAGGTGGTTTCCAGGTGGCATATTCTTCTGCATATATTCCCGGATGGGCACCAATGCTTTTAGTCGTTTGTGTTCATCACTGTATGCCAAGGTGGTTCGAATCAATGCTGCCTTGCAGCCAAGGATATTATCTATAGGAAGCTTGGCCTGCACCAGGTCAGCATCTGAAAGTCCATCTGGGAGCATTGACAGTAGGCTGAGGAGATCTTTTGAATATAGAAAGGAATCAAGTCTGGGACTTGACAGTGACAATGAAATAGATAGATCCAAATTGGATCTCCTGTCATATCCATCAGAGATCAGAGATGTTTTCTCCCTCTCCCAATGAGATAAGACATTAGAGCAACCTTCAGAGTCAACTAAATGAGCCAAAAGATTGATTGCAAGTGGCATGTTGTCTGTCAGGGAAAGGACCTTGTCCAGCTCTTCGGGATTGTGTTTGTTATCTGCAATGTCGATGAATGTTTGTCGAGCTGCATCTTGGTCCAAGGGCTTCAAGGGCTGCAGAAAGGGCCGAGTCCAGGCCACTTTAGCTGGCCTTTCTGCTCCTCGCATTGTAATCTGGTTGTTCTGAGTTGCAAGCATGAGAGTAAAATATGCAACATACCACCAATGCAAGATGATACACACTTGTCAGCAGGGAAAGAAATTCCTCAATATTAGCCTGAGACTCTGTTGGCTCCCACAATGTCTCAAGATTATCCAGAATCAAGAGACTGTGGGGGCTATTGGAGAAGTATTGGATGACTGGGTGAGTCAGGTCTTTCCCTGGCTTCAGCCCAAGATGGGTTCCAATGAGAGCAGCAAGCTCCACTTGAGTTGCAGCTGAGTCGCAAGCAACAAAAAAGCGTTGCTGCTCATATCTGCCAGCAATTTCTGAATGATGGATAACTGCTCTTGCCAAGCTTGTCTTTCCCATTCCACCTCCACCCAAAATTGCAATTCTGGGTGATCCTTGACCAAAAAGACAAAGAATGTCTGATAGTTCCGACTCTCGGCCATGGAATATCTTTGGCTCAGACGGTAGCATAGATATTGAGGTAGAGCTTTGAGCTATTCAGTATGCAAATCATATATTGATAGTCTAGTGACACTGACCTGTTGTGAGAGCCCAAATAAACCCTGCTTATCTGGGCAAAAGTCATTACTTGATTTCGGAAGATGATTGGAATTGCCCTACAGAGGATGCTCCATCTGAACTTGTCCTGTCAGAGAGAGCTTCAATCATATCAAGCACTTCTTTATGTCTGCTCTCTGCATCCTCTTGCATCTCAGTCACATCATTCATGATATTGAGCTTGTCCATCTACATATTCCATCCTTCAATGAGTTGTTGAAAAGCCCAGGTTGATGGCCCACCTGAAATATATCACATCCTTGTTGCAGTCCTGCCTTGCATTCCTTGAGCAGTGTGCCCATTTCACCCTGACGGAAAAAGCTCTTGACTTTGCTGCTATTTTGTTGGGCTTCAACAAATATGTGAATTTTATGAAGGGTTCTAATTGTTGTCAAATAGAGTCTCTTGTTACAGGACAAGCAACATACTCTGTGAACTTTCCAATATGACTCAACACACTTGGTGGCAATTCTCCACCTGTGTGCGACTTCACATGAACCATTAAAACTGCATTGAGCAATTTGTAAGTTTGTTCCAGCAATTCAGTGCAGATGTTCTTGTTTTGTTTAATAGTCTGAGATACTAATTGATTGAACCTGGTTGTTCTAATGTACACTGTGGAATTTACCTGGGTATTCTTCAAGAGAGAGTGAGTGGTGTTAGAAATGGCCTCCAGGAAGGGGGTATTAAGGCTACTGGCAAGGAGTTCAACAGTATGAGCAGTGAGAGTCAAACATGTTGTAATGTTGTTCAAACGAGTTTGGGTGGTGCTGACTTGGGGGGCATCTTGGTGGTTAATCACTGGGCTCGAGATGTCAGTATGTTATAATATGTACTCCTGGGAATCTTCACTATCATTGGCTGCATCAACAATTTGACAAAGATCTTCAATCTTGTGATCTTTTTGGACTTGTAAGATTATATCGGCCACATGGTCGTAAGTGAAAAAAAAACCTCATAAGCACTCGAAAAAGAAAAAGAATTTGGAGAGCTTTGGACATTCTGAAATTTAGACATGGTTTGCGGCCTTTGGAGGTTGCGACCTTTTTGGATCATCATAAGCTTGATGTTCAAAGTCTGATTAGTACTGTTCATCTGCCACACAGGCAGAGCCTCTGGTTTATTCTGCCGAATTTACCCCATTTGTTCGGCTCACCCAACCAATAGGCAGGCACTGCAGTTCTATTTTTCTGGGTGTCAGTTTTGACCCAAATCAATGATCCCGGTTTCATTGGCAGTCAGCGTGCAGCGCAGCCCTCTATCTACAATCAGTCCAGATTTGCAAAATGCTGGACCATAATATGTTGGATGGGTGTTCTGAGAAAATCATCTTGAATTTATTTATTCTTGTCATGAAGCACTTCCAGCTGTCAACGCCGGATCACAGCGAAGGCATGTCTTGTCGAACTCATTGCGAGTCCGATTACCACGGGAATGTTCATTGTACGCAATGCGAAAATTGACACACAAGGAAGGGTATCCTTGGCTAGATAGACAGATGCATAGTGTAAATCAAGATGTGTATAAGTAATAAATAAGCAGACCCGAATCAACCCCTACATTGTTTCCGTTGCTGATCTTGGGCATCATCTAGCGATACATATTTGTTCCCAGCTACCCTCTTTACCCCCAGTACTGGCACCTTCTGCGGGTTCAGCTATGATGCTGCACACGTGACCCCGAGCGGAACTTGAGGCCCCGGTAATTTGAATGAGCTGGTGAATTGTGGTCGGGCTTAGTTTTGGCTCTATCTCGTGTTTGGCGCTCTCCCCCCACCAGCGCTCGATCCCGTTAATGGAGAACAAGCTGACGAGGAGTTCCGAAGGATGAGAATTTGGAGGTCGATGAACTGCGTACTACAAAGAGAAAGTGCTAGTTTTTATTGCTGTAACTCGAGAAGAAAAGAGGGATACATCTGAGGGATGGGTCTCAAGTTGGAGGCAAATTCATCTCAAGAATCTGCGTCTCATCACGCCCCCGCCCCCATCACTCTCCAGATTTCTCCCTCTCATCGACGGCGAAAGCGGTATACATAACAGACCAACGAAAGAAGAACTAAAGAAACCCACCCACGGCTCACTGAAACAGCTGCTGGGTCTTACATTCCCCATTTGCAGACTTGAAATTACAATCGGGTTACCTCTTATAATATCTCAAGTAGTATTCAAGTATCCATATCATCAACTGCAGTATTGCCTCCAGATCTACGATATGTCCAGTGACAACCGGAAGCTGAATTCGACCGAGAGGCGGCGGAAGTCTGGGGGCCGACGAAGGGTGAGCTACACGGGAGAAAAAATTAGTTGAGTGTAAACGAGGTATTTCAGAAATACAAAGGAAACACCGGCATCTCAAGGACCGCGCGGTCAAGCCCGGGCCGCTCGTGCCGCGCACGAAAAAAAATCCCTTTGCATGGACGTGCTATACTCCGAGGTGCCCGCGACTGGGCAGCGCACCCGCACCCGCCACCGCCGCACACTCAAGAGGTGAGATCACCAGAGCCAGGGAGGCGCGCGCGGGACACCCCCTCGCACGTCGTGCACCCCGCATACATCACTGTGCGTCGCGCCACTCTCCAAGATGCACAGGCTGAAACTCCCCACCCAAGACACATGCGTTAAGGTGTGCGGCCAGCAACCACCTCGAATGGCCCCAGGGGCGTGCTGCAATGGTGCGGCTCGAGCTCGACGACACCACCCAGACGTGGGCGGGCGAAAGCACCAAGACACGACGCAAGAGCCTCAGCATCTCCTGCATCTTCGTGCTTCAGCTGGCGTCCCGCCCCTCACGTCCCCGCACACCACGCCTCTCCCTGCCGCTTCGAGAACAAAAGAAACAGAGAAAGACGCGCCAACGCACCTTCTGAGTAAGAGTAACCCCGCACCCTCGCACTCGCCCCGGCCTCCCCTCCTCCCTCACGTCGTGCTCGGCCCGCCGTCGCTTGCCCTTGCCCCGCTCCCGCTCCTTCTCGCCATCTCCTCCCATCCATGCCCGAGCGTACCCGCCCTCTTCATCGGTTCGCAGACTGCATTCCCGATCTCGATCCCCGTCATCGTAATCCGGTCGTAGGAAGCCGAGCGCGAGGAGAGTCGGGACTCGGGAGCCGAGTGCGAGCGTGAGCGCGAAGACACCTCCCCATCGCGCTCGATCTCCCACCTCGTAGCCGCGGCGGGCGGGCCAGTCGCGGGATGCGCATGCTCGGCGCCCCCGTTCTCCCCGCTCGTCGTACAGCGCCCGTCCTCGAGGCACCACGCGGCGCGGTGTGGCGCGGTGTGTCAATACTGCGCTCTCGTCGAAGGTCTCCTCAGCATGGTGGGCGAGCGCGGCGCAGCGAACAGCGGTCGAGCTGTAAGAACCGAGGTCAGCGAAGGGAGGGTGGATGGATTACACAGTGGAGGAATTACCTTAGCCCGCTCGCGCTCTCCTCCCTTTCCTAACTGCCTTCTTCCCCGTGCTCGTAGTCGGGATGAGGATGGCCATGGCTGTCGTCCTACGGACCAACGTGGAGGCCCGGGTAGCTGCGCTCGAGTTCCCACCTCGTAGTCGCTGCGGGCGGGGCAGTCGCGGGTGTGCGTGCTCCCCCGCTTGGCGTACAGCCCTGGCGGCGCCCACCCTCGGATGCGCGACGTGGCGCGCGGTGCGGCGATGCTGCGCTCTCGTCGAGTCCTCAGTGCGGTGGGCGCACGGACGGCACAGGCGACCGACGTCGTAGAGCTGTAGCAAACGAGAGTCAGCGCCAGCTTCGAAGTAGGACCCAGAGAAGTGAGGAATGACGTGGTGGGAGTAGGGATGAATGCAGAAAGGAAGGGAGAAAGGATAGGACATGACGGGAAATTGAGTATCGAATAAAAGGAGCGGATGGGATATAGAATAAAAGAGGAGTTTGCATGAGATATAAAAAGAGATCCGCTAGCTCGAGTCAAGACCAAAACCCAGCGCAGCGCGCTAGTCTAAGTCCCCGATGATTCCCTGCGCCAGTCAACCCGATGTGCAGGACACGCGGAGACGCGTAGCAGGACGAGGTACTCTGGCGGGTGGCGGCGAGCAGATGCCGCATACGCAATGCAGCAGAGCCGGGAAGGGGAAAAATGAAAATGGGAGATCGTAAGAGAGGACGACTCGGGTGTGACAACTCGAGGGCAATAATGCGCGCGCGCTCCACGCCGCTACTGCATCCGAGTGAGCTGCGCTGCGGCAACCAACAGCGGGAGCGGGAGCATAAGGAGAGCATAGACAAAGAAGTCGCTGCGGGCGGACCCGAATGCCTCTGGACCACGGCGCCCTGAGAAGGAATACGAGCGCCGGCGGCCACTTCGCGCTCCTCCTCCTCTTCCCAAGCCACCCCGTTCGGGCGCGACCATCACATTCACAAGTGCCGCCCGAGGATGCATAACATGCTTCATCATCCCAAATAGCAGCGGACCGCATAACTTAGTCTCGTAAACCAGACTTTATACCGGGGCGACCGAGAAGACAATCGTTCTCGGTGACCTATATAAAGTCTGGGCTTTGATGGGGGGTAGGTCTGAGACTCGACCATCAGTGATGCTGAGCTCCAAAATGTGTGATTGAAGCCATGTTCAAGCGGTCCCCTTTGGGTCAGCGCAAATTTGTCGCGTCGCTTTCGTCTTCCCTCTGGCCGTTACTTCCCTTCTACACCCTGTAATCCATGCAATAATTAAAGAGGACCTTTATGGACGAATTAGACGCGTCGGACGCGCTCTTTCCGACCGTCAACTCAAGAGAATGGCTGGATGTCATTCTGAGGCACCGCTGCAAAGTCGCGAAAGTCCGACCATTCCAGCTGGACCTAGGGATGGAAATTGTGCGGGGAAAGGACGTCTGGTGTATAATTGCGACGGGAATGGGCAAGACCGTTGTTCTGCAAACCGGTGCTATTGCCGCAGACGCGCGAGGAGAATGCGGGATCTGTTTAATTATTGTCCCCACAAAAGTTCTCGTGGAGCAGCAGGTGTAACAGGGTGTTTTTATTATTTCTTAGCAGTAAATTCAAGCCATTTCAGGCCGAGGTGGCGACGGCCCGTGGTCTACGCGCTCTTGCGATCAATGAAGACACGGTCCGTGAAGCGGCCCTGGTCAAGCGCGACTTGTGGCTGGAATTGACGCGCGGCGACGACGTGAGGGTCGCCATAATGACGCCGCAGATGGCCAGGGGAGCGTATGCAGGAGCTGCTTAACTCCCCCGCCTTTGTGGACCTTGTTCGCTGGGTTTCAACCAATGAAGCGGGGCTGGTCGACCAGAAAGAAGGTGTCTTTGCAGCACCTTACCTCCGGCTTTCAATGCTCCGGGTGAAACTCAACGACTCTACCGTGTGGGTCGCCGTTACCGCCACCGCACCACGGAACGTGCACCGATAATGGCCAGGAAGCTTGGCTTCAGACCGGAGGATACATTGACCGGCGTTACTCAGTTAATCGGCCAAATCTCAAATATATACCACGTTCTTCCAGCATGCTAGTACTGGCACAGAGCACCTCGACCTCAGCTTCATTGTCCCACCGACATGCAGTGCGCGAAGACATCGAGCTTAGCGTCGTTTTTGCGCGTACAATTGGCACCGGATTCAGCATCATGGACTATCTTGACGATTTAATTCCCCGCGAAATTCCGAACGTTCGCAGCTCATCAAGCTCTACAACGGTCTCATGACTGGTCCATATCGACGTAACCTCAAGCGGGACTTTGAATTGGGCAAGGTCCGAGTACTAGTCGTCACCGATACCGCAGCCTATGGGTTTGATGTGGCGAATGTCCGTCGAGTCGTGACCACCGAACTTGAAAAATATTACGAGGAAGCGGAGCAAAAATATGGGCGGGCAGGACGCGATGGGGAACTCGCAGAAGTGATTGCATTCGCACCGCCTTGGGTGCAAAACTTGCCACCAGGCAGTGTACCTTTGACCAAGACACAACACGACGAAGAAGAGAAACGGAGCCACCTTCTGGGACCCACCCGCGCATGGTTTAACCCGACCCCGCTCTTTTGTCCTCGTCACGCCGCTCTCCATTATAACTCGGAGGCATTACCCTTTAATGCTGTCTCCTCAGAGTGCTGTGGGCCAATTCACGATCCCGACGCCAGTAAAAATGATTTGGCACGAGTCCGGCAATGGAAAGAGCATTTTGCGCGGCTTGAGGAACAGCGGGCTTCGAGAGTGGAGCGGCCGAGGACAGATGGAGCGTTTCGTGTCCTCGACAAGCCTATGCGGGACTCATTAACGCACATGCTGGATCGATGGAGCCACCGAATGTGGAACCAAATTCGGCCTTCACGGGAATTACCGTGTTCTGTCTTTTTCCCTCTGTTTGTTCGGGACGCCATCCTTGACAAAGCTCATCTTTGTACGGACCTCGAGAACCTCAAGACCATCGCCAAGCGGTGGGAGTACTTCGAACAATGTGGCGCCGTCCTCCTCAAATTCCTCATCGAAAGCATGACCGGCTTCGATGAGATTTATTATGACCTGACACGCGCGGAAAGGTCAGATGTCGACGTGACCCCGCCGATGTCTGAGGAAGCTCAAAACTGTCCCGATACACTACGATTGCGATCCTCAAGGTCCTCTGTCGCGAAAACGGGTGCCAGGTGAGCGGTAATAAAGAGACCCTTCTCAACAATATTGTGGTACATTTTCGCAGGTAAGGATAACTACAATGACCAAATTCCTTTACTTATCGGATATTCTAGCTTGAAACAGTCTCTTCCTGGTCGGGCAGAGGCGGATCGAATCAGAAATTCACTGGCAACCGCTGCACTTTCAAACAAAACTAACTTACCCAAGGCACTTTCAAACAAGACTAACTTACCTAATGTAGCAGTACCGTTGTCTGGCAAGAAACGAGCACGTAGTACAGATGCAGATGATAAAGAAAATTCACGTATATAGTTAGCGTACTACCCACGTATATAGTTCTTTCAACTAAATTTAATCACCGCTAATAAATCACGAGCTGAAAAAACAGTCCTCAAAGTGGGGTGTGTGCAAAAATTCCTCAATAATAGAAATTCAAAATGCGATTCTGTAAAATACATCCCAAGTCTAG
Source organism: Mycena leptocephala (assembly GCA_029378395.1). NCBI lineage: Eukaryota > Fungi > Basidiomycota > Agaricomycetes > Agaricales > Mycenaceae > Mycena > Mycena leptocephala. Next base: position 120,813 of record JARJLF010000632.1, read on the forward strand.
GCGCCTGTAATAAACTCCCCGACATCCATTACTCCATCACAAACAGAAACCGGGTTAGCCGGAAAGTCAGGAAGTGGTCCCTCGGACAAAGGGGCAGTGGAATTATCATCCTCAATGACAGATCCTCCGCCCGCCGTGCGAGTAAGGAATATTTCCAACTGCCCATCCAATAATTTTGAGTGTCCTGCGCCGAATTCATTGCTGACCTGATATGGTTGATCGCGCCCGACCTCGTACTCGAGGACATGGTGTTTGCGACAGTGAATACCAAGTCGATTGATGTCGTGAACAGTAGCGGCATCTTTGTGTTGCTGGCCATTTTGTTTGAGGCCGAAGAGGCCTGGAAACGTTTCACGAAGTTTGCTGATGCCGGCAATATTCAGACCAACTGCCTCGGACAGGTGCTTGCTGTCGAAATCGTGGCTCTTCGAATTGAAGAGGCGCTTGATCCAAAAATTGAAATGCTCCTGGAGCAAATCAAGCTCGAGCCAATGTCCAATTCGCCCTGAAGGATTGACCAGATAATTGTTGAGGACGGCGGTGATGAGGTCCTCTGAAAACTCGTATAAAAAATTGCAGGCAAGCTCATTCCCGTAGTTCGTCGAGCCCGCACCCCAGAAGGAGAAGCGAAGAAGCTGAACCAGTGTTAACAGGTGGCAGTTGACCAATGTAATTTTGTACTCACCTTAATGATCTCGAAAACTCTCCCAATGTCGCCCTCGGCGGTCGCCGCACAGAGTTCCATGTACCAGAATGTGACTCGCATGAAATTACACAGTGTGCTGAGTGCTTGATCACCTTTGGAGAAATTGCGTGCTGGCTGAGCACCTGCAGTATTCCTCGTTCTTTTTGCCTTCTTTTTCAGCCGGGGAGTGGGGACGTCTTAAAGATAAATAAAAACTGAATGTGAGGCACTTGAAAAAATCCGGTTTGTGAGACTTACTTGGCAAGTTGTCGTCGTCTTCTTCATTAACAACTTCAGAAGCTTCCCCGCCCCATGGTTCACCATATATTTCGTTATCGCGGGGGCTGTGACCCAATGCATCATCTGCGGCTGCAGAACACATATAACGGTCGTAGACCTTCGTCGCAAGTTCATGGAGCTGTTCGAAAGTGCAGTCACTTAATGGGCCTTCCTGGGCAGGGTCGAAGTATATTTGCAATGCGTCAAGTAATTTTGTGTGTCGTGGGGTGACTTGATTGGTTTCCTGTTCGCAAAGAAGACTTCATGGAGATTAATTTATTTTGCGCCACACAGAGTCAAGAAACGACTTACCGGAGAGAATCGAGCACCAGTGTCTCGAAACGATCCTCGAGAATATGATGTGCTGGATAGAAGTCGCATTTTTCGTGGTTAAACTTCTCGCGTTCCAACCAGACGCAATCATGGTGCAAACCGAGTGTCCCCTTGTCCAATTCTGAATACCAGTGGAGCCGAAATATTGCCTTCTGCCATGCCCATTTCAGATGCCAGAGCTGGATAATCGGAAGAGCCCATTTGTGCTGTTCAAAAGGTGTATCGCCTTTTGCGGTGTAACGAATGATTTTACGGATTCTGTCGATGCTAAGCTGATCCCCGCAAATCATAATCATCCATTTGAAAAGCATGACGGGCAGGATAAACAGTTGGCCAAAGACGAGGTTTCGGAGGACATTGGCAGCACCGACAGTCGTAGACTCGTCAATATTTGTGGGTCGCGGTGTGTGGAGTTTGGCTTTGCGAAGACGTAGGCGATGTTTCGCGAGCTGATCGCTGAAGAGTGCTTCCACGGCGGCTCGATGGCAGGACAGTGAGGGGATGTATTTAAGCCAAATGCGGAGGACTGTTCCCGCGCCAACACCACGAATGTGCGGCCAATTAATGTCCTCGTGGAGCTGCTTGACTGTTAATTTGAGACGGACTTTCTGTTCGATTTTTTCGATCAGCGGCTGACTGCGCAAAGCGCCGGGTGGGACATCTTCCAATTCTATTGCAGTCGACGCAGTCCCACTTTGGACCTCGTCTTTATGGCCTAGTGTGGGCTGCCATGCGCGCTGCATTTTGTTGACATTGTCGAAAAGAAGGAGAAATCCGGGCCCAAGATCCTCAGAGAAGGTGCCGAGCAGCTTTAATTGGGCGTCAGAATCTGCAGCGAGGACGTGAAGTGTTGCCAAAGTTGTCTGGTAGGAGACAGCCAGGCCGAGGCGGCAAAGTAACGAAACGAGCTCCCGATTGGCATTGCAGGTAAACGCGAACAGGCCTATCAACATTGGAAAGACCAGGGCAAAGCGATAGCGGAAGTAAAGGAGGACGAGAATGGAGGCAGTGACAGCCTATATCGTATGTTAGTCAAAGACTATAGCAGCTAACGGAAATCCTACCTGCCATGGGTCACGCCGACCAATCTTGCTTGCGATCGAATTCGCTGCAACAGACTCCTCAGATTCCTCTTCTTCCCCATCACTCCCGCCGTCGCGCTGCTGCTCCGCATGCTCGCGTTCTGGTTCACTGCCAGCCAAAGCAGGACTTGCAGGATGGAACGGCAATTCCGATGCGGTGGAATCAATCTGTGTCACTCCCGTATTGGGCAGAGGGATTGATATTGGTGCTGTTGGAGGTGGTGCTGGAGGCTGAGCTGCTTTTTCAAGCTTAATCCGCGTGCGCGAGTTGATAGCCAGTGTCGTTCCAACTGCAAAAATAGCTGGGGCAATGGTGGCGATGGTCTCTTGGCTTTTAACCATGTCCCACGATGTCAGAACCGTATCCCAACTCAACCCCTGTGTCCCCGGCAACCGTACAAACCCATGGATTGGATCCACGAGCCTGTTTGCCTCTTTATTGGTACGCTCCAGAACAATGTTGAGAGCCCAGTTGATGAGTCCGTTTCGTGTGCTGTTTGAACCCGGAGGTATGAGATTGGAGTCCAGGCGGAGAGATGGTCGAAGGGCATAGCGAGGTAATGAAAACGAGGGCTCCTCCGCAATGCCTGCGCTCCAGTGCTGGGATTTGACGTGGTGGAAAATAAGGTCCACAATGGCAACGGGGTGATGGCAAGGATTGTCTTCTGCACCACGCAAAAAAGACGCGACAGAATTATACACACTGCTGTGCTTGTTGTACCTCCGCTCGAACAAAGCTGCCAAAAAGCTGCCGATTGTGGGGAATCCGGCTTTCCGAATAGCACGGATTACAACGAGGAGACGGTCCTCTGTTGTTACAACGGCGATTGGCCATTTAAATGCACGTCGCTGGGGGCCTGAACGTGTTCCAGGGAAGAGCCCGTTGAAAAATTCTCCCGCAAACGCGATAGCTAATTTGTCCGACTCCTCCGGAGCAGATATTAATGGTGCAGAAAGAAGAGGCAGAGCGGGAATGGGGTATGGATTGGCATAATATATGTGTGGTACAGGTGTAAAAGGTGTTGGTGGCCAGCCTTGCAGATGCAGCGGTGAATAGTACTGAGTACTAGTAGGGTACGGATTTGGATGCACGAGGTTTGGTGTGCCAGGGGGGGGGATTTGCGTGCTAAAGTTCGAGTCGTGACCCTCGGGTGTGCGATCGGAGGGATCAGGGCTGGTCGACATGACCCACGACGCGACCGACGCGAAAGTAATTAAGCAGATGGCGCGTTGGCCTAAAGGGGACAGTGGCGGTAGCCGTCGGATCACTCATTTTCAAACTCAGCATCACTGATGGTCGAGTCTCAGACATACCCCCCATCAAATCCTAGACTACGCATAACTTCGCCACCGCAAGGGAAATAGTATCCAAAGCCAAAATGGAAGGGAAAAGGACCGCGAGGAGCAAAGAGGAACACATCGGCGGCGGGCAGCCGGACATGGTACGGAAAAGAAATCAAATGAAAGGGAGTGAAGTAAGAGGATTTGCGTGGCGAAGTTGTGGCGCAGAAAACGAAGTGAAGATGAAGGACACGAAAGAAAAAGAAAGTCGAGGGATGCACAGGGCAGATCTCTTCGTGCGCAGGCCGTCCGGGACCCGCACATCAACGCGCCTGTAACACCCAACTCGGAGCCGCGTACCACGCAGTTGGTGGACCCGTGCATCGAGAGCCCAAATCGGATTACGATGAGTGGGAGCATCCGATTCGCCGTGGCATAGACGGAATAGTTATCCAAGACAAGACGAGGGAGAGATAAAGCAAGTGCGGAGTGGATGTGGGGAGGAAAGGAGCAGAAGAACGCACCTCATTGAGTGCCCACATACTCGTCCATGCGCGGGAAGGTGGCCGTTTATGCACCGTAGCGAGATGCTCGCCACCAAAAGATTATACTGCACAGAAGAGTCGCAAAGGAATTGAGTTTCTCGGGTAAAAGAAAGGATAGGGAGTAAAAGGAAAGCTGGGAGGGCGAACAGCACAGAAACACACCTGCACCATCGTCATCACTTGCGAATCGAACTAAGTGCCCGCCTTGTACTTCTGCGCCAAGTGTTGCTCTCGCAGCGTTCTGCGGAAGATTGAGCCCGAGATGGCCGGCATTAGCGCAGCACACTGAGCATCGACTACGGCAAGCCAGCTCTATCTAAATATTTGCTTTGCTTGTATTCCTCCTGGGCGGAAATGGAGCGTGCGCCGTGTCGGATCACCGGCAACTTGAACGGTATCCAACACTCGTTTCGGTCCGGTCAAGGACCGGTTTTACTGGCGCTCCTAAAAAAAAATCCAGAAACCTTCCTACGTGTCTGGAAGCCACAGAATTACGTTTCCAGCATATTCACAGTGCTTTAATTCGTGGTGTCCCTTGACTGGCACTTCCCACCTACACTATTTCTACGTAGTTTTGACTCTAATTCTCATGCTTGCGATCAAGTTCTATGTTCTTCGCTCACGGAACTGCCTTCATGGTGGAAAACCGAACGTGGGGAGTGCTAATTTCTTTGGAACTCTGACCTGCTCCGTGACAAAAGATTTGGCGAAATTCCAAGAGCAGCGGCCAGTTTGAACCTGCGGAGCAACGTCGTGGAAGTACATAATCCCACCTTCTGTCCGGGGCCCGCTTTGAGTGGAGAAAAATTTGAACCCATACTTAGGACGGGTTCCTTCCTGAACTAAAGTTAATTTCAACATCCTGAATATTTGTGGTTGATCTTTTTGAACCCGGTGGATTTTTTTGTCAGTCCATTGAAAAACTCTCCGCATCGAGATCGCACCTCAACGACTCGGTGAACCTCTGGGCTGTGCTTGAAATGTACACCGCAAGTATATTTCGAGCAATATCGTGAAATCCACAGAGGCGCATTAAGGAGGGAAGGAGTGGACGGTGGATGGAATAGAATAAGGAGAGAAAGATTCCGCGCAAACGTTTAAACGCGGCTGGCCAGAATAAAATCCAAAGAAAAATTGGTGCTGCGTCCCCGAAGGTTATCATCGAGAAGCATCACTGGCCGGTGCTCCACATTGTGCAACACACACGAGGGGGAAGCGAGAGGCACCAGAGTGCGTCTGCTTTAGGATACATGCTTGTCCCGCTTGCGTAGCAAGGTAGGAGAATGAAGGAGTATAAAGAGCAAAATAAATGACGTGGAAACAAGCCAGGTGCGAGTTAGCCTGCAGTGCGAGGACGAAATGCTTCGGTGTGAGCGACCGACACACACGCTGTGCGCGCAGTGCGCCGTAGCCGCAGGACAAAGACCCAGAAAGGAAGCATGAGGAGAGGAGGCCAGAAAAAAGTGATTCGCGGCCGAATCTGGATTGGGGATGCCAGCGGATTGGAGGCGATGAATGCGAAGGCACGTCATACGAAGATACATACAACACAGCGGTGGATGCTGCCTCGACGGCCCCGCTCTTCCGCACCCGCCAGTGCCGACTCGCGCATGCCCAGCCCTAGGCACATCGAAAGTTCTTCGCAAAGCGGCAGCAGGCTGCACTCCGCACCGCCGCCAGTGGAAGGTCAAATCCAAAATCGACCAAAAGAGCCACCGTAAATTCCGCTCGATGAACACAACGACACGCAGCTGCGCATCGTAATCAAGACAAAAGGAAGATATATCATACGCACAAGGCACAAAATAAAACATGAGTGGCGCAGAAGAATATGAGGTCGTCTGAGAGTCATGGAAATACAGGTCACGGAAGAGAATAAGTGCAGGCTTCTCGGGGACATGCAGTCAAGGATTCGCACCACCGGTGCGTGAGCCCGGCAAGTGAAGCCCTGCGTCCGGATACCTTGAGACGAGGATAAGAAACCCAGAAGAAATTTGGTCCGGGATGTGGGGGGAAAAGAAAACAGGCATAGGCCAGGGGATTGTACGGGATGAGACGGAGCAAGGAGGCGCTGCACTCGACCAACTCCAGAACAGAAAGAAGCCTCGAAAGAAATTGGAAGGAAAGGATATGAAGAGAGGGACAGAAAGAAATGATAAAGAGAGGAGGATGAGCACGCACTTGTTTGAGCCAGACTATCGCACCCGAATAAAATGATGGCAAAACAAGTGAGCAGCAGAATGTGAGGTCGTCTGAGAGTCATGGAAATAGCGGAGTCACGAAAGAAAATAGGTGTAAGTCTTCTCGTCTGCAGCGGCGACATGCGCAGACAAATAATCGCATTACGAGTGCGTGAGCCCGGCGAGTGAAGCCCTGCGTTCGGATACCTTGAAACGAGGATAAGAAACCCAGAAGAAATTTGGTCTGGGATGTGGGGGGAAAAGAAAATAGGCATAGGCCAGGGGATTGTACGGGATGAGACGGCGCGAGGAGGCGCTGCACTCGACCAACTCCAGAACAGAGGCGATTGAAATTTAGAAAGAAGCCTTGAAAGAAATTGGATGGAAAGGATATGAAGAGAGGGACAGAAAGAAATGATAAAGAGAGGACTCCGAGGAGGATGAGCACGCACTTGTTTGAGCCAAGGCTATCGCAGCCGCAAATTTGCCCATGCGCTGTCTCAAGCCGGCGGGAAAAAGCGGCCGTGTGTGTGTCGTAGCGAGGGCCATTAGCGAGGATGAGTTATACTGCATGAAAAAGTAAAATAGGTTCGTCAATGCAAAGTCAGGTGAGAGAAGAGTGTGAAGGACAATAAAATACTCACGCAACTACACCACCAGCGATATCCTGTACATGCGCGGCGCACCTCACCAGCGGAAGCCCTTGCATCCGCGCGAACGAGGGGTATGTACTGAGGCCCGCTCCCGACCACTCCTCCGAGTCTTCAAGGTCTATGTGCGCGTCGACGATGTGAGCTGCACAATGGACCCAGTATCTCCGAATGATGCCGCTCTCCTTGACTTCTCGGTCCAAGAGTCCTATATGTTTTGTCTCCTTGACTTCTTGCTTCCCCTGTCGGTGTGTGTGCGCTGTGTTGACGAGTTGAGAGTTGGTTGAGAGAAACAAATGACGTGTGAAGATCCGAAAGGTTGGGGCATCGGAAATGGTATCCGAAATGACCAGTTGATTCACTTGTCGCTTTACACTGGTACTGCAGGTCACAATTTCACCTATGTATCTCAGGTATCTATTGTTAGTGATGCTGAAATATTTAAATGGCTCGGAAGGGTCCAGAGATTGTTGAGGTCGATCAATATTTCGCTCAAAGGACTCTCTGTGACTTGCTTTGTGAAAGGCATGGTGTTGACAGTTATTCAACAAATTAAACCACCGTAAGGTCTGCGAAACCCGCCGAATTTAGCATGGACAAAAATACACTTCAAGGTTGTCATTATTGATTATAAAAGAGCACAGTGCAAGTAGTGGTCAGGAGCGAAAGGAATGTTGGTCCCACTCCTGAAAAATCTAGACCAACCCGGTCATCGCATATCCATGCTGTTTCCAGCATTACATGAATTTTGAAGCTACAACTCTATGTTAAAATTTCCTACACTCCTCGAGCTCCTTGATACAAACATTGAATTGATTTTTACACTGCACCCATGCGAAAAAAGAAGCCTGAGATGGCACTTGCAAGGCCGTTGGGCTGTTCAGATAACCCAATTTCAAGATGCTGGGTACATTTCTTTACTGGTGCTCAATCTAATGGATAAAAATCACCTTGAAGACCGGGAGTACACTTTGAAACACAGGAATTACACCTCCTTAGATGCACTGGAATGATCCAAAAATCAAGTGTTATCTACTGCTGGGAGTTATGGCCATGGGTCGGAGTTAAAACCCAGAATCTGGCATAATTATACCACAAAGATGGGAGATGAAAGATTTCAAACCTCGTTAGTCCACCCTGCTAGAGCAATACATACCATACAAGAGATTGTTCAGAGCAAGTCAAGTTCAGCAGGGCAGTGATCTTTTTTCAAGCTCAAATCCTGTAATAGCCTGGTCTGAACTGACTTGGCAAGAACTTAGCTCCACTATGGCAATAGAGTCCTGACTTTGCTGCCAGCAAGTCCAGGGCAATTTCTGATTTCAGCAAGAAGGTCAACATCAAATTCAATGCAACTCAGAGCACTTTTTGAACTTCAATGGCATACTATATTTGACCCCTTACCTGGCCACCTAAGCATTCATGCCTCAATCTCAATCTGTCCACTAATGATACGTGCGCCCAACTGTGTCAGAACGAAGGCATGCTTCCTAGGAAGAATTCGAGAGCCTAAGTTCCCAAATATCCCAACATTTGAGTTCGCAGTGAATTTCTTTTGCGCGGTAGTACAACATGGCCAAATAACAGGCTAGTTGGCCACCCCGCTAAATAATGGCCTGAGCTCTCAAATGCCCGCCATTTGCGCTTTAAATCATAGAGAGAGATTGTATTGACTATCTCACACAGGTGTGGTGTATATATGAAGCATACAAAAGGTCAGAAAATCAGGTTCCGACCGATGCGAAACCCCAAAATCAGGGTGGGGAAATGAACGAGTGGCCTACCAGTAGAAGAAACACCTAGATGGGACAAATTAAGATTCAGGCAGCTTAATGGGAAGTATTGGGATGTACCTGAACACCCAACTCTATTACAACACGCTGGTAGCTCCTCCAAAAAATCTGACTATTAGCGAGACCGAAATTGGGTGGTTTGAGATAATGGCCGGCAGAGTTATCAGAGATGAATGGATAAAATCTCAGAATATCTCTGAAAATGAAGGGTTGGATAGTAAGAAGTACTCTGTAAGCTTCCAGACCGATAGCGTGGTGGTATCGTGTACTGCGACGGTGGCCAGCATTGCCGACCGAAAAAGGCATTCGTGCTTTCCTGAGTGTGTAAACGAGAGTAGCAAGGTCATTGCCAACCAGTAGCATCACAGACAGAGGCCCAGCATCGGGGGATCAAAATGAACCCCAAAAGTCGTGGATCGACGAAGAAATGGTGGCGAAATAGCCACGGCAAGTAAGGTGATGGCAAAGAAATTGATGTCCCCACGCCTCGGATTCCGATCCGCGATGCCGTGACTTTCGATCAACCCATCACTTTCGGCTGAAATTTGGTCTGGACCTTCGTTGGAGGTCGTACTCTGTTTGTATATCATGCCCAGTCATAATTACCAAGCCCTGACCTTCTAGCTCCCAAGTGGCCAACTAGGTAGGTGGCCAGGTAGGGGGTCTCAGATAGTATAATCTTATTCAACCTGAACTTGGCAATTCAGTCCAAATCTTCATACACTTTGTTGAACTCACAATGAATGAGAAACTTGCCAGGTGTTCAATCAGAAATATTCTTATGAAGATTGTTTGACGTCCCACCCATGTACTTGAACTGGCAATCATTCTACACATTGTCCATGGGGTATATAACCCACACACTCCAGCAGACTCAGGATAACACTTACCCTAATGTCTTTGATTTTGGACAAACTCCAAGCACACATAAATATATAGACTGCTTAGATCGTCTCGTGACAAACCAAGAGAATCAATCAACAGTGCAAGCAATACTAAGTAGCTAAGAAGCCGGTCCAACAAGTGCACAATAAATAATGATCTCAAACCAACTCTGGAACACATAAATATATACACAGCTCAGATCATCTCCTAGCAAACCGATACTAACCATGAAAAATCAGAATGCAACTAGATCAAGTGTGGTTTCATCCTCCAAGTCCAGCCCTTCCATGTCTTCAAGATCAGAAAGATTGTTGATGTCGTCCACAGTCCCCGAAGGTGCATTGAGCTCTGCAAGATGAGCTAAGTTCTTCCTGTGTTGCTCCAAAACATCTTCACCAACATCAGCTAGCCTTTGATCAATATTATTAACTTGTTTGGCCTGTGATGACTGTTCAAACAGTGGCCTCGCAGTTGTCCAATGTTCTACTGCCTCCAGTAGATTACCCTGTCCCTTGGAAATATCCCCGAGTCGCAGCATGCATTCTGCTCTGCTGCGATGCACATCCATATATGTAAATCCCTCTAAGGCAACTGTGAACAAGCTGGTAGCTGTCTGCTGATCATCTTGAGCAAGGAGGACATCTCCTAGGAATTGAAGAGCCTTGTGGATTCCCAGCTTCTCTCGTTGCTGGAAAGAATGCACAAGAAAGACTGTTGTCCAGTTGGACACATGGGCACTCCAGCGACTGGCATCACCAAGTCGCTCCAGACTGAATGATACGATTTCAGAGTCTCCTGAGGCTACTTTGATGGATCTCTCAAAGAGAGTCATTGCTGGCAGGAAATTCCCTTCTCACAGATGAAGATCTGCAAGAATAGTATTACACAGCACAACTTCTGTCACAAGGTTACGAGTGATGAATATTTCTCTAGCTTTCTCATAGACACCTTGGACATCCTCCTTTGGAGCACCAATAGAAACATCAATTTCAGCCACATTGAGCAAAGCACAGCCATAGGTATAAAAATCCTGGTCCATAGAGGTTTCTTGAAGAATCCTAAAATGAATGCTATGAGCTGCAACATATTCCGATTTGAGTTTGTGGACTTCTGCCTGAGTGGTCATGATACCATGGTCTAAGCAACCACTGGACATGCCACAAAGGGCTAAGAGGTCTCTTGCTCTACTGTAGAGGAAGATGCTTTGCAGGTAGTTTCCTAATGAACAGCAGCAAATACTCCAAATGTGTAGTGCCCGTGCTTCTCTGTATAAATCTGCAGAGAGTTTTGCCAACCTCTGGGCCTCCTTTGCATGCACCTGGGCTGCGAAGTAATCACCATTGTGCCAGTTGATCCATGCAAGGCACTTCAATGCTTGGGATTGCATTTTGGTGTTCCCAGTTGAATGCGCTAAGGATATGGCAGTATGACAAAAGCTTCTGGCAGTGGAGTGGTCAAGGTTCCGCCGATAGTACTCTGAAAAAACAATATACAATCTGGCTGGATGAATTCATATGAGCCACAATACACTAGTTATTAGAGACCATACATTTAAGACCAGGGTCATCAAAGTGCTTGAAGTGTTCTAAAGCTTCAAAAACCAGTGTCTCTGTAATGGAAATTGCAGAGTGGCTGAATGAGTTGAACAAAGTGAGAATATAGTAAGCCTCCAAGCGATGGTCATGAGGCTGTGGAAAGATGCTGGAATATGGGCAGTGAAAGAATAGGCCCCTGGCCAATGATGAGGCTGAAGTAATCAAGATCACATGCACAGTAAATAGTATTTACTAGGTCTGGATGCCCCTGTTGAGCCCCATTCCAGAGAATGTTCTGTATGTTTGAGTAGTTTGATGATATTCTAGTAACTGTGGTAGAACTTGATTGAGTGCCATGGTATTCCGCAAATAGATCAAGAAGCTCTTTGAAATGTTTGAGAAGAGGCTGAACAAGGTGGTTGCTAGGTGGCTCAATCTTTTGCATATATTCCCGGATAGGCATTAATGCTTTTAGTCGTTTGTTTCATCACTGTATGCCAAGGTGGTTCGATCAATGCTGCCTTGCAGCCAAGGACATCATCTATGGGAAGCTTGGCCTGTACCAGCTCAGTATCCGAAAGTCCATCTGGGAGCATTGACAGCAGACTGAGGAGATCTTTTGAATGTGGAAAGGAATCAAGTCTGGACTTGACAGTGACAATGAAATAGATAGATCCAATTGATCTCCTGTCGTATCCATCAGAGATCAGAGATGTTTTCTCCCTCTCCCAATGGATAAGACATTAGAGCAACCTTCAGAGTTAACTAAATGAGCTAAAAGATTGATTGCAAGTGGCATGTTGTCTGTCAGGGAAAGGACCTTGTCCACTCTTTGGGATTGTGTGTGTTATCTGCAATGTCAATGAATGTTTGTCGAGCTGCATCTTGGTCCAAGGGCTTCAAGGGCTGCAGAAAGGGTCGAGTCCAGGCCACTTTAGCTGGCCTTTCTGCTCCTCGCATTGTGATCTGATTGTTATGAGCATAAACATAGGTGAAAAATGATTACAACATACCACTAATGCAAGATGATCTAGCCTGTGAGCAGTGACAGAATTCCTCAATTTTGGCCTGAACTCAGTTAACTCCACAATGTCTCAAGATTATCCAGAATCAAGAGACTGTGGGGCTGCTGGAGAAGTGTTGGATGACTGGGTGAGTCAGGTCTTTCCCAGGCTTCAGTCCAAGATGGGTTCCAATGAGACAGCAAGCTCCACTTGAGTTGCTGCTGAGTCACAAGCAAAAAAAAACGCTGCTGTCATATCTGCCAGCAATTTCTAATGATGGATAACTGCCTTGCCAAGCTTGTCTTTCCCATTCCACCTCCACCCAAGATTGCAATCCTGGGTGATCCTTGACCAAAAAGACAAAGAATGTCTGCTAGTTCGACTCTCGGCCATGGAATATCTTGGGCTCAGATGGTAGCATGGAGATTGAGGTAGAGCTTTGAGTTATTCAGTATGGAAATCATATATTAATAGTCTAGTGAGACTGACCTGTTTGAGAGCCCGAATAAAACCTGCTGATCTATGCACACATCATTACCTGATTTTGGAAGATGATTGGAATTGCCATACAAGGGATGCTCCATCCGAACTAGTTGTATCAGAGAGAGCTTCAATCATAGTAAGCACTGCTTTGTGTCTGTTCTCTGCATCCTGCTGCATCTCATTGATATTTTTCATGATATTGGGAGTGTCAATCTACATATGCATATTTCAATAAGTTGTTGAAATGCCCAGGTCAATGGCTCACCTGAAATATATCACGTCCTTGTTGCAATCCAGCCTTGCATTCCTTGAGCAGTGTGCTCATTTCGCCCTGACGGAAAAAGCTCTTGACTTTGCTGCCATTTTGTTGGGCTTCAACAAATGTATGAATTTTATGAAGAGTCCTAATTGTTGTCAAACAGAGTCTCTTGTTACAGGCCAAGCAACATACTCTGTGAACTTTCCAATATGACTCAACACACTTGGGGCAACTCTCCACCTGTGTCCGACTTCACATGAACCATTAGAACCGCATTTAGCAACTTGTAAGCTTCCTCCAGCAATTCAGTGCAGTCATTCTTGTTTTGTTTAATAGTCTAGGATAATTGATTGAACCTGGTTGTTATAATGTACACTGTTGAATTTACCTGCACATTTTTCAAGAGAGACTGAGTGGTATTAGAAATGGCCTCCAGGAAGGGAGTATTGAGGCTACTGCAAGGATTTTGACAGTATCAGCGGTGACAGTCAAACATGTTGTAATGTTGTTCAACCGAATTTGAGTGAAACTGGGTTTGGGGGGCATTTTGGTGGTGAATCACTGGGCTTGAGATGTTAGTATGTTATATATGCACTCCTGGGAATTTTTACTGCTATTCCATCTCCCACTGGGTCAAAGACGTGATGTCCCTGCATATTTTCAGATATCTCTCCCACCCCTTCGGAGGAACATGATGTAGAATACTTACAATAAATAGCACCATATGATGAACAGTTAAAATTAGGATTTAGTTGCTGCATGCTGCTATGTGACCTGTTTTGAAGTACTTGGGGCTTCAACCAATTTGTTTATGGGAGCAGGCCTCACCATTTTGCTCACAGATTCGTATAGCCAGACTTGTCAGCCCCTATTTTCAAATGGATTCTTTTTCTCAAGAAGGATTATTGTAATTGAAGGTGAGACTTTGTGCCTGGTACCTGTACCTGTTGCCTGGCCGGCACCAGAACTATGATTTTCATCACTAAAATTGGGAAATCACTTGTCAGTACAGTGGTATACAGTGCTACTTCGACCAGAGATTTGGTGGCCCAAATAGGCTCAAAACTGCTGCGAAAAAAATATGATTGCCGAGGAATGAACACCTAAAAAAAATGAACAGTTGGTCAAAATAGTACAGTATTGAAACAGCCTGGCAGATATAGAAGTCATCGGGATGTGTGCCTAAGAAGTGTCTTCTCACACTACAAAGGTGTATACGTATATGAATCATGATGTAGCGATATATCGATAGCAGATCTGGATCAACCCCTGCCTTACTTCCGTTGCTGATTTTGGGCATCTGCGCTGACAGCATGTACACCTCGCCGTCGTACCTGTCCTCCACGTCAAATGTCATTTGGAGGTCGATGAGCTGTGTACAAGGAGAAAGTGTGTCAGTTTCTTAATTGCTGTAATTCGAGAAGATTTTTTTTTTGAAGGTCAACGTGGAGGCAAGTCCACCTTTTGCTCCCATCAAATAGTCCGTGTCCCATCACTCTTCTCGCTCCTCTCCCTTGTTCCTATCCCCCCTCCCCTATCATCCTCTGGATTTCTCACTCTCATCAACAGAGGGCAGACATAACAGATCAAAGAAAGAAGAGCTGAAGATGAAAAGGCACCTGCGGCTCACTCAAAGAATCCATACCCACCTGGCCTCGAGCACTCTCCGCAGGTACCTGGTCCTACATCCCCCATCCACATTTGAATTTCAGGGTACCTCTCATATTACCGTGATAGTATTTATGTCGTCGAATGTGGCATTACCTCTATGATCTCCCCAGTGACGGCTGGAATCTGAATTTGAGCTTGAACCCTGAGCTAGAGGCGGTGGAAGGCCTGGGGGGCAACGAAGGGTATGCATGAGAAGGGGAAAAAATCGGTAAAGCGTAAACGGGGTATTCCAGCGGAAATATAAGGAAATGCAGGGAACACCGGCATCTCAAAACTCCACTCGGTCAAGCCCGTGCGCGGTACCAGCAGCATCGAGGCATACACGAGGAAAAATACATTAATATTCCCCTGCATGGCATGGCCGCACCATACCCCAAGACGCGCGCAGCTGGAGTTCCGGAATCCATGGGCAGCGCACCCGCACCCCTGCACCCTCGCACCTGCACCCGCACCCGCACCCACACCCGCATCCGCGCACGCCACAGGCTCAAGCTCAAGCGGCGAGAGCACCGGAGCCAGGGAGGCACACCCTCGCGCGACTCGTGCACCCCGCATACGCCACTGTGCCGCAGCATGGAGAGGCACAAAAGCATTGCGTCGCACTACAAGACGCGCAGGCTGAAGCTCCCCACCCGAGACACACGCGTTAAGGTGTGCGACCAGGAAACACTTGAAAATGGTGCCAGCAGCGCGCTGCAGTGGTGCGGCTCGAGCTGGACAATATAACCCAGACGCGGGGCGAGCGACAGCACAAGAACACGACGCAAGAGCCTCAGCATCCCCTCCATCCTCGCGCTACCGCTCCAGCTCCATCCCCCGCACGTCCCCGCCCACCACGCCTCTCCCCCACCGCTTCGACAAAAGAAACAGCCCCGGCCTCCCCTCCTTCCTCTTATCATACACGGCCCGCCGTCGTTTGCCCTTGCCCGCTCCAGCTCCAGCTCCTTCTCTCCATCCATCTCCCTCTGTCCATCTCCTCCCGTCCGTACCCGAACATACCCGCCTTCTTCTGGATCTTCCTCCTACTCGCCTTCCCGATCCCCATCTTCGTAATCTGGTCGTAGTAGGCAAGCCGAATACGAGCGAGTTGGGACTCGGGAGCCGAGCGCGAGCGGAAGAAGTTACGCACACGCGAATACACCTCCCGATTGCGCCGGTAGCCGCGCTCGAGCTCCTGCACTTCGTAGCCGCGGCGGGCGGGCCAGCCGCGGGTCTGCGCAAGCTTCTCCCTCCGCTCGTCGCACAGCGGCCATGCTCAGATACACCATGCGGTGCGCAGGCGCGATGAGATACTGCAGATACGCAGTTAGGCTCCATCATAATCGCTTCGATAACAACAAAGAAACAGAGGAAGACTGACCACGTACCTTTTCAAGTACCCGTGCTTGCAGCCTCGCCCTCGCCCTCGCCACTCTCACGTCGGACTTGGCCCGCCGTCGTTTGCCCTTGCCCCGCTCCAGCTCCTGCTCCTTCTCACCATCTTCTCCCGTCCGCGTAGCCGCCTTCTTCTGGATCTTCCTCCTACTTGCATTCCCGATCCGCATATTCGTAATCTGGTCGTAGGAAGCCGAGCGCGAGCAGCGGTCGTCGGGAGCCGGGCGCGAGCATGAGCGCCCCATCGCGCTCGAGCTCCCGCACCTCGTAGCCGCGGCGGGCGGGCCAGTCACGGGATGTGCACGCTCGGCGCCCTCGTTCTCCCCGCTCGTCGCACAGCGCCGATCCTCGAGGCACCAGGCGATGCGGGTGGCATGGTACGGCGATGCGCTGCACTCTCGTCGAGGGTCTCCGCAGCACGGTGGGCATGCGCGGCGCAGAGAATGGCGATCTGTAAAAAGCGATGTTAGCGAAGGGGGAGAGTGGAGGAGCTAGAGCTTGACTTCACCTTATCCCGCTCGCACTCCCTCCTCCCTTTCCTAACCGCCTTCTTCCGCGCGCTCATAGTCGGGATCAGCATGTCCGTCGTCCTCTGGACCAACGCGAGGGCCCGGTAGCCGCGCTCGAGCTCTCGTGGCAGGCGGGGCAGTCGTGATCGTGCGAAGACTCGTCCAGTAGCACTCGTGCTTCCCCACTCGTCGTATGGGCCCAATGATGAACCGATCCTTGGATACACAATGCAACGCGGTGCGACAATGCGGCGGATACGCAGCCACGACTTTCTCATTCTTCCCCACGGCGCGCGCGGACAGCGCGGAGGACCGGCGGGCCTCGTGGAACTATAACGAAGCGAGAATCAGCGGCGGCTTCGACTCTGGCAGAGATAATCGAAGGAGGGCGTGGTGGGAGTAGGGAGGAATAGAGGGAGGAGAGGATGGTAATGGAATATAGAACAGAAGAAATAAAAAAGAGGATAGAATATAGAGGAGTATGAATGCGATCTAGACGGATCCGCTAGCTCGAGTGAAGACCAAAATCAGCGCAGCGCGCTAGTCCCCGACGATCCCCAGCACCACCTCGCCCAATGCGCAAGACACGCGGAGATGTGCAGCAGGACGAGGTACTCCGGCGGGTGGCGATGAGCACATGGCGCATACGCAAAGCGCCGGGAAGGAGAAGAATGGATGGAAGATCGCAACAAAGGTCAGAGTGAGCAAGCACGAGACTCCTCGGGTAAGAGGACTCGAGGACACTACTGCCCATGCACGCGCTCCGCGCCACTACTGCATCCGGGCGAGCTGCGCCGCGGCGGCCAAGAGCGGGAGAGAGAGCACAAGGAGAGCATAGACAGTCACTGCAGACGGACCCGGATGCTTCTGGACCACGGCGCCATGAGAAGGTATACGAGCAATGCCGGGGCCAGCTCCCGCTTCGCGCTCCTCCCCCTCTTCCTTTCCACAAGCCACCCCGTTCGGGCGCGACCGTCACAGGTACCGCCCGAGCAAGATGCATCATCACCCCAACGGCGCCGGATCGCATAACGCCACCGCCAGCGGAATAGTATCAATGCCAAAATGAAAGGGAGATGGACCGCGACGACAAATACAGCGGCAATTGTGCATAGCACATGTAGGGGAATCAAGTGTGAAGGAAAAGAATTCGCGCGGCGAGGTCCAGTGGCGCACAGAAAATGAAGTGAAGATGGAGCGGAAGCAAAAGCAGAAGATAGTAGGTCCCATGGCCATAGACACGGAGGAGGCAGAAAGAAATGGATTGTGCACCAGTGGGTACGCAGGGTGCCCAGGTCCAAACCACATCGACACTGCAGGAAGACCCCGGGACCACGCAGTTGCCGGAGCCCGCGACGAAAGCCATAAGGGAACGCATCGGGATGTAAGGCGCAACACGGCTGCGGTTCCGAGTCTGGATTGCGACAAGAGGTGCGCGGTGCGTGCAATTCGCAGTGGCATAGACGGAATAAATGTCCAAAACAAAGCAGGAGAGAAAAGATAAATGAAGTAGGAGTGGATGTGGGGAGGAAAGGAGCAGAAGATACACACCTCATTGAGTGCCCACATACTCATCCATGCGCGGGAAGGTGGCCGTTTCTGCTACGTAGCGAGTTCTCGCCACCAAATGATTGTACTGTAAGGAGGAGTCCCAAAAAATTGAGTTTCTAGGGTAAAAGAAAGGATAGGGAGTAAAAGGAAAGATGAGGGTGAACAGCATCGAAACACACCTGCACCATCGGCACCACTTGCGAATCGAACTAAGTGCCCGCCTTGGACTTCTGCGCCAAGTGTTGCTCTCGTAGCGTTCTGCGGAAGATTGAGCCCGAGATGGCCAGCATTAGGCGGAGCGCTGAGCATCGACTACGGCAAGCCAGCTCCATCTAGATATCTGCTTGCTTGGAGTCCTCCTGGCGGAAATGGAGCATGCACGGTGTGTTGGTTTGGGTCCAAAGAGGTCGGATCACCGGCAACTTGAACGGTACCGACACCCGTTTCGGTCCGGTCAAGGTCCGTTTTATTTGCGCTTCTAAAAAAAGATCCAGAAACTTTCCTGCGTGTCTGGAAGTCACAGATATTACGTTCCTAATGTGTTTATACAGATTTTTTCGGACAACCCTTGGCAGGAGCTTCCCGGGCCGTTTATACATTCGTCACTCGTGGTGTCCCTTGACCACTTCCCGCCCAATTCCCGCCTACTTAGCATTCTCATGCTCTGTCATGCTCGCTACTCGCGATCTCCCTCTGCTCTAGGAAGTTCTTCGTTCACGGAGCTGCCTTCAGGGTGGAAAGCCGAACATGGAGAGAGCCAGATTTGTCTGGAGTTTAGAATAGTCCTCTGTTCCGTGTCAATGACGATGGATTTGGCGAAATTCCAAGATCAGCGGCCAGTTTGAACCTGCGGAGCGGCGTGGCGGAAGCACAACACATAATCCAATATTCTGCCCAGAGCTTGAGTGGATCGCAATCTGAACCTGACTTAGAACAGGCAAATTCCATCCTGAAATAAAGTTAGAGAAAACATCCTGAGTATTTTTGGTTGATCTTGATGAAATAAATTTGAATCCGTGCTGAATTTTTCTGTTCCATTGAAAAAAATAGTCTCCGCATCTAGATCACACCTCAACGCCTCGGTCAACCGCACTTGAAATATACACTGCAAATATATCTCGGGCAATATCGCGAAAACCAGAGGTGTATCAGGGCGGGGAGGAATATCAAATAGAAGGCGACGATGGAATAGAAAGATCCCCAGCAAACGCGGCTAGCCAGAATAAAAGCCAAAGAAAAATTGGGCAGCATCCCCAGAGGTTATCGTGAGGAGCATCACCGGCCGGTGCGCCACATCGTGCAACACGCACGATGGGAAAGCGAGAGGTACGGGAGTGTGTCTGCTATAGGCTACGTGTTCGTCCCTCTTGCGTAGCAAGGTAGGAGAATGAAGGAGTATAAAGAGCAAAATAAATGAGGTGGAAGCAAGCCAGGTGCGAGTTGGCCTCTTAGAGTGCGAGGACAATTTTTTTTTAGCTTGAATAGCTGACGCGCGCGCAGCGCTGTATCCGCAAGACAAAGACCCGGAACTTCGGAAGCATGAGCCCAGAAAAAATGCGAGTAACCTTGGATGCAGATGGGTTGGCTGCGGTGAAGGCGAAGGCACGTCGTACGAAGATGCGTACAACGCAGCGGCGGATGCTGCCTCGACGGCCCCGCTCTTTCGCACCCGCCAGTGCCGACTCGTGCATGCGCAGCCCCAGGTGCATCGAAAGTTCATCGCAAAGCGGCAGCAGGCCGCACTGCGTAGCGTCGCCAGTGGAAAATCAAATCCAAAATTGACCAAAAGAGCCACCGTAAATCCCGCTCGATGAACACAACGACACGCAGCTATCAAAGGAAATCAAGACAAAAGGGTACGCGCAGGGTATAAAGGAAAAACAAGTGAGCAGAAGAATATGAGGTCGTCTGAGAGTCATGCGAGAGAAAATAGGTGCAAGTCTTCTCATCTGCGGGTGGCGGCATGCGAGACAATGAATGGTACCACGGGTGGAGCCCTGCGTCCAGACCTCTTGAGACGAGGATGAGAAGAGACCCGGAAGAAATGAGGTCCAGGACACGGTGGAGAACAAAGACGGGCATCGGCCAGGGGATTTTACGGGATGAGGCAGCGCGAGGAAGCGCTGCACTCAATGATCTGCAGGACAGAAGTGGCTGAAATGTAAACAGAAGCCGTAAAGAAATCAGTAAGCAACAGAGAGGGAGAAGATAAAGAGGGAGAAGGGAGGACGAGCATGCACTTGTTTGAGCCAAACTATTGCACCCGCAAATCCGCCTATGCACCGTGTCAAGTTGGAAAAAAAGCGGCCGTGTGTGGGCCGTAGCGAGGTGGCGATCTGTGTGTATACTGCATGAAAAATTTAAACTAGAATCATTGTGCAATGTCAGGTTAGAGATGACTTTGAAGGACAAAGATATACTTACGCAGTTACACCATCGCGAATATACCGTACACGCGCAACGCACCTCACCAGCGGAAGCCCCTGCATCCACGCGAACGAGGGGTGCTTGTACTGAGACTCGCTCCTGACCATTCCTCGTAAAGCTCTAACTTCCCTCACTGCGCCTCTCTTCCCGTAAAAGTCATCGGGCGAGTGTGCCCTCTCGCCTTCAAAGTCTAGAGCTCGTGTTTGCCAGTGACAGCGATACGAGCCCTACTAAAGCTTCTGAGCAAACATATTTAACACACGGATGGACGCACCAGCTGAACCGGATTATCCCTGCACATAGTATCTCCATCTCCTTGGGTTCTCGATCTAAAAGTCCTCGTATCCTCTTTAGTTAACTCCTTGCTTCCTAAGCTAGAGGACTCTCCTCTGCCGGTAGCTAGTTGAGAGTTGGTCGAGAAAGAAATGACGTGTGAAGATCCGCAACTTTCGGATTGTCCCGTTTCGGATCACCCGAAATGGTATCCGAAATGACCCGTTGGTTCACTTTTTGGCTTCCACTGGCACTGCAGGTCACAATTTCACCTAGGCCTATATTGTTAGCGATGCTAAAATATCTAAATGGCTCGGAAGTGTCGTGAAATTTCATCTTTTCCCTAGTGTTAGTGTTACGCTCTGTGACTTGCTCTGTGAGGTGGGGTCCAGAGATTAATATTGTGCCTCTGATTTGGGGAATTGAAGTTGAACAATATTTTACCCAAAGGCATGGTGTCGACAGTTACTCAACAGCCTCAGTAAGGTCTGCGAAACCTGCCGAATTTAGCACGGACAAAAATAAATGTCAAGGATGACTATAAGGGGCACAGTACAAGTAGTCAGGAGCAAAAGGAATGTTGATCCCACTCTCGAAAAATATATTCAGACCCAGTCATCGCATATCCATGCTGCTTCAAGCAGCATTACATGAACTTTGAAGCCACAACTCCAAATTTCCTACACTCCTCGAGCTCCTTGATACAAACATTGAATTAATTTTCACACTGCACCCATGCGAAAAAAAGAAACCTGAGATGGCACTTGCAAGGCCGTTGGGCTGTTCAGATAACCCAATTTCGAGATGCTGGGCACATTTCTTTGCTGGTGCTCAATCCAATGGATAAAAATCACCTTGAAGACTGGGAGTACACTTTGAAACACAGGAGTTGCACCTCCTTAGATGCACTGGAATGATCCAAAAATCAATTGTTACCTACTGCTGGGAGTTATGGCCATGGATCGGAGTTGAAACCCAGAATCTGGCATAATTATATCACAAAAATGGGAGATGAAAGATTTCAAACCTTGTTAGTCCACCCTGCTAGAGCAATACATAACATACAAGAGTTTACCTGGGAGGAGAAAACTCCTCCCATACACTTGCGCACTCCACTTGTGGTCAGGTCCCACGAGGTTCTAACTGGAGGTCCACCCAATCAAATGGCTGGCCAGTCCCCAGATTGCCAGCGTCTTGTATGATTGACCCCCTGGAACGATGTTGTGCTCGGTTGGCATCTGGTAGGATTCTGTAAGGATAACCACCCATACAGTACTACTTGTTTGTCTTCTGTAAACTCGCTGTTCAGCCTGTGGACCGTGTGAGGTCAACATCAAATGCAATGCAACTCAGAGCACTTTTTGAACTTCAATGGCATATAATCTTATTCAACCTGAACTTGGCAATTCAGTTCAAATCTTCATACACTCTGTTGAACTGACAGTGAAGAGAAACTTGACAGGTGTTCAACCAGAAATATTCTTACGAAGATTGTTTGATGTCCCAGCCATGTACTTGAACTGGCAATCATTCTACACCAGTCATGTATTGTCCATTGTCCATGGGGTATATGTATCACCGACACACTCTGGCAGAGTCGAGGTAACACTTACCCTAATGTATTTGATTTTGGACAAACTCTGAGCACCCATAAGTAATGTATACACTGCTTAAATCATCTCCTGATAACCAAGAGAATTGATTGACAGTGCATGCAATACTAAATAGCTAAGAAGCTGGTCCAACAAGTGAACAATAAATAAAGTAGGATGTAACCTAATGAGAACTCATACCAACTACATAAATATCTACACAGCTCAGATTATGTCCTAACAAACCAATACGACCCATGAAAAATCAAAGGGCAACCAGATCACGCGTGGTTTCATCCTCCAAGTCCAACCCTTCCATGTCCTCAATATCAGAAAGATCATTGATCTCATCCAGTCCCCGAAGGCGCAGTGAGCTCTGCAAGACGAGCTAAGTTCTTCCTGTGTTGCTCCAACACATCTTCACTGACACCAGCTAGCCTTTGATCAATATTTTCAATTGTTTAGCCTGTGAGGACTGTTCAAACAGTGGCCTTGCTGTTGTCCAAAGTTCCACTGCCTGCGTAGTCACCCTTCCCTTGGAAATATCTCCAAGTGGAGTATACATTCTCTCTGCGATGCACATCCATATATGTAAATCCCTCTAAGGCAACTGTGAACAAGCTGGTAGCTGTCTGCTGATCATTCTGGGCAAGGAAGGCATCTCCTAGGAATTGAAAAGCCTTGTAGATTCCCAGCTTCTCTTGTCGCTGGACAGAATGCACTAGAAATACTGTTGTCCAACTAGACACATGGGCACTCCAGCGACTGGCATCACCAAGTTGCTCAAGACAGTAAGACATGATTTGGTGTTCAAAGATGAGTTGAGGCAACTCTCAAAGATAGTCTTTGCTTCTAATAGATTTCCTTCTCGCAGATAGAGATCTGCAAGAATAGTATCACACATCCCAACTTCTGTCACAAGGTTGTGAGTACTGAATATTTCTCTGGCTTTCTCATAGACCCCTTGGACATCCTCCATTGGAGCACCAATCAACACATCAATTTCAGCAACATTGAGCAAAGCAATGCCATAGGTATAAGAATCCTGGTCCACAGAGGTTTCTTGAAGAATCATGAAATGGATGCTACGAGCTGCAACATATTCGGATTTGAGCTTGTGGATCTCTGCCTGAGTGGTCATGATACTGTGGTCTAAGTAACCACTGGACATGCCACAAAGAGCTAAGAGGTCTCTTGCTCTACTGTAGAGAAAGATGCTCTGCTCGTAGTTGCCCAATGCATACCAGCACATACTTTCAATGTCTAGTGCCCGTGCTTCTCTGTACAAATCTGCAGAGATTCTCGCCAACCTCTGGCCTCCTTCCCATGCACCTGGGCTGTGAAGTAATCACCATTGTGCCAGTTAATCTGTGCAAGGGTCGTCAATGCTTGGGATTGCATTTTGGTGTTCCCAGTTGAAAGTGCTAAGGATATGGAAGTTTCAAAAAACTTCTTAGCAGTAAGGATATCAAGTTTCAGCCGATAATAGTTAGCCAACACATTATACAATCTACCTGGATGAATTTATATGAGTTACAATATACCAGTAATCAGAGAGCATACATTTGAGATCTGGGTCATCAAAATGCTTGAATTGTTCCAAAGCTTCAGAAACCAATGTTTCTGTAATGGAAATTGAAGAGTGCCCAAATGAGTTGAACAAACTGAGAATATAATAAGCCTCCAAGTGATGGTCACAAGGCCTTGGAAGGATGTTGCGAATCTGATGAGTAAAAGAAATGGGCCCCTGGCCAATGAGCTGGCTGAAGAGATTAAGATCACATGCACAGTAGATAGTATTTACTAGGTCTGGATGCCCTTGCTGAGCCCCATTCCAGAGAATGTTCTGTATATTCGAGTAGCTTGATGAAATTCTAGCAACAGTGGCAGGACTTGATTGAGTGCCACGGTATTCCATATATAGCTCAAGAAGCTCTTTGAAATGTTTGAGAAGAGGCTGAATAAGGTGGTTTCCAGGTGGTTTGATCTTTTGCATATATTCCCGGATAGGCACCAGTGCTTTTAGTCGTTTGTTTCCATCACTGTATGCCAAGGTGGTTTGAATCAATGCTGCCTTGCAGCCAAGGATATTATCTACTGGAAGCTTGGCCTGCACCAGCTCAGCATCTGAAAGGCCATCAGGGAGCATTGACAAGAGGCTGAGGAGATCTTTTGAATGAGGGATAGAATTGAGTCTCGGACTTGACAAGGACAGGGAAATAGATAAATCCAGGTTCGATCTTTTGTCATATCCATCTGAGATCAGAGATGTTTTCTCCTCCTCCCAACGGGATAAGACAATGGAGCAATCTTCAGAGTCAACTAAATGAGCCAAAAGATTGATTGCAAGTGGCATGTTGCCTGTCAGGGCAAGGACCTTTTCCACCTCTTCAGGATTGTGTGTGTTACCTGCTATGTCAATGAATGTTTGTCGAGCTGCATCTTGTTCCAATGGCTTCAAGGGTTGCAGAAAGGGTCGAGTCCAGGCTACTTTAGCTGGCCTTTCTGCTCCTCGCATTGTAATCTGACTGTTATGAGTTTCAAGCATGAAAGTAAAACATGCAACATACCACCAATGCAAGATGCTCCACACCTGTGAGGAGTGACAGAAATTCCTCAATATTGGCCCGAGACTCTGTTGGCTCCCACAGTGTCTCGAGATTATCCAGAATCAAGAGACTATGGGAGCTGTTTGTGAAGTGCTGAATGACTGGATGAGTCAGGTCTTTCCCAGGCTTCAGTCCAGGATGGGTTCCAATGAGACCAGCAAGCTCCACTTGAGTGGCTGCTGAGTCACAAGCAACAAAAAAACGCTGCTGCTCATATCTGCCAGCAATTTTTGAATGATGAATGACTGCTCTTGCCAAACTTGTCTTTCCCATTCCACCTCCACCCAAAATTGCAATCCTGGGTGATCCTTAACCAAAAGGACAAAGAAGGTCAGATAGTTCTGACTCTCGGCCATGGAATATCTTTGGCTCAGATGGTAGCATGGAAATTGAGGTAGAGCTTTGAGCTATTCAATATGCAAATCATGTATTGATAGTCCAGTGACACTGACCTGTTGTGAGAGCCCGAATAAACCCTGCTTATCTGGGCAAAAGTCATTACTTGATTTTGGAAGATGATTGGAATGGCCCTACAGAGGATGCTCCCTCTGAACTTGTTGTGTCAGAGAGAACTTCAATTATATTAAGCACTTCTTGGTGTCTGTTCTCTGCATCCTCCTGCATCTTGGTTATATTGTTCATGATATTGAGCACATCAATCTACATATTGCATCCTTCAACAAGTTGTTGAAATGTCAAGTAGATGGCCCACCTCAAATATATCATATCCTTGTTGCAATCCTGCTTTGCATTCATTGAGGAGTCTGCTCATCTCACCCTGCTGGAAAAAGTTCTTGACTTTGCTGCCAACCTGCTGGGCTTCGACAAATGTATGAATTTTGTGTAGGGTCCTAATGATAACAACAGTCATAGGGATATTTTAGCCATAAGAAAGCGACATACTCTGTGAATTTTCCGATATGATTTAAGACACTTGGTGGTAATTCTCCTCCTGTGTCTGACTTGATGTGAACCATCATAATTGCATTGAGCAACTGGTAAGTTTGCTCTAGCAGTTCTGTACAGTCATTCTTGTTTTTTTTAACAGTCTGAAAGAACTGGCTGAGATCAGTGCTTGTGGCAGATCCAGTGGAAATTCACCTTGATATGTTCCAAGAGAGACTGAGTTGTGTTAGAAATGGCTTCTAAGAAAGGGCCCTTGAGGCGACTGGCAAGAACATGGAGAGTATTTGAAGTGATAGTCAAACATGTTGTAATATTGTTCAGTCAGATTTGAGTGACACTGGGTTGGGGCATCTTGGTGGTGAATCATGGGTTGAGATGTCAGTATGTTATACCATGCACCCCTGGGAATTTTCATTGCCATTGGCTACTGTTCATCTCCTGTACAGGTCAAAGATGTGATGCTAAGTACATATTTTCAGATATCTCTCCCACTCCATTGAAAGAAGCTAATATAGGATACGCAATCCAATGAACAGTTATTGCCATTATGCTAGACATTGACCAGTTAGACATTCGTTTACTGGAAAACACCTGCACCACTCTGCTTACAAAGTGCTAGTGGCAATACTTCTCTATCATCCATTTTTATGTGTGAATTCTCAAGAAGGATCACTGATCAATAGTATCTTCAATCTCACCTGTTTCAAGCTGTCACCCAATCCACTCCCAACAGATGGTTGCAAGCTGTTCACCAATAGAGGTCAGTATAAAAGCAGCATACACAAGAGGTTATTCCCCAACTTCGAAGCCGTGGTCGATATCTGCAACAAATATTGGACCTGAAACAGCATTGCCAATGCACGTCAAAGTCATCATGCCTATAAAAATGTCCTCTCGCACATCAAGTACGAAGGTGTATGCGGTAATAGCGGATCCTAATCAACCCTGCCTTGCTTCCATTGCTGATTTTGGGCATCTGCGCTCACAGCTCATACACTTTGCCGTTGTACCTGTCCCCACCCACCCCAGCAACGCACCTGCCTCCATGGAAACATCGGCCAAGATGACACCGCAACAGGATGAAGACTTGAGAATTTGGGGGTCGTACTAAAAAGAGAAAGTGTTTCAGTTTTTAATAACTGTGCTTACAATAACTCAAGAAACGGAAAGAAATCTGAAAGATGATTCAAGTCGACGTGGAGGCAAACCTCTCTCTCACTCCCATCAAGTTGAGAATCCACGTCTCATCACCTTTCTCGCTCCCTCTTCCAGAGGTTCTCGCCGTCATCCTCGCACTGTTCACGGACTGGTGGCCACACACCTCCCATGAGCCGAGCCTCAAATAAACTCAAAGATAGAGGAGAACGAGCGGAATCCGAGTCTCCGCCCATCGCTCTTCATCCCCATCCATGCTCATTCCCACCTGCCTTCCTTGTCATCATGCTATCCCACATCATTGTCTAGATTTCTCGCTCTCAGCGACGGAGGAAGGGGCACGGCACACGGTGCTCTTTGGCGGCACCTGGTCCGATATCCCCCGTTTGCATTTGTAGTCGCTTACCTCCTGTAATATGTTGATTAGCTTCCAAGTAATCACGTCGTCGAATGCGATGTTATGATCTGCCCTTGATCTGCCCAGTGATGGCTGGAAGCTGAATTCGACTGAGAGGCGGTGACAGAAGGCAACGAAGGATGAGGGCGCTATGCATGAGAAAAAAATCCAATAAAGCATAAACACGTTATTCCAGAGTCGACAGGGAACACAGGGATCTCAACGAGTACAAAACTCCGCACGGTCAAGCCCGGGCATCCGGCACCCGGCACTCGCTCGAGGCACGCACAAGGGAAAATACATTAATATTCCACATTGATTCCCCCTGAATCACATGACCGCGCTGATATGCTGGGTTTTGACGCGGCCAGGTATGAGGTCTTTACTATAAATCAACTGGATGTATCCAATTAATCTCCAGTCTAAACACACAATTCTAGTCACTGATTCCAACGCGCAAGTTCGGGGTTCCAACCAAGTATTAGGTTGCTGCAATAACAGATATATTTATGAGGTTGGCTTTTTAAAAGCTTATGTCCCAGATGCTCTTCAAGTCCCACTAGTCGCTTCTGCGAATCCAATAGTCTCGGAAAGAGTTGGTTTTCTCACAATTTGTTGGTGGTTTACACCGAAGGTTCTTAACGAACTAGATTTCAATTGCTCCTTGATCTAACGTTCAAAACAACTTGTCTTAACGACACAGTTACAATCCTTGTCCGTAGGCTTCCGTAAAACACGCTTGATGTCGTTTCACACGCGATTTCCGTACAATCACACAAAAGCTTATAGCCAACAATATAACTTGGTTCTCAAACGTAGAGATACAAAGATATCTATGATACCCGGTGTATTCCGAACAGATTGCAAGCTTCTTCTAACGTCCACGTGCTGTCTAGCCGTGCGTCTAACAAGAAGGGTACGATCCACTGGCTTAACCGTATATCTCGCTGCTAATTTATACTACTCCTAGCTACCCCATTTAGACAGACAATGTAAAACCGGAATAACGGTACACCTATCCTAAAGTAGAAGGAACACGTACGCCTACATTATTTAATATACAAACTGAACTGGATCGAGATAATATAAAAGTAAAATTCTAGAGATTCATAATATTGTGGAGCCCGGCAGGATTCGTAACCATTCGGCACTCCCTGCCGTCTTATTAATCATGGACCCACAACTGCGGTCCCATTGTTCTACCAATACGTCCACTATTTCCTGAGTCAATTCGGACTCCTCGGTCCATTGAACTGACGTGGTCCAAGCAGCGCGTATCCTCAGTGATCCGTGCACTGCCACATCCCCGGTTAAGCTTAATGCTGTTAAGCCGTTGGTAGACGTCCCCTTTTATATGATGAACACTTTGTCATCATTACGACTTCCCCTTGCCGCCGGCTTCATACTGCCGCCTTTGTTGGTATGGATATTCCCGTTAACAATTGATCCTCGTGATTTCCTGCTCTCGTTGTGTAGCACAAATATCCCCATCGCTCGTTCACGTCCTGCAACCACGTCTTTAGATGGATTTTAATATGCCCTTGATTAGAGGGAACGCCCCGTCTTCCCAGGCCGTGTGGACCGGTAAGAAGATTGAGTTTAAGTATAAGCTTATGTTGCGAATATCCCTCTAGTGCGTAACACTGTCAGAATATAACA
The DNA here is from genome assembly GCA_029378395.1 of Mycena leptocephala. Classification (NCBI taxonomy): domain Eukaryota; kingdom Fungi; phylum Basidiomycota; class Agaricomycetes; order Agaricales; family Mycenaceae; genus Mycena; species Mycena leptocephala. The sequence goes on from JARJLF010000632.1 coordinate 149,930, forward strand.
GAACATGGGCTTGTACCACACGCTACTGTCTCCTAGTTAACTGCCCGGACCTCTGCATTAACCCTTGTAAGAGATGGAATATATAGGCGGCTATAGAATATATTATAGTCTTAAATTGGAAAATAAACTGTATTTCCACGCCTGGCCGTATCCGCGGCTCATCATCTCCCCCACTCGAAATCTTGACCGTCCCCGGTCAACAGACTCTTTTCTTTGTAGACGGGTTGTATATTTCTTTTTATTTTTGTTTAAGGAACGTAACAGCTTGGTTACTCCGCGCCGGCCCGCCTCATCCGGAGATAAGCTGATCTTGTCATCCTATCATCTGCCTTCGACGCCACAACATAAAACGTTTTCCCACGGTTCAACTGCCTTCATAAGAACTCCATTCTAACTGCAGGGGAACCATTTATTCATGGAACGTTCTCAACAACTCGCCCGATCTTGTCCGTTGCTGCATTTGTCACTGCTTATATAAGCTTTTGTGGATTGCAGAATTTACGAACAAAGGCATAAGCCCTCCCTTAATTTGTGCACAATTCATTTGAAATTTATTTCGACAGGGTTCCCAACAAAGGCTTATAGCCCTAGGGAATGTTTTCCCATCAAACTCCGATCGCTGAGTTCCAATCCTGGGAAAGTCGCGTGACTTGTGAAAATTTTCACAGTCCCGTTTGCCACCATGGCCAGCGGCTCGCAAATCACCCCTCCGGCTAAGAATACGTGTTCTAAGGATGCACCGTGCCCTCGCTCTGCATCCTTGCCTCCTGAAAGGCCTGCTTCGCGCTCTCCCACACCAACGTCCCCGGTCAACAATCTCCTGCCTGAGACTGAGCTACGGCAACGTTACTGGACTAACCTCCCACGGGAATCGTTCATCCTTCCCAGAGGTGCTCCCACTCTTACCGCCAACTTGGAGGAATTGGTCCCGTTCGAGATGACTGATGAGGAATGTTCTCCTTTCATTATCTCGATCACCCGGCCATTACCAGCCTAGTTCCCTACATCCACGCGGCAATCATTTCCACGCTGCAAATCCTGCGTACTTAGCCGAAATAGTTTCAAGGGCCCTGCCCATAATCTCCGTAATCTTTTTGGTCCATAAGCTTATGTTTTTCTTATCTTTCCCCACAAGAAAATACACTCTGAGAACGCATCCAGAATCCCAGGGTCCGACCTCCTGGACAAGTTCCTTGCTGCAGTAATCTCTTTGGCCCATAAAGTTAACAAAGAGGCCGCCCGCACTATTGTTGAATGGCTTCGTCTCAAAGAACAATACATAGTACGTGATTTTAGAAATTTCTCAGGGATTAGCTTTAACCCGTTCCTTCTGAGCAGGACGAATGGGTTCCCATTAACTTTGAGCTCCCAACGGCCACGGCTTGCCCCGTAATTCCATCCTGGAAACTTTCACATACACCGACTACAAATCACGGCCTTAACTCCCCTTTCCGGTCCTGGCTTCGATTTCATGTTCAAGTATCTCCGCGCACCACTAATGATCAACGAGACCAATGCTGCTGAGCACATGGACGAATTCCGAGAAGGAATGGAATTCTTGGTTCGTCGTCCGAAATATTCTGCGGTACTCCAGCTAATATTGTGTTTTTAGCTTCGTTTTGTGGAAGGGACACGCCCGCCATATCTCATGATCCTCGTCAACTGTTCAGGACCATTGCATGGCCATGGAGTGTTTCCCGCGCCACAATTTAACTGATGCCTGGGACAAAGGGCTTCCGTTTTTCAGTCTTCGGGTGAGTTTTAACAAAGGCTTATGTTTTACTTCTGTCCCAACTCATCCAATTCGTCTTTCCAGGAATTCTTTCCAAGAAACGGATTCCCGTTGGCATTGTAGTCATGCCTGCTCCTCCCTACAGGCCGCCGTCTCCCGAGCCGGTTCCGTTATCAACTCTGAGCCACCCGGCGACGAAGTTGATTCCCACAAGACATGGATGTCGACCCCTCTCCTCGTTCTCCTTCCTATGTACCTGAGACTGATAACGATGAACCAGTATGATTTTCCAAATAATTATTCGTGTTCATAATTGATCATTTCCCAGGTCGTGCCTTCTCCAACTATCAAGGTTGGCAAGGGCAAAGGTAGAGCGGTAACCCCTCCACCAACGCCTTCCAAGAAACGCAAGCGGACCGATCCCAAGCCTCCCAAAGAGACCCAGACGTCGGTAGCCGACGTATCCAAGGACACGAGTTCCCGCCCGTAAGTATTTCCAAGTCGCCTTATATAAGCTTATAGTGTTCTATTTGATAATTTTCACACAGATCACTCGCTCTCAGGGGAAGGCGATCGCAAACCGTTCGGGACAAATCCCTGAAGTAGTGATCGCCCCCTATAAGCCACCTGTGAAGAACCCGCCCCCGCCAGTCGTCATCTCCGTCTCCTTGTCCAGCCAACTCTACCCCAGCTGGCTCATCGAATAAGCCTACGTCTCAACCGGAAGACGAGACCGAAATTGACGAACCCGCCCCAACTCGAGCCAGGAGGCCCAGGAGCCTGTCGCTGACGGGCCTCCTGCGAAACATCTCCGCACCCGTAGGGATTCTCAGTCAACTACCGTGGCTCCTGCCAGGAGCAAGAAATCCGACTCTCGTGCCTCGCCGCCTCGTTCGTCCAAACAGCGCAGACGCAAGCCCGCAAGAACTCGGAAGAGGTCGTTCACGAGCCTGGGTTCCCAGGCACCACGCACGCCGGTCGCAGCGAAGCGGCCCATAAACGAACTAACAAGTCTGCACGCCGTCCTCCCGACCTAAATCACGAAGCTCTCCCGAAGCCGTTAAAGCCGGCAGCTCCATGGTATTTAGAGTCTTTCTTTTCGTCCTATTCACAGTACTAAACTTTTCCCAGGTCCAAATGTCCTGCCTTTCCTGTATTTCGTTCAACAAGGAGTGTGTTCCCGACAAGACTGGCTCTAAATGCCTTTCTTGTCAACACCCTCTTTGTTCTCACTCGCTCACAACCAACGAGATCCATAGCAGAATCCAGTCCGTGGCCGAACTTTCCACTTTCTCTAATAGTCGTGAGTTTTTCTCCGTCTTTTCTAAATCTTTCAACAAAAGCTTTTGTTGACTTTTATATCCTTAGGTATCGCGCAAGCTATTGAAGCCGTAACCGTGACTCTCTTCACGCGGCCGAGGTCCAGCGTCTTGCCGACTCCGCCAATCAACGTCTCCGCGAGTCCTCGCACCACCTGAGCCTTCTCATTGTTCCATGATTGCGTTCTACGGGAAGGAAGGTTTTTCCAAACTTTGGGAAATTCCTACTCCCTACAAGCGTGTTCATGAATTTCCTCGCCCACGAGACCAAGCATGCGAACGAAGAATTCGAAAGGAATAACGCAGTCAACGCGGCTGCCCTTGTTCGGTTTGGCTCGCCCGTCTGGGATGACGAGGAGCGCGAGACCTGGATGGCTGCGCTAAAGGCTATTCAGATTCTAATTTCGACGACATCTACAAGGAGGACCTGTTCGTTGGCCTCTATTGCGAAGAATGGCAGGAACCGGTGATGACAGTGAAGAAGGTGATGATATCGACGCTGAGGGCGAGGCCGAGTAATTTTTGAACTACTTCTACCTGCTTCATTATTTCAACCGTAGCGTATTTCCTTCAGTTGAATTAATGTCTCAATATCCATGTACTTTCATTACTGCCTAACAAATTGAAGGAATATCTTGCAACGAATCGATCTGTGCTGTACACAGCCTGATTATCTTATGTAAGATAATCTTATCAAATCATCGGTCCGATATTGCGCACTTAAGCGCCTTCAAACTTTTTCGGCTATAATACCCGACCGGTTGCCTCAAGTTCTTCGATTCAAGTCCAAATCAAATGTCCGCGTTGACATTATTGGTCCACATCAGTCTTCCTGATGCAGATGTTTCCCCATGTGTTCACCCCTATAAAAGCTTTTGCTGCATACTTTCCCAGCTATAAGCTTTTGTTCTTGCCCCACCATGTCGTCCTACCGGGACTCCAATGGCGACGCTATTCCTGAGCCCAACCCTTCCTGGGAAATCAAGCTTCAGTCCCACGTCCTCCTGATTGAACACGCCGTACGTCCATGATCTTTTCGTTGCGCCGCACATAATCTTATGCAGCGTTTAGTATGAAACTCGTTGTCAATTCTGTCGTGCCTCCGGTTTTCCTTGCACGTTCAACAAGTGGGCTCTCCACTGCCACGAGTGTTCTATCCTTGGCCGATACCGCTGCTCGTTCACCGACTACGAAGTCTGGTTTGATAACATGGATCGTCGCGACCGCGAATTCGAGGTTTCTAACAGTGAGTCTCGTCCAGTTTTATCTGGACTGTCTTAACACCTTCTTAGATGCTGAAGACATCGAGACCCTTTGTCAGCGCCGTCTTGCTCGCGATATCGCCGTCCAGGAGTTCCTGCATCTCTGCAACGACTCCCGCTTCCATGCCAGCATCTATACTTATCAGACCATCCTTGACACTGTCAACTCCCACTTTATTCTGCTCTGTATCCTCCTCGTACTTCTGTACCTTGGAGCTAGCCGCTCCCTTGTTCGCATCGTCCGCGAGCGCATTCATCGTCTCCCTATTGCTTAGAGAGACCCGTCTATACTTTATGAATATGAAATTATGCCCATGCCGTATTTTTGATTCGCCTAAGAATATCCTTCAGGGCTTCTCGAAACATAAGCTTATAGAAAATTATATCCCTTTGGGCGTCCTGAAGCGTTCCTAATGATCTGCGCACCCTGGTTTCTTGGGTTCCACGAGGACACTACGTGTACCTCATCATTTAGGAAGGGATCTCCGAAAGAATCTTAAATCTGGATCTGGCCAAGTCACTCCATAATCATTACTGGGCGTCGTTTTGGGTTCCACGTATCCGCTTCATCATTCGTGGAGTCTAGAGCTTCACCCGGCTCCATAGACATCCCAATATATCCATTGCTTGGATATATTAATTTGCAGAACAATGGTGTTCGTTACTTCCACGTATTTCCATCCTAATTCAGCTCCAGAAAATCATAAATTTCTGTGCCTAAAACGTCGAACAATGTGTTCCCTCCCCCACTCGAAAATCTTAACTGTCCCAGTTAAATAATGGCGTCAATATTTCCGGGTTTCGGTACAAACAAAAGCTTTTGTTTGTCACATACTCTCGACGTATAAAAGGATGAAGTATTTCAGCCCATATTCCAGCGTATTCGACGTCTATCCTGCTCTTCATACAATGGTTACGCCCCCGGCGGCCACTGCGCCGCCAAAGTTTTCTCCTCCTCTCCACGCATCTCTTCTTTCACTTGGAAAGGCCGTCCGTGCACCAAACACGACGACCGCGCCGACCAACGCGCCTTTCTTGACGAGAAAGTCGTACAACTCGTACGTCTTCAGTTAATCTTATTGTTGAACGATTTCAACAAAAGCTTATAGGAGACATTCCTCCCCTACATTAATCAGATCGCCCGTGACAACACCGTTTCTGAAATCGCCTTCCAGATCAAAACGCCTATCACCAGACGGCCCTTGGAGGTGGTGTCATCCCCGGGAAGTACCCGGCGGTAGTCGAGTTCTGTAACAAACTCAAAAATGAGCGTGAGCGCGCTCGTAACCACATCCTCCTCGACGAACAGGTTCACCGTGCCGAACTTGAAGACGCCCGTACGTTCCGTGAAGAAACCCGTTCCACTAAGGAAGACTCTCGTCACTCCAAAGAGACCAGTCGTGCTGCCAAAGACGCCAAGAAACGAGAAAAGGAGAAGTCCAAGGTGGGTCCAACAAAAGCTTTTGTTGTTCCAGAACTAATTCTTGGTCGTTTCTAGGCTAAAAAGGCTCGCCGTCGCCAGGCTCATTCGGATGACGAAGGCTCGATCATATTTGACGATGCTGACTTGGTAGACAACAACGGTGAGGCGGACGACGCCATGCTTGTTGACGATCCTGTTCCTGAATTGGTGCGTCTCCCAGACAGGGTCCAGAAATTTAACTTCGCCATTGACGAACTCCGCGAACAAATTCGCTCTTTGCAGATTTCCACTAATGAAACTGCTCCGGCCGCTACCTCCACTCAATCTATGGACGATCGTGTGTTGGTAAGTGCACTGTCCGAGCCCTTCGTGGTTATGGACAATATTTCGAGGTTCATTCCTCCTTTCAGCCTGTCGGACGCCCTGATGGTACGCGTGCCACTACGGTACGCATCTCCTTCTTGCAACTCCGCAAGATGGACCGTACCTCACCTGCGTTTACCAAGGCTATGATGGTACTTTCCAAAACTGATCCCCAACCAGCCGGGCTCGTCGTTGCCGCAGAATTTCCTTCACTCCCGCGGAAGCGAAATCGAGCCGGGGACCACCCTGCTCACGAAGATTCTTCGCAACAATTCGTCGGTGCGATAATCTCTTATAAGCTTATAGGTACCCCGTCCTCAATTTCAATCCCAGCTGCCGAACTCGCTACTAACAACCATCGAGTCAAATCTACTGTTGCAGAGGCAACTGAGGCGTGTGAGTCGAGTGAATTCCCGCCTACTGGCGCATCTCTCAGACTGGAAGAGTCAGACCTCCGCGCTCGGATTTCATTTACAAACGCTCAGCTCCACTATCAACTCAATCATCGCCAGTACCTCCTTAAAGACCTCAGGCGAGTCCTCAACTCTCAGCATAACCGAGCCGCGCCCAATGGAATCCGCGCCTGAACGTCCGTGCGGGCCCTTCCCTTACTGGTCTTAAACATTGTCACTTCACCCATCGTAACACCTCCTTCCCCTGAACACTCCCCGGTCGTTTCTCCTATTCCTGACAGCCTTCCCGACCTCAGTCCTCCAGTTTCGTCCCTCCTCTTGCG
>JARJLF010000633.1:0-156739 GCA_029378395.1 Mycena leptocephala
CATTTTATTTTACATAAACCACACACCCGCTCCGAGCGCCTCGTGTTCCATCTCTCAAATTCAACTTACTGTAATCAACCTCAGTGTGGGTGTCAGTCAATTCTCTCAGCTGCTGCTACTGCTTGCTTACAGACACTGTGACAGCTGTTTCTAATTTTAATCACACCAACCAGTGTCGAACTCCTCACGACGTCCCCGGCGAACACGCCTCGTGCCCTGTCGTTCACTTTAATGATCTTAACACAACCCAACCCACTTTGATGGCCTCCCTCCCCGATCAACTCCGGAACTGCCCCGCTCCCGGCCGAGCCCACATCGCGGTAATTTAAATTTAAATCTATTGAAATCTTGCCCAGCAAGCTTAGAGACTCGGGGCCGAATTCAGGGCTAAAAACGAAGAGTCCAGAACTCAGTGCGTCGAGTGCCCCTCGCAAACCGCGGTGGTTGTGCTTTACTTGGAATTAATCTGCAGGGCACATACATCAGTGCAGCACCAAAGAGAAGTACTGTCAAATAATAGCGGATAAAGTGAGCTCGGTTATTTGCTATGTTCCCGTTGATCACTATCGTGTCAATGTAGTAGGGCGGTAGGTCGGTATATTCCGGCGCGATCCTGTTAAGAAACAGCGGGGCTCGTACTATATACATGCGTGTACTACGAGATTCCCGCCTCCTGCTCACCTCGCGGAATGAAATCAACCCCAATAGATGCGAGGCGATCGGCGGGCGACGTTTTCAGGCTGTCATCATGGACAAATGGAAGCAGACGACGGGGCATCAGGGCCGGGGGGACCCGAGGCGCGCTTTCAGCGAGGAAGCATTGCTTGTCAATTTCATCAAGGAAGTCTGGAGCCAAAGAGGAAATTTCCCTAATCGGGGAGCGTGTTCAGAATATACTTAACTTTCCGTGACGTTGGAACGCTGATTCCTTTGATATCGCGCCGAGTTTTGCACCTGCCACTAGATCTGACAGCTGAATATGGCAGTGAATCGGCCGACGGGGAAAAGGCATGATTGATACGAGTTCGATTGTTCTGACAATGACAATGTTCAGTGCCTACACAACTTTCGCAATCATTGAGAGCACTGATCTAGACTCAAATCTCTCCCATGAACTAATTTTCTTCCCGAATCCTGACTTCCAAGGCGCTGAAAATTCCATCTGGAATGCAGTTTGAGTAAATACCTCCACCCCAGGCGCAACATCAATTAGAAACTTTGAATGAGTCAAACACTGCGGAGCTAGAGAAATACGTGCACACTGTATCGAGTTGAACCAATCACGTGTCCGTGCCAGTGGTTGCATTTTCGCCACCATTCCCCGAGATCGGCCGATTCATATTATTATTCATTCCACTGCGACTTATCGGCCATAGGCTATAAACATTTTTCGAGTCGCGCTCACACCCGCTATCTCCAGCCCATGTCAGGTTATAAGTATCCTGAATGTTGTCCCAAATCAAGGAATTTCCTCTTTTGTACGTTGCATAGCGAATATGGTGAATCCGATTGCGATGATGATATAGTCCCGCACTGTCTCACAGACAGCATACCGGCGCCGCGGCACCTATTAGATTGGGGTGCTTATCTTCCCATTCTATTGCTGGTCTCTCTCACGAGCGCTTCAAAACTCTGATTCGATCGTACTGTGGGTCGAATTTGGGTGACTAAATGACAATTGCCTTTTATATCGGGATTGAAGACGTTCGAAACGCCCTATTCTGCCCTATGCCGAATGGGAATGACTCTGGAAAGAAGTTTTTTGGCCTAAGGCAAGATCACGCATGCGAGATTGCTCGGTAAATACGCGACTTGTTAGTGGCCGGCGGGGTGATTCACCGAGAAAACGTCAGGTATGATCCTCGGAAGGATGGAAGGGTGGAAGCAAGGGGCATTTTCTCAAGTTTATGGAAGTTGCCGTTTCGAATTTAACCCCCGACAAAAATGTCTGCAACGGACGTGAGCCCAAAATCATGGAATTCGATGGAACAAGTTGGGACCACCGGCAAGCCGAAGTTTGTGAACATGTCCAGTGTCCATATGCCCACTCACTCATTATGCTGACTGTTTCTCGAATAATGATACAGCGCGCCTTATACCAGTGGGTGCTCTTTCCCGGTAGTCAGCGTATAAATGCAAGGCCGTGGTCTGGGCCTTGTGGCGGACGGGGATCGACTAGCGACTAGGGCGACCAAAATGAGTGGAAATTCAATGTCATGTTAAACTGTCCGCGTTTGGGATCACTCAAACCTGAACTGCAGTTGAGCGGTGGGAAGTCGAGTTATGCGAGTCGGTTCCGAACTCAAAATTCTCAGCAGAGATGACAGTCTCGGAAGAAATCGGAAGAAGCTGGGAGGAAGGGGATATTTAAAGAATGATTCAGCAGAAATTACTTTGAAACTTTCTCAGGAACCAAGTTATATAAACTCCAGTATGTCAATCACATCTCATTTTGAGTGTGGCAAGGCGGCCAAGGCCTCGCCTCACGACCCGCTGCCCAACTCCGACCTATAATTTCAGGTACAAGTACATTCGCACAACCTGCCAATATTAATTTTTATCAGAAAGGCGGACGCGTTAACGTTGATGCGAGCTGTGATCGCTTCATGTTCTGTCACCGCAGTCCGAGTGATTGCATGTCGTACCGTTAATTCAAAGCCTACTTGCTGATGAAGTTGCGTGAGTTCTGACCCGGAGGTGGATCCATCCCCCGCTTGCAAAACTGGAACATTTCCAATACAAATGACCCTCACACTAGTGCCACACCGGATCTCCGGAGTCATAACATCAGTGACTTGACAGATTACTTGTTCCCCTTTTGGCACTTTTCGACTTGCTGACAAGCGCGACAAGTCTCGACAAGTAGCCCACCAACCAAGGCGAGTAAACAGATGAATATATTATAATATTACTACAATTCATGCAAAAACTCGTTTGTATGATGGTCTGCGAAATCAATTTGCAAAGAAGCCTGGAACGCGTCGCACAGGCTCTTTGCTTGCACTTTACTGAAAAAGTACCGAAATGCCAAGCCTCGCTCGAAATCAAATCACTTGCGTGTCGGACACCGGATGCTTTCTAACATTCAACATTGTTTCAACACAAGTTCAATGTTGAATCTATATCCTATCTTAGTAGCGCACTCTCCGCCACCATCACTGCCACCACCACTGCCATCCATGTCAGCACAGGGCCACACTGCAGGGTTGCTATGATGTGGGCAACTGGGTGATACAAGAAGATAGGTGAAAACACAGTTGATTAAGTATTGGAGAATAGATTAGAATAATGTATCTAACTACATAGGGTTTATATACAATATGAGACCTCAGGGGGAAGACAATGACAAAGGGAAGTGGTTTATGCAGAGGCAATCAGAGGAGCAAGGGTTAGGGATTGAGGTGAGGAGGAAGATGAGACAGAGGAGTGTTGGAGAGACAGAGGGGCATGGGGAATAATTCAGGTCATTTGAGGGAAGTTGCATAGTGGTCAGGTTATTCAAGAACGGTTGGGGGGAAGTGGAATGGAATAAATCATGACAATCCACGTCTGTAAAAGAAATTCCCCATGGGCTGTGACTATCCTTTCTCCTCAGGTCCTGCCAGGGATATCCATCCATCCATCCATCCAAATCTTATCTCATTCCACTCCACGAGTATGTCCTTCAAGTTTTGGCATTCTTAACTATCATCCCGTTTGATATTCAAGAATCAACATCTGTTCAAGTCATCGTCCCGTCCAACCTTAATTCTTATCAATATTTAATATATTCAACTTTGCGCTGGCGAGTTCTCGTGATGTAAGCGGTATGCCGTGTACGCGTGTACTTGTCGCGCTGGACATACATATATCTGATTATCGTCACCGTCACGGTCATGGTCGCGATTGCGCTCGAGTGTCTCGCGCTGCCGTACCTGTAAGGCTTACGCGGCACGCGTGGCCTGTGTCTGTCTGATTTTCATTGTGTAGTTCCCACCAAGTTCCCCCCGGATTCAAAATTGAACCGACACTGACACTCCGAGTGATCACCGTCAGGGTCGCCAGCGGCTCATGATCAACGCTCTGTCACAGATTTTCTTATTGTTCTCGTTTTATTTATTTGACGCTGCCGTACGCCATACATACATACGCCCACAGCGCTCTCCGATCATGATCATGATACGTTCCCGCACCTCGTGTCCCGTGTCCCGTTGTTGATTGGATTTAGCTCAACTCTGCTCAACTCTACCATACTGGTGTAGTGGTAGTCTGTCTATAGAGGCCAGATGTACTCTCGCTACGACTCAGCATGTTCCGAAAGGGACCGCGCTGACAAATTTATCCTGAGTCTTATCCTCCTTGTGTTCCGACTTTGTTTTTCAATTCAGTTTGTTTCCCACGGACACGCTGTTAGTTAGTTAGTTCCGAGCCGTGCATCTGCACTCGTGTGGGGGTTGGTTCAATTTACTGTGCCCCTTTTATACCCTTGGTCTCGTAAAGCACCAACCCAGCGCCGCGAACGAACTTGCATAATACCCCAGCCGCTGGATCCTCTTCCAAATCGAAGAACCCTGTGTGCTGCCAGTGGTCACGCACCTCGGCACCCGCAGCTTTGTGGTATTAAAATATTGATTGTTGACTCGGATAACTCCCCGCGGCTGCACTTTCAAGGTGCCATGTGCCGTGTGCCGAGTGCCGTCTCGTCCCGTCCCGCACATTCCAGACCCAGTAAACTTCCCATCCTAAAGTAGTTAAACTTTATAAATAATACTTCCGCACCTGTCTGTCTGTCTGTCTGTCTATCTGTCCCAGTGAATAGAGCTTATTTGCAATCGATGAAAATTAAAACTCTGCAGAAAAACTAAGTGAAACTGTTGAAAAATAGAAGCTCCACCACAACAGAAAAACGTGACCCAAACCAGCCAAATTTCTCGAAAACTTGTTGAGAAACGTTTTGGCTCCACAATCAAAACAGCTGGCGACTTGATACACATTTTTCATCGGTTGCAAATAAGCTCTAATTCGTTCAATTGCTTACAAGAACATGTAACCTCGCTCCATCCCACTGGCACACCCGCACCCACACTACACTAAGGCTGCTTCACCATCCACGACAATATGCCAACATATCTCACTCTCCGCTACAATACGTCTTGTGCCTACCCGTCCCATCGCCCCCACTCAACGATCAAAATAAAATACTCCCATACGGCGTACATAACCTACTGTATCTGTCCCCAATCTGTCCCAGGGAATTCAGCTCAACTCGCTCGCTTGCGTGCATCCCACAGTACTCACCGCTTCACCATGCAGATTCCGATTCTTGGCAACATCACTCTCTGCAACCGCCACCGCCATTCTCTATAGCTGCCTCGAATCATTCTCTAGGCATTCCGACCCTGAAACCCTAAATCCACTTACCTTACTTACACATCCCGTCAACAAACACACTCTCACGGTCCCAGAGTCCAAAAACAAGACCAAAAAATACCGAGTACACCGTGACAGGTCCAATGGCAGTATTCATCAGGAAAAAAGTTTTTCCTACGTAGCTAAAAGGTCAGTTGCGTACCACTGGTAGCGCCCGTAGCTGCCTGCCAGGATCTATAGCAGTTGGTAGCCCTGATAGCCGTCACTGCCGGCTCAATAGCATCTGATAGCCGGCCCACGGAGATCAGTAGCGCCGAGTAGTTTGTGTTTAGCTGATTTGTGTTTTGAAACCCGGGCGAAGGCTTATTACTTCATTTCAACTCAATGCATCGTCCACAAGACTTGCAGAGACATGTGGGACACATAAATTGTAGGACAGCATCGCTCAGTCACTCAAAACTTCTAAGTCCATTTCAAAGTCCGCCGCACGTGCGCGCGATATGGCGTGATTGATTGTTGCCAACACAACGATGGTTTGTCAGAGTTCGTCGCCTTTCTTCCTTTCCCCCTATCTTCTCCACCATCCTCTCCTTCATTCTTCTCTCTTGCCATCCTGCAAAGACTCCCAGCAACTCCCCCTGCATCCCATGCCTTGTTCCCTACCCCCAGCGGTGTTTCTCGGCCTCACCAAGTCATAAGCCAATTTTGGGGCTTATCCTCGAATCAAAAGTCGTCGTGCTCTATCCAAGACACCACAAGCATTCTCCTCAAGATGGCAAGACGGATGCAAGCTTAGCTCAAGATTGGTGTTAGATTATCTCAAGATTGTCGCAAGTTTATCGCAAGAGAGACCGCGGCGCAAGTTGGTTCAACTCGTTTCCTCTTCAAAAATCTTCCAATCTGGCCGTGACTCGGCGTGTTTGCATTTTTCGTGTCGTAGACTGCCAGCCACAAGGTGAGTTTCCACTTCCTTTGTGGCATTGCTAACTATGCGCCTCAGACTCGCCATTTCCTTCCAACGAAGCATGTGTGAACATTGTGATTGCCGTGTGAGTTCTTGTTTTTCCTATGGAGATTTGGACAAGTTTTGATTTGGTATTCAGGTACCCGCGCGATTTCCCGCTTGCAGTTAGTTAGTGCGAAATCAGGGCTTGTGTCGTGGCGGTATGTTCCTCAACTTATAGCACTTCCTGTTCTTTATGTAGTTTGAATGCACATCGTTTGCGTCCTTTTATGTGTGATTACGACTCGCTATTAATTGGTATTGCGCTCTACTGAGTCCTACTAAGATTATTGTAAAGCTATTAGGTGCTACGAGAGTGCTACAGACTGCTACGGGAGCCCGCACGCAAGAGCTACCAGGTGCTACCAGCAGCTATCAGACTACAGCACGTGGCTACCACGCTACCATAAAGGGGGACTTGCCTACCGGGCTACCACGGGTATTTAGGCAACCAAGCACTACGTAACCAAGTGCTTTTTTCCTGATGTTCGTGGCGTACCCGGACTTAGAATTCATGTACCCTACCCTCGCTCGCACCCGAGGGCGCGTTCTCCGAGTAAGATCTAAGATTTGAGATTAGACAGTCGAGATTCAAACAGTCAACATGTAACACAAATTCAAGTTGAATCTGTAGCCTTCTGTATCTATTACATGCTAACGCACTCTCCGCCACCGCCAGTGCCACCGCCAGCCACCACGTGTCCAAAATTCACTCGTGGGCCGTGGCTGTCCTTTCTCCTCATTGACATAGGGCCACTGCCAGTGATATCCATCCATGATCCATCCAGTCTTATCTCATCCCTCAAGTTCTGACATTCTTCCCTGGCATCCTTTTGAATACAGTATCCATTGTTCAAATTACGTATGACGTCCCCTTCACCTTCACCCAAGCCTTTAATCCAATTCAACTTTTCTTATCAATATTATATTATATCTTCAACTCTGCACTGACTGGCACATCTTTCGCTCGCAAGTTCTCGTGACGCAAACGGCAAAGCTGCCATACACACACCCACGTATACTTATCGCGCGTGATGTATACCTGATACTATACGGCACCCCACCCCTCACCAAGATTCAAAGCCGAAAGTGAAACTCATCACCTTCCCCAAAACTAGAGTACCATCTGTACATGTATGTCTATAAATATATACACCTCAAACCGTCCGCGTCTGCTCGCACGCCTCCATCCGCACCGATGTACTTATATCCATCTACGAACTGGTTTGGTTTGTCTAGTAGTTTTTAAGTATATAACAATCTTTCCTTCTTTTCCGGGGGTTGTTATTAATAAACAGAAAAACTTGCTCAACAAGATTGTTGCTAACAACTTGGAGGTGGTTGTTAAATAGAATGATCCCAGTAAGTGTACCGCTTCAACATTCTGATTCTGATTCCGATTCCGAGTCGTGGCAGCATGGCATGCCCTCATCCTAATTCTAATCCTAATCATTCGGATTCTCGGCTACTTACACTACTTATCTCGATTACTTATAATTACATAGTACTTATAGGCCATCTTCCTTCCATCCATCCATGCAATATGCACCTGGAACGGAACTCTAAATCTACCTCACTTCACTTCACTTCACCGCCCGTCTCCTGTGCCCATCCTAAAATATAAACATGAAATACTCCCGTTTCTATTTCTATTTTGAAGTGCTTCTTTGGGTGTGCATTCTGCCTTCCATGCAGTACTGTTTCAACATGCAGCATTCGACATTCACCCTTCAACATTGGACATTCTGATTCCGATCAGAATCATGGCATTCGCCGACATTCCTAATCCTACTATCTCCGCTAGTCATTCTCTATTATACCACAGGCCATTGACCCTAAATCTAAATATATATATCACTTACTATATTCACATGTACTAGCATGTACTTCACTCTCACCTCCAAAAATACCACAGATCCAACTTGATTGCACTGACACCCCGAGTGATCACCGTCAGGGTCGACAGCGACTCACGATCAACGCTCTGTCACGGATCCTCTTATTGTTCTCATTTTTTATTCAACACTCTGCCGTACGCCATACATACAAACGCCCACAGCTCTCCGATCATGATCATGATCATGAATGAATGATACGTCCCCGCCCGCACCTCGTGTCCTATGTCCCGTGTCTTGTTTCTCGATGGATTGTATCTGATTGTATTGTATTGTAAGTATTCTGATCACCGGCGGCCAGGCCACGCCTCGGCTACTAGTAGTGAAAATTTTCGGATTCGGATTCGGATCTAGTCCAGCCGGACCATACCTCCCCGCGATCGTGTTCCGCCTTTGTTTTCAGAAGAGTCAGCCACAACCCGAAGATCTAATCCAGCTCTGGAAAGACTACCAGTTCATGGCTTGTGTTTTTGGGTCGACTCGTTCCATGAGGGTTCAACTCAACGGTTTCCGTGCCGTATGGCAACAGGGACTGGACAGCTTCGGTTATGCGGCACGGCTGTTCGGCAGGCGTGATTGGCGATGGCGTTTGACCCTTTGGGTGCGAGGACCCCAAATACAAGTTGTTTTACCTACTATCGTGAGGGTAGCTTCAAGTGCTAGGCCGGAAATAATGGCATATACAGATTCTGAATCTGGGTATTTATCATAAATTCTAATTCATTCTAATTCTGCGTAAGAAAATTAAACCGCGTCGTCTGATACGGTAGGCATTTTGGGAAGGTGGTTGAATTTTATTGTTCGACTCGGGTGATGCTTCCCCGCCATAAAGTACGGGCAAGAGCTCGTCACCATAAAGGAATGAAAATTCTCATTGTCAGAACTTTGCCCAGGCAGTGTCTAGGCGACCAGCGGGTAGTACAGCTTCGGGATGCATCCAATTTCGACAACAATGCAACTACACACCGCCAAAAATAAACCAGGTAATCTGTAATGCTAATATCATTACTTTCCCGTTCGATGCATTTTGGCTTCGCTGGGAACCTCAATTTCTGTTTCTCTCGGTGTTCTTTTGAGGTGTATCACTGTGTCTTGGACCCGACAGGTAGTCTTCTGGATGGGCTCTCAACACTTTCTCCATCCCTCCTTGATTTTTCTAAATTCTCTATGCTGTTGGTTCCTCAACAGGTCTGATTCTTCTTGTCATGTTGTGCTTCTGGCCAACCACCTCACTATAGGAGGTTTAAGTGTGCTCATCCTTCTGACTACATTCTGGGGCTGATAGTCCATGGTTTGGTAAAAGTACTCTAGGGTCGTTAGATAGTGCCCCCGGTTTGCTGGATATTCCACCGATTCATCCCAATGTTGTGTCTTACAAAATCTGTTCTATTGTTCGACTCCATTGCATGAGATAGGTCTTTCAGATTACGCGAGGTTCAATGTTTTCTTCAACAGATCTAGATCCTCTCATGATTTCCTGTGACTCCAGTATCCGTAAATCGCCAGGCTCTGGTGTCTGTTCACATGTTAACGACTTTAATAACTTGAAGTTGGCTTTCAGTCGGGCTCTGAATTCCAATTGCTATCTATGGTTAAATATTTTGCTCGCAGGATTGTAGATGACTGGTGGATTCATTTTACTTTCGAACCTGATTTCCGAAATCAGGCACACACCAGAACCTAAGGTGGCTATAGACTCCAATCCATGCGGGTTCAAAAAACAGGGCTTTATTGGAAGGTTATGCTCATTCTGACCAAGAACAATCCTATTCCTTCTCCACATTGTTGTCCAGTATGGTTGAACTGGTTCAAACTGTGCAAAAACTCCGCATAATCCTTGTGGTTCCAGGACAATTTCCTCGTTGATGTGGTTCTTGCAGAGTCAGTTCAGATATGCCAGCAAATCATGTCGCAGAGGCCAAAGCCAAATTTTCTGGATCTTAGCATCGTGCTGGGTTTGACTGGCACCATTTACTACATTCGCCCCAACCTCCTTTGCGTAAAAATGTAATTCTTAGGATGAACTGAAATTTTAACAAAATTCGGCCCAGATTTTTGCACAGGAGCCAACCCAAAGAACTCGTGAAATGGGTGCAACTAGATGCCCCATCCCGTACCATGTGATGTGACTCCACTTTGCGGTTTACATTGAAATCACTGCAGAAAGCTTTGCTCATTCCCTAAATTAATTAGCCGGAACTCAATCCAAACCCTTGTAGAAATCACAATCACATCGGCACGACCGAGCCCAAATCAAACCGTGGGAAAGTCCATTGATGCCTTGATGCGCACTTTCATAGAATTCCCCCGACCCTCCGCATGGTTCTGTGCCTGTAAAATGCACATGGACCTGAAACGACCCTTGAGAAGTTCCAACATATCACATCAAGCAATCCCCTTGGGACCATATGTGGATTCCCTGATTTCCCGGACAACCGACTGCTCATTGGACCAATGAAGTTTTGCCAAGGTCTAGGCA
This sequence comes from Mycena leptocephala, assembly GCA_029378395.1. Lineage (NCBI taxonomy): Eukaryota > Fungi > Basidiomycota > Agaricomycetes > Agaricales > Mycenaceae > Mycena > Mycena leptocephala. Next base: position 10,727 of record JARJLF010000633.1, read on the forward strand.
TTCTTGCATATGATACTCTCCTCCCCATGACTCTCTCTATTCCAAATTTATCAGTTGTTTCATCATTTTAGGCTGTGTGCACCACATGGACCATTGATTTACCTACATCCAATTTCATATATACTTGTCCGATATTCGGGCTCTGGAAAGGTATTCAAGCTTCATGTACAGTGTGGCAATTCCCCTCTTACTGTAACAGAGAATATACTCCGTTTCACCAAAACTTATCTTGACTCAGTTCCTGAAGAATAGACTCAGAGAACTTCACTTATCGCCTTTTCACCCTCCAATCCTATCCAAACCACTCTCGACCATTCAGGTATATCTTGCTGTATTTAACGCTGACTTTATCAATTCTACAGGCTACCTATATGCTTCCGTGTTACCACACATCTCACCGTCTATCCTGTGCATTCCCCAATTCACCGTGTTGTCAGATACCTATTGGGTCATCTGAAAATAGTTCAGCTCTTGCGGCATTTGGAGTCCATTGCTAGTCTATCCGCACTCAACCGACTATCGTGACTAACGACAAGTCTCAACGATATTTCGGAGTATCTTTTATACGACGTCACAGTGATTCCAGTGTAGGACTAGGTGTTACTCATCTCGGGGAATTTTGACTTGTGGATCCGATAATAAAAGGAGATTCATACTAATATTAATGGATAAAAGCTCGACCTCCTTCGGGTTTCTCACGCCGTCCCAATATTAATGAGTCTCATTCCGACTCTCGCTTTTAACTGTGTATGATTCCTGTGAGTAATGAAAAAGTTTCGGAAAGGGTTTGATTTTTTTGCCTCGTGACCATTGGTCAGCCTGCCTGTGAGTGAGAGGTGACACTTGTGGTGAGGACTGTACTACGGTGCCGTAGTTGTTGCCTTTTTGTGCATACATGCCTAATTGATGGGCATGTTGGGGCGGCCGTTCCCTGATCATAACTCTGACGAGCATTTGAACAGCCCTGTCTCTTTGCTTGTCTTATGATCACATTTTGTTGTTCATCGAACAAGAAAGTGTTCGATCTTGTTTGATCTTGAGGACTCAAGCTCTGTGAGTTGAAGAGTCTACCCCTCAGTCTCAAAACATTAAGGATGTTTTCTATAGAGAGAAAAGAGTGTTGTCTGTGTATGCACAATGTGGAGCTACCAAAATTTGTATGAGGCCAAGTCAGGACAATTAAAATTCGCAATTTTGAGCACACTGTTTAATCACCTTTACAGACGCTGTCTGGACCACCGATGGAAAGTGTGCTGCTATTTATTCGCATCTGGATTTTCAATGTCATCTATGTTATGACCAGCACCTTGTAAGAAATAATGTGTATCCCTATGAGTTGTTCAAGAAATTGGGCGCATACTTTTGTCGGGGGGAAGCATCACCCCAGTCGAACAACAAAATTCAACCACCTTCCCAAAATGGCCTACCGTATCAGACGACGCGGTTTAATTTTCTTACGCAGAATTAGAATGAATTAGAATTTATGATAAATACCCAGATTCAGAATCTGCATATGCCATTATTTCCGGCCTAGCACTTGAAGCTACCCTCAAGATAGTAGGTAAAACAACTTGTATTTGGGGTCCTCGCACCCAAAGGGTCAAACGCCATCGCCAATCACGCCTGCCGAACAGCCGTGCCGCATAACCGAAGCTGTCCAGTCCCTGTTGCCATAGTGCCGTACTTAGCCCCCTGTAGTATTCCAGAATTTGATCGGCTGACGAGCTGAAAGCATGGTTGAAACAAAAATTCAACCAATCACGTATCCTTAGTTTAATTTAATTTAATTTAATTTTTTGGAGCGTTGGGTCTAACCTAACGATACTCAGGCAGCAGAAGCATTCCGAGGTCGTCCGCTATTTGTTCTGGTTGTAGGCCAGATGTTGCCGGGGAAGTTGTCCTGGAGGAAATGCCATTACGCACTATAAAACCGCGTGTGGGACTCCAGCCTCAAATTTAGCCTATGCCTTTAACAGTATCATTACATAGCTGTATACCCACTAAAACCCCCTTTGTGTAAATCCACTTAGTTTCATTCTTCGCTTGTGCAGATTTATGTACATTAGGGTCATTCACAGTCTCCCTTTTTCACGTCCTTTTTATTCCCTTTTCTACTCCCTTTTTCAATAATGTAACCGAGTGAGCCATAAAATCCGGGAAAATTCACCCCAGTCTTTTTTGAACATCTTAGGTGGTATGCAACCTTTGGGGAACAATAGGAGCACCCAAACTGCATGAAATAGAGAAATAGAGTTGAAAAGGGCACGAAAAAGGGCGGAAAAAGGGAGCCGCGGCGGGGGGTTTCACAGTTCACTTTTTTCTGCCCTTTTTCGCTCCCTTTTTCGATGGATTTCTTTCAATTTTTCAGCTGGGAAGTTCGTTTTTTCCCTTTTTAACCCTTTTTACATATTAGAATTGAAAAGGGGAAAAAACCCCAGCGAAAAACGGCGGGAACCACAAAAAGCCCGAAAAAAAGGGGGAGAAAAAGGGCAGGAAAAAGGGAACTGTGAGCGACCCTATTGTATAATAACCCTGTGGCCGGATCCTCTCTCAAATCACCCACTTTCTGTGCTGGCTGTGGGTTGAGCCGGCTGGCTGGATTGATCAATCAATCAAAAAAAATTGAGACCTGCATAGGGCTTTGCGCACGGTCGAAATAGTACATCCTCTTATCGTACACACTGTGACACCAGAGAACCTAATTTGAACTCTGCCACTACCACCAGTGGCTCAGCTCTCCAAGTTCTCGTATTGTTCTGTTCTTGTTCTCGTTAGGTAGGCTCCGCACGCGCTGCCGTCCAATCATCCTGTACATATGATGACCCCCCTCCGAGTCCTCGGAGTCGAGTTCAATTTTTCATTTTCACCACACACACAACACACACACACACACACACACATGCTCCTCCTCCGCCGCACTCCGCGCTCCGTCTGAAACTTCAAACAGCTACTGTACATCTGCATTAAAGAGAGCCAGAACACCGTGACGGGGCGCGGAGACATACTGTATCATGATCGGCCGCGGAGTAGGGCACACTTCAAACCACAATATAAATAATCTACAGGAAGCGGGAACAATAAGAGAGCGACGTAATGGTAGCGGAGAGGTGAGTGAGCTGGCGGAGAGGCGGACAATGATGGGGGGAAGAAACATCAGGCGTACGGCAGCGATGGCGCGCGGCGATGAGGCTATGTTACCCCGTGGAAGCTGGTCGTTAACCAGGAAGCGATGATTTTTGTCTTTTTTTTTGGCCGCGCACGAAGGCATGCCGACACGGGTCTGTGTCGCCCTAGAATATATGCGCCCCCCGGTCTAAACTTTAGTTTTCTTATTTGAAGCCTTCAAATTCTGCAGACTTCAGATGCTCAAATGCGACAGCTAGAACCAATCACGTGTTCTTGGTTGAAAATTTCCCCGATATCGATTCACTAGTACTGTCAGAATTCCCACTCCGATATTTCCACCTCCAAATTCACTAAATTAAGTACCCCGACCCCAAATTGAGCAATTCCCTCGTTGGCCATGGTGCACTCCACTGGCCGTCTCGGCACATTGGCCTGTTATTTCCGCCGGGGCCTAGACTACCAGAGTGATGACACAACTGGCACGCAAGGGCATACATACATCGACGAACACATCTCCTTCTCTCGTGGAAGGCAATTGAGCCGCCCCAATATTCTATCTTTCGAAATCATGCGGACACTTGCTCTCCACTTTCGCGGACCGACGGCGAGCGGTCTCGTTTTCGCTTGGCGCGCCGGAGCAACCTGCCGTGGTCACAAAGGGATATCCGACGACCGACTACCGAGCTTGAACGGTCCGTGTTCCGTTCATTTAATATTTGCAGACATCGTCTGTCCAATCAATTTTAACGGCGTGTTCCGGCTCTAAAAAAATTAACCTCAGCGTGGGTGTCCGTTGATTCTCTCAGCCTGCTACTATACTGCTTCCTTACAGATAGGACATTCTAATTTTAGCCACACCCCGCCAGTGTCGAACTCCGCACCACTTTTCCGCCAAACGCGCCTCGTGCCCGTCTTCAATTCAATTCGCTTTAAGAATCTTAACACAACCCAACCCACTTTGATTTCCTCCCGCCCCGATCAACTCCGCATGCCACTTCCGGAACTGCCACGCTCTCGGCCGAGCCCACGTCGCGGCAATTTAAATTTAAATCTCTTGAAATCTTGCTCAGCAAGCTTAGAGACTCGGAGCCGAATTCAGGGTTAAAATCGCAAAGTCCAGCTTTCGGTGCGTCGAGCGCCCTTCGTAAACCATCGCGGTGGTTTACTTGGAATTAATCTGCAGGGCACATACATCAGTGCAACACCAAAGCGAGCTCGGTTATTCGTCTTGTTCCCGTTGATTGCTATTGCGTGTGGTAGTCTACCACAGGTAGGTCGGTATATTCCGGCTCGGTCCATTAAGAAACAGCCGGGGTCCGTACTACATACATGCGTGTGTATTACAAGTTTCCTGCCTCCTGCTGGCCTACGCGGAATGAAATCAACCCCAATAGATGCGAGGCGATCGTCGCGACGTGTTCAAGCTGTCATCAAATAGAAGCAGACGACGCGATACCAGGGCCGGGACGACCCGAGGCGCACTTTCAGCGAGGAAGCACTGTCGCTGCCAGCTCAATTTCATTGAGGAAGTCTGGAGCCAAAGAGGAAATTCCCTAATCGGGGAGCGTGTTCAGAGTATACTTAACTCTCTGTGGCGTTGGAACTCTGATTCTTTTGATATCGCGCCGAGTTTTGCACCTGCATTGGATCTGACAGCTGAATATAGCAGTGAATCGGCCGACGGGGAAATGAATGATTGATTCGAGTTCGATTGTTCAGTATCTAGTGCCAGAACTTTTGCAAGTCTTGAGAGTAAGATGGGATGCAGTAAAAATTCACAACACCATGAGCACTGATCTAGACTCAAATCTGTCCCATGAATTAATTTACTTCTCGAATCCTGACTCCTAAGGGGCTGGAAATTCCACCTGGAATGCAATTTGAGTAACTCCACGAATGTCCACCCCAGCCGCAACATCAATTAGTACGAACTTTCCCATTGACCATTGGGCTAGAGAAATACGGGCAGTGAGTGATGCACGCTGAATCGAGTTGAACCAATCACGTGTCCGTGGTTGCGTTTTCGCAATCCCCGATATCCGAGTCGGACGATTCATATTATTATTCGTTCCACTGCGACTTATCGGCTACAGGCTATAAACGTCTTCAAGTCGCGCTCACACCCGCTATCTCCAGCCCACGTCAAGTTATAAGTATCCTGAATGTTGTCCCAAATCAAGGAATTTTCCTCTTTCGTACATTGCACATTGGATATCGCGAATCCGATTGTGATGATGATATTGTCCCGCACTGTCCACAGGAAGCAACGGGGCCGCGGCAGCTATTAGATTGGGGTGCTTACCTTCCCATTCTATGGCTAGTCTCTCCCACGGGCGCTTCAAAACTCTGATTCGATCGTATCACTGGGGTCGAATTTGAATGGCTATATAGTATATGGCAATTGCCTGGCTATGGGGATTGGAGACGTTTGAAACACCTTATGCGAATGGGATAGGATACCATAGGATAGGATATCAGCCTAAGTCAAGATCACGGAGGGGTGATGATACGAGATTGCTCGATAAATACGCGCTACCAATCGCTGGCGGGGATTATTCACCGGGAAAACGTCAAGTATGATCCTCGGAACAAAGGATTCAGGAACGATGGATGGAAGGATCGAAGTAAGGGGTATTTCTCAAGTTTATGGAAGTTGCCGTTTAGAATTTGACCCCCACGAAAATGTCTGCAACGAACGTGAGCCCAAATAATGGAATTCAATGGAAGAAGTTGGGACAAGCTCAAGTTTATGAACTTGAACAACGTCCACATGCTCACTTACTCACTTTTTTCACTATTTCTCGAATAAATGATACATCGCGCCTTATACCATGGCCAGTGACTGGGAAGTTCAACTAAACACATGTTGGTTAAACTGTTAGCGTTTGAGATCACTCAAACCTGAACTGGTGAGCGGAAATGCAAGGAATCAGTGCCTCAATGTTGCTCGGAAGTCAAGTTATCCGAGTCGGTTCCGAGTTCGCAGGCCATGATTTTATGATTCAGCAGAGATGACAGCCTCGGAAGAAATCGGAAGAAGCTGGATTGCGGCAAGAAGGGCATATTTAGCAATTGTGACGCGACGCGTACCAGTAATTCTAAAGAATGATTATCACCCAGCAGAAATCACATTCTCAGAATTCAGTCACAAGGAGATACTCACAGCCAAAATCCACGCATCTCATTTTGACTGTGGCAGGGTGACCACTGAGGCCGCGCTTCGCGACCCGCTGCCCAACTCCATTCTAGATCGTCAGGTGCACGGTACCATGCATCCGCACACCTGCCAATATTAATTATCAGTAAGGCGGTCGCGGTCTGTCGCGGTGATGCGAGCCGTGATTGCTTCAGCACTCCGAATAATTGGCCGTCGCGCCGTTGATTCAAAGCCTAAGTACTTGCCGGATGCAACTGGATTATTCCGACCTGAAGACGGCTCCATCCCCCAGCCTACGCTTACAAAACTGGGACATTTTCAATACAGTGACCTCGCACTAGTGCGACACCAGATGTCCGGAGTCACAATCCAACTTGGGGTAAGACTCAACGTGTGTGATCTAATGGGCCGAAGCTGAGTCTTGATGTAAATCTTGTACCTTTTGATAGGTAGGCCAGGGTCGCTGTTCAGTGGTTTTTGGACATGCCCAAGTTGATGCCTTTGAGCCAAATTTGAGTTTCAGCCTGTTTCAACGGTGCTGTACATGTCTCGGGTGGGACATTGTTAATTTGAGCCTCTGTGACAGCCCTCAAGGCCTCAAACCAACGCAACAATGACGCTGCAATTTTGTCCAGTGGGGCGGAGTAGACTTGAATAAATTCATAAGATATCGATGTACGACGGTTCAACTCCTCCTACATACGACATCCTGTGCGGAAATAAAATGCGAGTCCAGAAGAATCATGCAGGGAAATTAGTACTCGAAGGAGATTGAGGGAATGCTGTTGTTTAGTATGGCAAATAGTAAATGCAACCAAATGCACGTGACATGTTCAACTCAGAAAATGAACACTTTCGGTGTAGTTCACCTTACGGTATGTAGCAAATTCTAATAGACTCTGCTCCTTCTTACCGACACAGTGTCTAGTAGATCGATGCCTGGAGCGCCAAGTTGGTGCTACGAAAGTTGACTATTAGAGCGAATGGCAGATCTTCAGGTCCAGGTACCTGTTGACAGCTGTCGCGGAAGAAAGCTGGAGGCCGGATTACCTGCCGGCCAGATCTCCAACGTCAACGTGCTGCCATTGATATGGCGGTCCTCAACCAACATCAAGGCCTAGGCATCGACGGCTCTCACATCTAATCCAATGTCAAAACGGCCCCCGGATATTTTTGTCTGTATGTCTATTTAGATGTCCGACTTTGTAGACTTCGGATCGCGGCCCGAGGCCCTGACGCATGACGTGAACGCTAGGCAGATTTGTGAAGTTGGATGATAGGGATATGATCTAAATTTTGGAGATGGATATCTTTGATGGTTGGTACTGGCTTCAAGGTTTCACCCTTGCCTTTATAGGTCAAAAGGATTTCGAAATGACCCGTTGGGCAATTGGTCTCATGCAATAGTAATTTCTGGATAATTCAGGGCGCCTGCGCGACGAGTGGGATAAGAAGCTGGCTTCTAAGCATTATTATTGAGCTCATTGTGTGAATTCAGAACCAGAGTTGGACAAAATGCGGGCTCGAAGGGGAGGCCAGAGACGTTCATTGGGGATAAATTATCACCCAGATTTGTTTAAATTGCCACGCAGCTCCATATTTAGTTATCTCCCGCGAGCACTGACAAGAACCAAGAAAGCACGGAAAGTAATTGAGGGTAGTCACATAAATACTTCGACTAGGACTCGCGGGAATAATTTCATCTGAATCGCTTCTGCGTGAGTTACAGATTAAATACACCACGCATGAGGGAAATGAAGGGAAAAAATACTCTGCCCGCCGCCAGGTATACGACAGCTGCGCCCAATGGGTCCGGTAAGCCTCATATGCCGGGTAGTTTCTATCTCGCTGTGTTGAACGCCGCCATGCCGTCTCACCCAGAGCTTCTAACTAAATGTGTCGAGTCAGAGCGATAGAACATCTGTGGGCTGAATTAGCCGTGGTTACCCAAAGGCGGGTAGGTATTATACGAGGATTCTAAGCTGAGATTATCTCCGTTATATCTTCTAGGGATGAACAAATTTCAATTGGAGATCCTGGTTCTAATCTGATGGTATCAAAAACCTATTAAAAAAATGGGGACACGCAAATACCACTAATGTAGTTAAAGGGAGCAGGCATCCTGTTCAACATTAAATCGTTACCATTCCCAAGTTGAACCAGTCAGGTGTCTATGGTTGGATCCCATTCAGCCTAGAAGCAGTTCCAATTATTAGAACACTGCGGCGCAGACGCACACCCGTCCAACGCCATGGCGATAACCATTGTTCCAAGGAAAATCCCTTTGACACCTCGGCACTTCCCGGCTCGCTTCTCTTCTCTTCGCATCGGCCAATCCAACACCTTTCACGTCTTTGATGTTCCATGGTCCATAGACCAGCAGAGGCTCCCGGCTGGCAGGACTTATCATAGTAGCCGAGGTAGTGCTGCTTGGCATACTCATCACACGCGCGCGTACTGCGCGCCGGGGAACGCTGTACTTCAGAAGACTTCAGAGTTGGTGTATTGATAGGGCCCGAGGCCAAGAAGACGTGAATAAATGCAATTTACCAAAAAAAGCTCGCATTCTCTCACCCGGCGATAGACCACAAAAGAATATGCGAGCTGCAGCTGGCTGTGGGCCAATCTGGCCTGAACCCCAGGTGTCGGTACGGTGTATCAGGCTTATCTCATTGCCCGACTGCTTACTGCTATTGTTGTGCTTCGGAACAAACTGCTGCCCGCCTCCCACCCTGTCGGCGGCTATCCCACGCCAACCACCATCTCCAACCATCACCGTGACGCATGTGCGTCGGTACCTGTAGCGTCTGTTCAACAGATTCTGCGTCTTTCTGCGTGCCTCCTGGCAACTTCGAGTGCATCCTTACATCGCGGCGCTAGTTCTTTCGGCTTCTATCATCTGCGGATATAATGTGTACGTACAACAGGGATCTATAAGTTTAACTCCGCCGGGACATTCTCAAGCTGGGCATTTAGTTTTCTGGAAAACAATGACTTCATGCGGACAAGCTTTCAACCAACCAGAATGCGGCGTTCCGAGGACTTTTATATTTTGAGCAACCGGGATTATTCTGGCATCCTGACTCTGCTGATAAGAGTGTCGCAGGCGGCGGCAAGCTAGTTGAAATGTTCTTGAGGCAGGATATATTACATGACACTTGCTGCCGTTATTGATGATGTTTATGGATCCAGATATGAACGCACACTGCTCAACTCCGCATTGTAAGTAATTTGCATGGATACGGATATGAGCTTACAATAGGGGCAGTCAGAGTAGAGGATTCAGCGGCGATTTTGCTCGACGATTCAGGCAGGATTATCTACCGATTCTGGGTCGATTAAATTGGGGGAGAATCGCCGTAAATCGTGAATCGTCCAGAATCGTCGAATCGCCTCTGGAGGTGATTCAGAAACGATTCTGAGCGATTCTGGACAATTTACGATTTTTTAATCCCATAATCGTCTCAGAATCGTTGATCAGAATCGCCCCAGAATCGGGCCTAAATCTTCTACTCTGACTGCCCCTAATGAATACTCGCACATTGATTTTGTTGGCACCTAGGTCATCAAAATCGCGGATGTTTATCGAGCTCTAATATCTCTTTAAAATTTCCACCATTCAATGGGCTCGGGTTATAGGATCTTCCGAGTCGCAACTCAAAACCGAGGTCAGGTTTCTCCCGATTCGACGTTTAAACTTCGTCAAGACAGAATTGTTTTCCGACGCCAAACTGGTGAGGATTCCTGCGTCTTGGCGACGGTGAAACTCTGCTCATGCTGTGTGTGTGAAAGGTCTTGTCCGATGGTTGGTTTGAATAATTAAAGACGTTGGATCTCATTACTCGTACATGCGACGACGGCAGGGTTTTAGTTCTTCGGGCTGACGGCCAATTATGGCGGGTAATGCTGTCAAATTATTCTCATATCGCAAAAGAATATACTACCTTGGGTTCCTTAAAAATTTGCACCTTCAAAGATGCTCAGCACCTTATAGATGTACAGAGAACAAATACACCCATACCGAATACCACAAATGTGCGCGGGAACCTATCATAATTTGTGCATTGTGGTCTTACTATTTTCCATTTATTTCGCGAGTGTCCCGGTAACGGATCAGAGGGAGTTCATCCCCACTGTTCAGACGTGAACGGGCTTGGTGGCGATTTAAAAAGGGCTGGAGAAAGTTGAACTTCAAGTCACGTGTCCTCGGTTGAGATTATGGGCCCTATATATTATATATATGGCCGAGCAAGTTCAGATTCAGCACGAATTGGGCTGCCATATAACGTTGTTCTAATGGCTAAAAGTCATGCATAACCCGAACCATGTCCCAAATGAGGGAAATTTCCTTTTTGCGCATCTCGGTACTTCCAGTGGCGCTTCTCTAGGCTCTCATCTTCTTGCCACCGCATCTCGCAACAAGTGAGCATTCTGTAAAATACCGAAAATGCTCAGCTTTTGTAGTAGATAAGTTCAGAATTCTTCTAGAGCACAAATTTGCAAGTCCCTATCACAGATTCGAAGTTCAAATTCCATAGATGGAGTTACATAAATATGTTGTGAGAGATTTTCACAACGTACTTGGGCTATGCACAAGTTCAAACGTTCAAATTGTATAGGGTAAGATGACTCTTTGAAGCTAAGCAATCAATGCCCAAGACGCTGTGGATACCACTGGCAAGGAGGATAAAAATACGCACCTACGTCCAGAAATTTTGGACCAGTTTTCGGTTGTATTGTTGGGCAATTCAGAACCATACCCGGAACCACTGTGAACTTCAACTCATATAGTGAATCCACGCCTGGGTCATAAATTAAAGTTCCTGGCACTCCGCATTTCCCATATCTCTTCTCAGCCTTCTCAGCTTCCATCGTCGCCCCATCTCACATGTACATCGCCAAAGTGATTGTCGTCAACCGCTTGACATATCCACGCGCACATTGCGCGTCGGGGAACGCGGGGAACGTCGACGTCACAAAAAACAACGGTAACAGTTACTGGCTTGGAAAAAGCTTGTACTGTTCGAAAGGAAGCCCTTCTGAATCAGAATCATTCGTCTACCCCACAATGGTGTCTATCCCATTATTCCTTGCTTGGAATCAGACCGTTGCCGCGAGCCCAATGGGAGGTTGACCAATTGCAACTAATGACCAAAATCCCGGGCCTTTACATGGAACGCCGAGTCAGTTCAACCAGTTCAAAAACACCGCTCACCATGCCGACGGCTATTCGCCGCCAGATTCAGGCTAGCCGCGCCAAGTATATCCATCATGTGTGCCACCAGAGGCCACCCATGCACTGTCAGGGCCTACTCTAATTGTTAAGTTGCGCATATTTCCGTCGCGGGATGTTCCGCGTTGTTATATTGAGCACGGAATTATCCAGGTTTTATAGCTTGATGTTACAGGAGATATATATCAGAGGGACCACGTAGCATCTGGGACGTCGAGGGATGGATGAAAAACAGTCCCAATGATACGAACGGAAAGGAGTCACCGACGGTGGCGCCGTGTGACTTGACCCGATAACATTTTGCAAAGACAGGCCGACAGCATAGCTTCAAACGACATCTAACTGGTTGGAGAACAAAGGACTCAAATCGATCATTCACGAAATACACACCTCAAACTGAATGATTACCGCACAAAAAAAGAAGAAAAAACCCGGAAAATAATAATAACTCTTTTTCTTCGACCTTCTCAAGTTCGCAGCAGTGGGACTATATTTCCAGGTTGACCACACGGGATTCTGGTACGCGATTTCCACCTGAAGATCATGCTCGATAAATTGCTACACGTCCGGCAGCACATCTACCTCCACTGCCTGATTGAACATTTGTATATGAATGCAGTCATGCGGCCACGGTACAGACTAATATTTTCTAAATTATTGATCTGGGGAGCATTCTGTGCATGCTGCATTGAACGTCAGAGATGCTTTCCCGTAGTCGACTATATTCTACCTTTCACAACCTCTGTACCGGACAGTCAGGAGATAAAAAGGGCCTTGTAATTCTGAACTAACCATCACCAAAAATTAGAGCCTCGATTTCGGTCGCCGACGGCAGTAAAGGTTGAGCCTGCAACAAGCGGCGAAATTTCGAAGTAAATGTTGTATCCCAGTCTGTCGTCGATGAAATCGTTGTCGCCCCAATCCTCGGCCCTACGAGTCGCTGGACAATCTGAGGAGCGGCTGGACGCATCTCAGCCTGCCCTTCCCAGCACCTTTGTAGTAGCTCCCAAAGGCTTTCGAGGGCTGTTGTCCCCGAGCATGACAATGGCTGTGATGGGCGCTTGCCCTCAGCAACACTGAACATAACGGTCATATCATTTGGCAATTCGTGAAACGGGACCTTTCCTGTCAAGATCTGCGAAATTATATCATTCAACGACTGGGGGAAAATTATAGAAAGCTGGGGCACCTCATAACATACACCAGCGAAAGCGTAAACATCTGAGCCGAAATGGCTCGGACGTTCTCCTCTGAATAGTTCGGGTGCCTGATAGCGTGCTGTGCCTCCTTGTGCATGTGCGGTCGAATGGGTGAATCGCAAGGTCATGGCATTTGCAATTGAGGAGAGTCCGAAATCAGCAATACAAGCCCTACGCGATGGCGTTACAAGGATATTGATCTTTTCATTTGCTCAGGGGCAGGATCCTTGTCTCGAATTTGTGGGCTACACACCGCCTTTAGATCTCCATGCACAATAGTTTGTTCATGAAGATGTTCGAGCCCAAGGCCGACATCTAATATCTATGATGCGAGCGTAGTTGATCTCTGAAATTTACCAGTCATAATGCACTGGACTTACGAGCGAGAGACGGTTTGTGTTAGGTGGTTCTTTTCTTAAAAATTCCATCACATTTACATTTTCCATCCACGGCGAGACCAGACACAACCTATTGTCCGCATAGTATAGACCGAAAAAGGGAAGCAGGTTGGGGTGATAAAGCTGGCGCCAAATGAGGGCTTCCTGACTAAATTCCTGTATATATGTCAACCTGAAGTTATTCGTAAAGGCAATGGGGAAAAAACCTTAAGGACAGCCTGAATATCCCCGTCCTGGAATAGTCGCATGATTTTAACGCAAACACTGCGTCCACGAACCAAGCCCTTCCAAATATCTCCAAAACCTCCGGCCGCCACTTGTTGACCAACTTTCTGCAACCCGGTAAGAGCAAAACATCGAGGATGGAGGCCCGATGCACGACAAAGACGTAGAAGAGCCTTGCATATCACTGGCTTCACGACCGAAAAAAGGTCAAGATCCAGACACTGGTTGTTTGGTTGGAAATGGCATATGTATGGGACGTGAGGTGCTTACATCCTGTGAAAAATCCAGAAGTCCCTGTGCATCCGTTCCACGATAGCCAAAAAATCTTTGTATGACCCTTGATCTTGCAGGAAAATAACTAGTCGTGCAACAACAACAGAGATGTCGAGCTTCATAGATTGTATACACTTGTTGCAATTCTGTGGCTGGTTTTGGAATCATTCTGAAAGAAAGAATAAGTGCACAGTGAATTAATAGATGACATTATAAGCACCTCTGTTGTCCACTTGCAGTCCTTCAGCAAGGTGAATAAGGTTTCCAAGTCCCAGCGATAATGTTTGAGAGAGTCTAGGAACCGCCATGCTCCGAAAGTCCCAATTTTAATTAACCCTCTGAATATATTCCGTTAATAATCAGTCTGCACGCGCGTTCAGACCCTACAGCTTACATATCGCGGTCTTGGCTCCTTGTAGAGCAGTGCAACATAAGATAATATGTATAAACTGCCAAATGCTATGCATACTGAGTCAGCACGCGAAAACGAGAGAGATGCAAACAAAAGCAACGACCTTGGGTAGAACGGTTCTGTCCAAAACTAGATGTATGAGTTGGACCCGCCTTAGGATACTCATTTTGGAGGAAGTGAGCCAGATGGCATTGCAAAGGTCTTGAGTGCTAGCAGATAACCAGTTTCCTAAGTTTGGACTGGCCCAGAATTCCTTAGACTCGAAGTTACAGAGTGGCAACTGTTTCTGGTATTCTTGAGTATAACATGGGCAACGGAGGCGAAGGGAAACTGATCAAGGCTGAGATCGAATGGGGAAAGGATATTTTGGGGGATGCTTAACGAGGAGGAGAATCTGAGAGAGACGGCGGCGAGGCGAATCCACAGGTTTCAGGTTCGTATGGGGCCGATACACAGTCCAGGTTGTGTTCTTGATTTGCAGCCAGGTCCTAATATCAATTTGGACCATGTACTGATTCCAATCCTGAGGAAACAACCCAAGTTCACGTTCCTTCACGAGGGCCTGATAGAAGATGGTATCATCAACATCGTCCCAGGCAAAGAGATCTTCATCGGGGCCACGGACGATATCCAGAAACGTCTGCAAAAGATCTGTTCGATCATTTATCACTGCGCGGAAAGCCACCCAGAGAATGAGGGGCCAGGGAGAGACACAAGCTCAAATAGCACACGAAGTGCGGTTGAATCTCTTTCAGGATGTAGGTCGGTCCTCCAGTTTTGTCCTGCATGGACAATGATAGGCAGTTCACTAAAGAGGGCAGTGAACAATGGAACGGAGGCATGGAAACTAGGCTCACCTGTCGAAGCAACTACATTCAGGACGCCATGGGATCGACCGCAATTCATCAAACAAATAAACCTCTAGCATGGTTTCCAACCAAACCTTCAAGAGATGTGAAACTCCGCAAATTTCACATCTCTCAACCTCCAAGTAGGCGATGGACATCCCCCACCATGCGATCAAATCATGAAGTTCTCCGATATTCCCATTTTGACGTAGGTGCTGCTTTCGGCCCACCTCCGCAACGATGAGCCATGCGATGAAGCGAAGTCGAGTCGAGGGAGTAAGCTGAGACAATACACTGTCGCTCGGTCGACGTCGTCCTTCAAGGGCCCTGCAAGCATTGACCCAGTCCACCATGGACATTTCGAGGTATAAATTCAAGCGGTGATCCTCTATGAATCCTTTGATGTATCCTTCATCATCATCATCCCAGAACCAGAGATCGAAATTCTCATTGGCTCCGGAGACCGCGGCCAACCAAAACTCCTCTCGTCGCTGGGACACACTTTCTCCCGTTTCTGGCAAAAATATCTGCATCATATACCAGGTGAACCACACTCGGTACTTGAATGTAACAAACGCTGAAAGGGTGTCCGGAATTCTGACCGCCGTTCCATCCCAATCATGATCTTCTGAACGGAAGATCAGCACATGCCTGTACGACTCCAAGGGACGCGACAAACTTGAAGACGGTTTCCACTCAAGCAACGAGACCATCGCGTCATCCTGGGCCACAGATGGCACGGATTCAAGCGACAGAAGGCTCGGCCAGCGCCAGTGCGGGTCATAGTCGGACCTCATGGAACGAGATGTAGAAGGTAGTCAACTAGTAGAAAGAGGGGGGAGTTTTGGGAAGGGGAGAGTCACCGAAGTTCGTGTGGAGAAACCAGGACTGCTGTCATTGTAAGCGCCAAGTTTCATGAATTACAGCATTTAAGTCCGTGACGTTCTGCTGTGCTTCAGACCGGGAGTGCAAGCAGACAGAGGCACAGATAATAATGATAACCTGAACACTTTGCAATGCGAGAATAACGATGTTTGGTACCAGTGTCACTCCTCAGTGTAGCCGCCCAAAGACCCCACAACTGAGTTACTCAGGGTGACGCGCGACATGGGCTTGATCCGAACCCGTTGACGATGAATGCCCGACGTTCAATATCTCCATCTAGCTGATACGAGATGAAAGCGCCGAGCGCACACCTACTCCTTCGTCTGATTTTAATAACCATTCTTCTACTGCTAGCTCCTGCATTGGCCAGGAGCAAAGTATGTACTCCTCTCCTGTACCAGGTAGTGCTCCGGAAACACAATCTAATACAGTTGTTGAGGAAGATGGGCGAGAGATAATTATCAGATGTTGGAATGTGGATGGTCGTCTTGCGGCGAATCTCTCTCACCCCGCCTTCTTTGCGGACCTCGAAAAATATGACATAAATTTCTTTCAGGAAATGCACTTATATCCTAGCCAGGAGCTGACGCTGCCTATTCCGGACGGTTATGAAATCTTTGCGATATCCCGGGAGCCTTCTTCTACCTTTGATCGGCAGTGGGGCGGCGTAGCTGCAATTGTTCGTTCAAATCTTAGGGCTACCGTTGACGAACCGCTGTCTGGACCGGACCTATTGGTTCTCAAGCTCGGGGCTGCATGTCTATTTAATGCATATATCTTGCCGCATGGTTCGCCATGGGAACAGTGGTCGCCTGTTCACCCGCTCCATAAGTTATCGCAATCCATTGCAACTGTCCGCATGCGGGGGGATGGGGTCGTCACCATCGGTGACCTGAACGGCCGCACGGGTGACCGGAGAGCTTCAAAGGTTTTGCACCCACCGCGCTTTTCCCTGGATAAAACAGCCAACACCCAGGGAAGAGCTATCCTCCAGATGGCGTTTGATCATGATCTGCGGCTCCTTAATGGTGACTTGAACTACGGGAATGGCTCTTGGGGATGGACATTTCGGCACAAACGCAAGAAGCCGCCAATCCCAGCAGATAAACCTCCACGGCAATCGGTGATAGACTATGCCCTCTGCGATCCATTGGCATGTGCGATGGTTCAGGACTTCGAGGTCTTCCCTATAAACCAATGGTCTGACCATGCTCCGCTGGTGTTGAAAATGAAGATTCCGGAGATCCCGGTTGCGGTAAACCCACAAAATACATATCTTCGTGATAAAATCCGGGAATCCAAAAGCAGCGAGGCTTTTCTGGATGTCCTGTTGCGGGAGACTTTGGAATCCAAACTGAGTCCAGATGACAAACGCGCAGCCTTCTACGGGCCGGTTTATGCATCCGGTGCAAGAGGAATTAAGGTCTACACAGATGGTTCTTGTTTTGAAAATGGCCGCCCAAATGCGCGAGCGGGGGCAGGGGTGTATGTGGGCCCGAATAATAAATATAATACCTCACTCCGTGTCACGGGTGATCAAACAAATAATAGGGGAGAGCTGCTTGCTATACTATACTGTCTGTCAAATATACCCGCCGATAGGCAATTGGACATTTATACAGATTCTGAATACTGTATTCGCTCGATCTTCTACTGGGCGCCCGGCTATGCGGAGACCGGTTGGAAATGTGCCAATGCCGATATTCTGCAAGACATTGTATCCTGGATTAAATTTCGGTCATCCCCAATTCAGTTATTCCATGTGAAGGCGCATGCGGGGAACCTCCATAATGAGGCTGCGGACGCAGCAGCAAAAGCTGGGGCCTCGTTGATGCCTCCAGCAGATTGCTATATGTCATATCCCGCACCAGATGAACCTTTGCGCCCAAATCTTAGGTCTCGGACCTCAGGGCCCAAGGTGGTATGTAATATTCCTGAAATGCCAGATCAACCGCGCCCGACGCGTACTTACGATATGGCTGCTATAAACCCGAATGCTCATCGTGGTCGTAGGCTGAGCCGGGAAATACAGCATGTCCACCTGAAGCGACTGACGGATGCGTCGTCTAATTCAGCTGCTTTTTGGAAAGTTTATCGGAGCATGGCTGACCCAAAGCCAAGGGCACCAGCAGTGTCTCTCTCTGACCTAGCGGAATGCTTTGAGAAGCGGATGAATGCGCCAGATCCGCCTCCCCCTGAATTTAATCTGGATTACAAACGCGCGATTGAGGAGCGCGCGGAATCTATACCAAATCCATCTGGGGATCCAAACTCTCATGACAAGACACTTCATGGGCGTGTCATAGAGGAGGATATTGCATGGGCAAAGGAGCACCTGGAAAGTCACTACAGGACAGCAGTAGGACTGGATAGGACCACCTATCGCGAGGTCTCAGAGATTGATAATAGCAAGCTCTGTGAACTTATCAACGAGTGCCTGGACAGAAACGATGCACCTTCTATCTGGCTCACAACCTTGATTGCGGCGATTGCAAAGAGGGACAAACCTCTGTCTGAGGCTAACAGTTATCGAACTATAGGTCTCGAGAGCTGCTTCTTGAAGCTAATCTGCTTGCTCATCCACAAGCGGATCTATACCTGGGCTGAGGAGCGTGGAATAATCCCGCCCTCCCAGAATGGCTTTAGGGAGGGGTATCGCACGAACAACAATGGGTTTGTTCTCCGCTGCATGATAGAGCGAGCCCGCGCGGAGGGACGTACTCTCTGGGTGGCGTTCCTGGATATAACTAATGCTTTCCCGTCAACAAATCGGGAGCTACTCTGGGTTAAACTGTATGAGATGGGCATTTCTGGGAAACTATTTGACTGGATGCGCATGCTGTACAGCAGAATGGAGTATGTTGTCACGTTGAATGGTGCACAATCAGATGTCTTTTATTCCGACATAGGTGTCTTGATTGGAGATCCCATATCACCCACGTTTTGGGACCTGTTCTTTGCAGACTTCAAACTCCACCCAGATCCCGACGATGTGATGCTGATAAATATAGTTATGTCGCATCTCGAGCACGCAGATGATATGGCCATTGTATCATATAGCGCCGATGGACTGCAGCGCCATCTAAATACTTTTTCACGCTGGTGCGGGAATAATTTGCTTGAAGCAAATGCGTCCAAATCCTGGGTTATGCTTTTCGGGCCGGTCCCGAAGTGCCTACCTGCTTTTACTCTTAATGGAAAGCCCATTGGCTATACAGACTGCTTCTGTTATGTCGGGCTGACATTTCAATCCACGGATCGCAATATATTTGCATCTCATTATACTGCTAAAGCCTCTACGGCGCGCCGAACAGGGTTCTCTGTGCTGGGGATTGAGGCCTACATCGGAGATCTACCTCCCAAGGAGGGCCGCCTGCTCTACATGGCGTGCATCGACCCACACTTGGTGAGCGGGGCCGATGTGATCATCGACGTCGAGGACAGGGCGTTGGCCCACCTTGAGAAAGTCCAAACCTCATTTCTCCGCCGGCTACTGGGCCTGGGACCATACTCAATGCGCGCGCCGTTATTCACTGAACTGGGGCTAATCCCACTACGCTACCGGCGCTTGATTCTTGCTCTACGGTATGCGGGGTATATGGTGCACCTACCTGCATCCCATTATGCGAAGGCTGCTCTGGAAGACTCTTATCAGCTTTTCGTAAATGGACACCCCGGCTATTGGACAGACCTTGTGTATGCTCTCAGTAATCTGAAATATCCTGTGCTGCTTCCAGCGTTGCCAGACTTGACACCCGAGGGGTGTGTAGCCTTGGGCAAGGCGGTGTATACTTCGGCAATGAAGCACCTGGAGGCTGAGGTGTCTACCTCAACACGTCTGTACATGTTGCATGACCGACGTGAACCTCTGGATAACGAGAGCCCGAGGAAAATCACGGTGAAACTACGACATTACCTCGAGCTTGTGGAAAATGTTAAGCATCGCAGAGCCCTAACACGTCTGCTAGTGAGTCAGCACCCATTGGCTGTAGAGCGAATGCGATACAAGCAGCGGTATCATCGTGTAACTGTTCTCGAGACAGTCGTCTCTGTCGATTTGGTTGCAATGCAACTGAAACCGTTGAGCATGCTCTGTTCTTCTGCAGAAAATCTGCCAAACTAGAGGACTATCGACGATTGTTCACTCAGTCCATGCAGTCTATGGAGCCTAGAATCTCTTCAGTGGCTCCCTGGAATGCGACTGGTATCCTGAAGAGTATAATATTTCGCAGGGATACAGTTTGTCAAGTGGCAAAATTTGTCTACCGGATGTTTGCGGTCTTTGAGGAAGAACCAATGGTATGGCCGGAAGGCATGTAGGTAAACCCGTAACAGTCAGTGTTTATAGGCTGCTATCTCGGTGCCTGAGATCTACAGCCTCGAAAGGGGTGAGCTCGTCGAGGGTACTGGGATGGTGGTGTAGCACGGTATATTATTGAGGCTGATGTACTGTAAGCTACAACTTGGCATGTTCCAGAAAATGGGACCGCGTCAAGCTAATATATTATCCTGAGTCTTATCCTGCCTGTTAACATGTTATGATTTGCAGTCCTCGTTGGTGCCAATGTGGATATCGAACGGGCGCTCCGCGCGCCGAGGGGGGTCCGTTCGCAGGAAGCCCATATACTTCTGCGTTAATGCAATTGCGAGACTGGAGACCGGGAAAGGCTGCGCTGGATGAGGGGCACGAACTTGAACGTTCAGATGAGCTTGGCAGACAGCCGAGTACGGATCGCCGTGCTTCAAACTAGCACGACGCTAGGCTTGATCCAAGGGTGCTAATCGTGCCCGTAGAGGCCCCGTATTGACTCCGTGCGACGTCTACAGCTTCATCCTTGAGGCCATTGAGATTTATTAAGAAAATACCGGTTGATAGTCTTCCTCTCCCTCTGCGGGGTGTGCTCGTCCAGATCGTCTGCGCCGCCGGTGGGGAAGTCACGGTGATTATCGGCCCCGAAGGGATCGCAGAAACCGCCGGGTTCTGCCCATGCTGGCATGCTGTAACAGGGAGGACGCACCCGTCTAGCCACTTCGGATCTACGGTTCGGTTCGGATGTCTGAATCCACGAGAGGAAAGGCGTAGGCCGGCTGCGGCCTGCGGGGTATAAGTAAAACGCCATTGTGGCCCGCTAGATCCGAGCGCTCTAGATTCAAGTTTGGGACATGGATATTTGTAGCGATGAGACTGAGGAAGTTGTAGAATCTGATCCAAGTTTGATGTCGCCGGGACATGTTCCATTCCCACTGAAGACCCTCCTGCTGCTTTTAACCACGTTTATCGTCACGGGCCACGGCAGCCGAAGAAATGGGTCTCATACTCTGCCTTCGGGGCCGGGGGCAGAGGCTTAGAATACAGCGTTTCCAGTACGTGTGTCCGAGACAGCATAAGCGCGAAGGAGGTCTTTCTGGAGGAAGTGTTCGATAACAGCTGATACGGTGCCGGAGGACTTCGGAAGGAACGAGCCAAAGACATCGTCCACCCAGGGAGAATCTAGCTCGACCTCCACTGGACATCATTTTCGTTTGCGAATATCTTTCGTAGCCAGCTTCTCTGTGTAGGACTTGATACATCGACAAGGTCGCGAAGGAAGTGATTGAATGTGTGAAGGCACTGCGTAAAGCCTCTGGTAGCCAGTGAAGGTGGGTGGTAGGCCTCGAGGAAGGATCAGGGCGTGATGAACGCGGGTGGTAGTATGGCCACTGTCATGAACGAAAATGTTACTGCCTGAACGGGAAGTTCTTGAACGGGATGGTGCTGCCTGAACGCGTGAAGGGGATTTAAACGTGAAAGGATATATTGTTTCGTGAAGGAAGCTCGGATGTGTTGAGGATGTGCTTCAAGTTGGTTTCATATCGTGAACGGACATCATCGGATTTTTACGGCGAATACCTGTAAAAATCCTCCACGCATTCATCGTTCTCCGATTAACCGATGCGTGAAAGTGCAGCAAAGAGAGAGTGTCTCCGAGTTCGACTCACTGGCGCATGAAAGACGGTTGTGGAACACCGCCACATGTTCCCAACCAAAATAAGCGCCAACGAGCGCCTATATTTGAACTTGGCTTCCTCTCTTCCTTTAGCCTTGGAATCGTTGGAATGTCTATGGCCCATACTACTGATCGCCTCGAAGCCTTCAACCACCTAACAGCAGCATCCAAGATCGCCTACACGTTACAATAGTTTCTACAGCTCATTAAACGCCCGAGTTTAGCGCTCGTTGATGTTTATCGCGAAGGTCATCGTTCAAGGGTTCTGCATCGCCCTTGCGTTCATGCAAGCCACCTAAGGCTCGGGTCCCCTCAAGCACCATGAAAGCTCTCCTGGGTCCATTGTTATTCGCCGCAGTGTCGTCTCTCGCGTCTGATGTCGAAATCGAGACCACTCAACCTGACGATGAGCCCTGTACTGTCCGCGCGTGGGTGCGCGCGGAAGACCTCTCGCCAGACCACATCTCCCGTGGTGCGTCGCAGACTGCGTGTCTGCGGAATAACCTCCATCTAATAAGGATATTTTGCAGGAGAACTCCGCATCAAGGTCCCGCGCGCAGAATGTGCGCACCAAATAGAGTCGGTGGTGCTCCGCCTGCAGCTCGACGAGTTCGGCGAGCTCAAGTTCCTGAAAAAGGGCGCCGTTCTCCCGGAGGTGCAAGCCTCGAACCAAAGCGCGCCGGCGGGGTATGCGGACTGGACGGGCAGCGATGTGGTGTATAATTACGCGGAGCACGACAATAGCCTGAGCGATCCCGAATTTTTCACAGTCAAGGCGGAAGAGAGACGCGCGTGGACTACCGAGACGACGCTCCTTGAAAATAATCCTGGTCCGTATCGTCTGCCCTTGGTGTATCACGGCTAATGTCTCGCAGACCTTTCCAGCGTCATTGTCACGCCCTTCACCGTTGCAGTTCCGGCGGTGAATTATCCCCCCGTTATCTATCGGCACCGTTGGCTGGACGGTCCCGTTGCGCGGCACGCTCACAGCGATCTTGGCTATCGCTACTTCGCGGTGCGGCTTACGTATTTCACTCGAAGAAATCGTCTGACGATAGTATCCAGGTCGTGACGTTTACCGACGGGCGGACCGAGCATGTGCGAGCGGGCCACACAGCGTTCGTCCCTGCAGCGGAGGTCAACGTGCAGGCGCCGTTCACTTGGAACACGACGTTCACAGATCCAAGTTGTCGCAGTGGAGAATCTCCGATGTCGAAAAAACGCGCCGAGGATATGGAGAAATGTCTACCCGAGGCACAGCGCTCCACATTCGCTGCAGAGGTAACTCTCGAGGAAGGAAACGTTGTGCGAAAGGGTACAGTATTTATTACATGACACATATTCTCGACTGATCGCGCGCTCCTCAGGCGGGTCGCTGAAGGGGCGGGTGACCGTGCGCGCCCTCACTGATGGGTCGACGACGATGTCCGACCTCTTCGTCAATCTACATACCCTCCAGCAGTATCACTGGGCGCAGGCGCATGCTGCGGCCGGCGGCGACGCAGAATTCTATAATGCCACGTCTGGTGTGTGCCAGGAGTCGACTAGCACGCAGATGCTCGACGTCGACGCCGACAGTTGGGCGCTTTTGTTTGAAAATGACGACGACTGGGAGGCGCGCCACTCTGCACGACTGTCCTCCACACAAAGCATCACTCCCGTGCATCTATACTTCGACTTTGAGCTCCCGGTACCGCGCGACACGCCTGTGGACTTTGCCTCTTACTACAACAGCGACGAAAACCTCCTCAAATTCCACCTTACTGTGCTCTACTCGCCAGAGGCTGCCAAGTGCATCGACCCAGGTACATTCAATCTGGAGGAGGCTGAGGACGAGACATCGACGGCAGACGACGCTGCAAAGACCGAGGAAGGCTTATGGGACATGTATACCCGCGTCGGGAAGCCGAAATCCTCGCCATCCGAATGGCAGCGCAGTCTGACCCTCCAGGCGACAGTGCCGGTTATCGTTGTGGCCGGCGCGCACCCAGCGCGCGCAGTCACGCACTACCTCACGCCCGGCGCCCCGGCGCCCGTCCTTCGCAGCGGTGCACAAGCTGAAATGCCCTCTACATTCCCTGCTGCGCAGCCGGTGTTCACGGCGGAGGCGCTCGTCAATACGTCTGCGCGGCTGATGCAGCCTGGGACGACGAATCCGGTCCATCGGCGTCAGCAACTCATGAACATGACTCAGTTGAGGGGAGAATATCCGGATCCCACTCGGGGCTATCACAAAACGGACTTTGCTGGTGCGCTTTGGAAGAAGAAGATTGTTGCGGAGGAAAGAGGGATCTGGCCGGTGCGAACCGAAGTGGTTGACGGAGGAGATGACCAACAACCGTTTTCTGTTTCGCTTTGAATAGTTTAGAAGTGCTCTTGTAAATCGTATACTATGTATGAACTGGTTTCAGTTCAAAACAATTAACCTCCAGATATCCAACAGGAATCTCGAAACCACTGTGCACGTTGGGAGGAACACCTATTTTTTTTGGCATTGTATTCAAGGGCGGTCTAGGCCTGGCTCGCAAGTAGATATGTCCACGTCTGAGGTCCGAAAATTGGAGTTGGAGTTGCCCAAAAAAAAAAAGCATCCATAGCATCCAACGTTTTTTTTTGTTTGTTGAGCATTTTGACTACTTCGTCTCGCGTCAAATTAGGGCCCTCCATGATGTTCCAAGACGTCAGAACCCGGTCTCGAGCGCGGAACGTAACTCCTCCAAGAACTTCTCTATCCTACACTACAAGCAAGTCAGACAACGTTTCCAGGCCACACGGGTTCTGCTCTGTGGGCACCAACCGCGACAAAGAGCGAAAGGGATCGGCTTCCGGAAAAGAGCGCGACGATATCTTGGAGGGGCTGGGCTAGCACTCAGCGTCGGTCGCGGAGATGCAGTCTAATACTAGTAGCATCGACCAGAGGATATCTAAACACACAAGGAGCATTCATTCAAAGCAATATCACCCGAAACCTCGCAACTTTGCTGCTAGCGCATGCACCCAACTACGGATAACTCTATATTCCTCATCTCGGCGAGACGGCGAGCTCTGACGCAGTGAGGGATGGTAATGGTGGAAGGTCCTGAAATCAAGGCGACAGCGAACGCGTTACGGACCTGCTCTCTGGGGAGCGAGTTCCCTTTGGAGGGGAGGGCAAGATGCTGCGCCCCTGGCTCCTGGCGCTACTCTCCGACGATACACGAAGTTCGGCCTGGGGGATCCTGTAGTGCTGTGTAAGCTGGCGCTGCGGGAGCGGAGGGAGGCTGGCTGTGGTGAGTCCCGGGGATGGGGCTCTCCGTTTGTGCGTCCTGCAAGAACTCGTGTAAAACTCCAGAGCCGCAGCACAAGAAGAGACTCACGATCCGCTGTCAGACCCATCCGACTCCGAGTCCGAATCGACGTCCTCGCGGCGGCGCTTGAGGAACGGGCCCCGGTCGAAGGATGTCGCGGTGCCGCCGAACGTTTTCATGTTCAGGGTTATGGGCGGTAGCAGTGGGGGGATGACGCTCGCTGCTGGGGCCGCTGGGGCAGGCGTTGCGTTTCCGCCGAACGTCTGCGTATTCAAGTTTATGGGCGGTAGGAGTGGTTGCAAGACGATTGCTGCTGGTGCAGGTGCGCGAGGGACTGGTGCTGGGGAACGAGGCGCGGGAGGAGATGCTGTTGCCAGATCCGGCTCTGTGACGCGCGATTTCCACTGGCTATCCCTGGCGGAGGAACATCAGCTGCAGCACATGGACCAGAAGATGCACGCACTCCTCCTCGACAACACTTTCCGCCTCATCCTCATCCGGCGGGATCTCGTCCTTCACCCGCATCGCAGCGCGCGCAACACAGTCCTCCGTGGCCTCCTTCCCCGCCACGCGCTCAATGTCTGGCCATAGCCGCTTCCACGCCATTCTCTCCTCCTGTGCCTCCATCCTTGCGCACTCGTACGCATACAACGCCTCCTTGAGCGCCTCTTCCGCCTCGGAGACCGCCTCCACCGCTTCCGCAGACTCGCGCTTGAGGTCCTCGATCATTGCGCCGAGGAAGTCCCTCGGCAGGGGATGCCTCAACACACGCGCGCGCCCTGCCCGCTCGTCATCCAGCTCCTCCGACGTCGGCTCGCTCACCCTTCGCCCCAGGGGCGGAAACACGAAGTCCATCATCACAAGCTTTGCTTTCTCCATCTTTCTTTGTTTCTGCTTTTGCTTCCGCATTCGGCTCGACGCGCCTTCCTCCTCAAAATACTCGTCCTCCGGTCCAGGAAGGTACTCTACAGGAAATGCGCCAGTGGCCTCCGGTTTGGCAGTGCAACGCCGCTTGAAGTGCAGCACACCGTCGATGAATTTCGCGGCATGCGTGGCCAGCAAGGGAATAGTCGGCGGATTTCCTCTGCCACCAGCGAAGATCACTCGCATGGCGATGGCACGATCCTCCAGCTTCACGCCGTCAGCGCGGACGTCGACGCGGTAGTGCGTCGCGTATTCGGTGAAAAAGGGCTCGGGGACTTGTTGGAGGAGAGGCAGGTTCAGAGATTCGACGGTCTCGTTGGACATGGTCGTATTGGGAAGAGAGCGGGGGAAGGTCTTGCTTTACTCAGCGCCTGGTCTTGTGGAGCTCATCCTTTGTTGCGCTTACTAGAAACAATGGATCGACAATTGAAGGTCAAAGCATCGATTACCTTTTTGGGCATGGCAGCCTTACAGATTCAACTTTCGTGCCTTGGCCAAGTTGGTGCCTTGAGACAGACAGGGTCATGATCAACCCCCGTACCCAAGCCTCCGATGCGCCGCGCGCCTTGGGAGTACTTTGACTTTTTCTTTCAATTATTCACCGGTGACATTATACTTCCGATGTTGCAACGCCTGAATAGGGCTCATGAGCCAGAAAAATGCTGGGCCATTGATTCTGGAACATAATCCATCGACGTCGACGTGCCATCGTCTCTCCAAGACGGAACCTAAGACATGTTCCTCACACCTTCTAGGCGTGCCTCGGCGCTACATTTCCTACCTCCGTCGACGATACCAAACAACTTGATTTCTAGGGTATAAAGGAGCGAGACGAATGGTGGGTGGAAAGCATCCTCCACGCCGCATTCTTAACTGTCTCCGAGCTCAATCGATACCACAGACAGCATGCTATCAACCCAGACCGTACTCCCAGATGTGTCCTCGTCGTATTCGGGAATGTGCGCACGCCTTGGTTATATTCAGCATTACCTCGCTAACGCACACGTCTTTTGTAGCCCTGTGGTCTCGGAGCACGCAGTCCCGACGAAGAATTTGAGGGATGGTATCAACGTGTAAGCACCGACCTTGACATATCGCCAGTATGCGCTCACCGTCGCGGTGTTTTTAGCCCCGCCACCCTGGATGCTGAATTCGTCGCCGCCGCTGACGGGACAGACGTGGAGGTAGCTCAGAGCTACCACGACAACGTCGTCAAGATGCCGTTCAGTGCTTCTGGCGAATATCAGCTTGTCGATGCGACCTACACGATCGACGACTTCTCCATCACCAATGACCAGGACCCGGACCACAAGATCCAGAAGGGCCAGCAACGTTCGTACCAGGGCACCGGCGGCAGCATGACGTTCACCGTCGGCCGCAGCGGCTCCAACGACGTCGCCAATTGGTGGAAGGGCCAGATCCCCCGAACCGCTCGACGTTTAACCACGATCCCGACGCGTTAAACTTCGCCTTCATCGGCACGCTCAAACTCACGCTCACCGGCGGCGTTCTGGGCACCCAGCGCGAGACGTCGCAATTGGCCAGGGCCACTCTGGCTCGACGAATAACTGGTGGTTCGGCGGCAAAACATGCGAGTACCAGTCGGACAAGACCAACACGGTTCGCTGCACCGGTACCAGCAACACCGGTTTTGTCTGGTACTTTTTCTTCAGACGCGGAGGAAATGGCAATCCGGTTGACACGATCGACCTCAATACCGTGACGCCGTCTGCATTTAAGCCCATCAAGATGCAAGACCAGTATATCGGCGAGGACACCATGATCGTCTGGCAGGAGGACTACAAACGCAACTGCGCCCCGCCGTACGTGACGTACTACTCGCCGAAGCAGAGCGAAACGCTGCGCATACTTGTAGGCCAGAACCGACTTTGGCAGCAGCAGATGAGGAAGACCGGCGGACAATCGGTACCGCTGGACACTGCGACCGCGGATGTGATGCCGCACCTCGGGACGCCCACCGCCATCTTCGTCGTTGGGCTTGACGGGCAGCTCTACGTTAGCCTGCAGCACAAGGTGTACATGTTCCACCACTCGAGCATTCTCGCTGGTGCGGACGTCCTCAGCGCGCGCGAGCTCAAGGTCAATTCGGGCAAGATCACGTACGCCAGCAACTGGTCAGGTCATTACAAGCCGGATGCGGCGCTGGCGAAGCTTCAGCTCGAGGAGGCTCTCCGTAGGTTGGGGTATACCGACAGCATTCCTTGGAAGGCGCACACTTTGGAAGAGATGCAATGTCCCTACAATCCTGAGCGTGCTCCGTAGAGTGTTTGATTGTAGGCGAGTACATAGATGCGAAGTTTAGACTTTTAGTTCGAATATTTTTTTGTGTATGGCGCAAGAGTATGTCCTGAGGGCGAGAGCAATGATGAAGAAATTCGCTATTTCCAACTTGACCAAGTTATATGCATTGTCGCCGTGTTACAGTGTATCGAGATACTCGGGTTTTTCCGTTGTACTTCGCGATGGGATGACTCTCGTCCTTTTGCATCCCATCAATCCTCAATTATTCGGGAGCTGTATTGAAGCTGAAGCCATACAGCCTACGAGGGAAACTCTTCCGCAAGAGACCAGTCTTTTCACGGAGACCGTAAGTCCATGGACTCAGGATTGATTCCTTCAATCCGTAGATTCCAACAAGGTATAGAGCAGTGTAAATAATTATTCGTCCTATCTACACAAGGTAGAGTAGAAACCGACCACGATAAAGGAAAGAGAATCATTACGAATCGAGCGAAATTTGAGATGGTGCACGTAGGTAACGGAAAAAGAGGAGGCATATATGGAGGGAGAATTTATATATTCGGGACCGGGTTCAGAAGGAGACTGGATGAGAGACAGATATGACAGATTTTTGCGAGGAAGGAAAGGGAGGGGAAGGGTATCGGTGGCCTAACAGTCCTTGATTGTGCGCGGGTGCGCTCCGTTCGTCGCTTCGGTCCTCGTTTACGGAGACCTCACGGCCGAAGGCGTCGTCGGCACGCTCATCGGCGGGCCGCCCTCGATCCCCATCTTCTTCCTCACAAGCTCAAACGTCTTCAACATCTTCCGCCTTGCCCCGAGCGCCGCGACGCCCTTGCCCTCCAGCGCTGCCTCATCCATGATGACCATATCCTGCCAGCGCATGCCCTCAAAGTTCGGCGTGTACTTGTGCAGCCTCAGGCTGCGCAGCCACCCGGGGATGTCGTTGAGCAACGCAGGGTCCACGTCCTCCTCGCCCTTCGGTGTCCCCCCAACACCAGCGCTATCCCCGCCCCGCGAGCTCGAGCTCACCGCACTCTTGGGCGTGCGCGCACTGGTGGGCGGACGGCCCATCATCATGCGCCCCACGCCCGCGCTGTGCGGGCCCTGCCCCTGCTGCATGCCCAACCACCCCGCGCCCATCCCCCCACCCATGCCAAACGCACCGCCCTGCGCGGCCGCGGCCATCTGCGCCTGCGCCATCTGCGCCGCGAGCAGCTGCGTCTCGGGCGAGATGCCCATCGCGAGCATGTTCATGTTCACCCCGAATGGATTCATCCCGCCCATCCCACCCATCGCGCCGGCGCTGTTCATGTTCATGCCCATCCCTCCAAATCCACCCATGCCCCCGAGCCCGCCATTCATGTTGCTCCCGCGCCCGTTGTTGGAGCCGCCGCCCACGCCCGAGCCGTCGTCGCTGCCCGCGAAGCGGTTGGACGAAGTCGCAGAAAGCCCCGGGCTCGTCGCACCGCGCCAGCCTTGCTGGCCGCCGCCCATGTTCCCGCCCACACCGCGCGCGGCGACAAAGTTCCCGTTGTCGTCGTACACGCCGTCCTGCTGCTGTGGGCGCGCGCCGCGGCGGTGAATAGTAGGATCGCCCATGCGGGGCACACCGGGGATCGCTCCAGCGCCAGGGGCCTTCCACTCCGCCTTGGCGGGCTCCTTGGGCTCCGACTTGGCGAACATCGGGAGCGGCGTCGTTACCATGCTCGCCCAGCTCTCGCTCGCCGCGTGCACGGGGACCGTCGCCTCCTGCTGCGCAAGGGGACGACCGATGAACTCGGTGCTCTTCGGGCGGGCGCTCTTGTCCTCACTGGCGCCGGGTGACGGCGCGCGGTTCGTCTCTGCGACCTGGCCCAGACCACCAGCACCCCAAGTGTTGCGGTCCCCAGTGGAGGGCATGATCGGCGCGGAGATGCGGTGCGCGGCGTTCGCAGCCTTGAGCTTGGCGCGCTGCTGCGCGAGCGTCGACGCGGCGTCGGGGCTCTGGCCCATCGCGGCTTCGGGCGAGAGGTAGCTGTTCGGCGTGTCGATGAGTGACTGGCGGTTCCCCGCGGGAGCCCCGGGTTGCGTAAAGTTGCGCGCTGTGGGCGACGCGGGGAGACCCGACTTGAGACCGGGGGACTTGAGACTCGCGAGCTTGGCCTCCATCTGGCTTTGCATGGAGCCGCCGACGGCGGGGCTGAGAAGGGCGGTCATGGGGTCGGACCGCGCCATCTGCTGGAGGACTGTAATAAAGAATCGAATCTGAACTTGAGTCGAATGTTGAAGAAGACTGTATAGAGCGGCTGTGCGCTCTGCTTCTGAAAGAACTTTGAACCCTACAACGGTTGTCAGACATTTGAGTTTTTTTGCGAAAAAATAGCACTGACATTGCTCGATGGCACTAAGCTCCTCTTTGAAATTGACATCCAACGAAGCCGCCGCCATATCCTCGAGCGTCGCCTCGTAATTTTGAAGGTTCTCGAACCATTGGTCGAGCGCCTCGGCTGGACGTTTGGTGAGTCATCAGGTGATGACGAATACGAGTCTGAGACATACCTTCAGGAGTCTGGTACATGCCCGCGGAGCCCACGAGCTCGCTGGTGGGCCGAGCACCGCTGCCGCCGAGACGGGGGGAGCCAGGGGCAAGAGTAGGGGTGCCACGTGCCGACGGGCCAAGGGACTGGCGGGAGTGCTTGCCGTTCTCAGGACCAGGAGACGGACTGGGGCTTGTAGAAGGAGGTCGGAGACTCATGATGAGAAGTAGGGGTAGAAGATGTGATCAAAGATGAATTGTGACGAAGCAGGCCGGGTTTTGCGGTGGGATAGGGTGTCGGACGTTCAAGGGAATACTTGTGATTGACCCCGTTCGTAATGTGAAGGACTTCGAGTCTGAGTGAGCCTACTAGGGCCCTGGGCTAGAAACAACAAGGAAAGCTTAGCCAGGTGGTGATCCACTGGTAGAGCTTGGGCGTTTCTAGACGAGACCAGCGGAGCCTGCCGGTCTAGCTAAAGAACGTTGGCGTTGACGACGAGCAGCAGGACGGCGGCGACGAGGACCACAGCGAGCAGCAAGGACGACACAAAGCTCAACGATGTGGAGGAGCTAAGGAAAGGTTTCCTGCAAATGTCACATTTGATAGGGTCACTGTTCTGACTGCTGTGACTTGTCACTCATGTTTCAACCTGACATCTTGACATCTCAACACTGCTTCACTTGAATTGATGCTCTCAAGTTGGGTCAAAATCAGCGTCCTAAGCAAGTCGGGAGCCAGCTATTTTCTTACTAACCAAGTATTGGCATCCCGCTCAACCTCCCAACAGTTTCAGCTATAAGTTCTCAAAAAAGATCCGAATTCACTGCGGAACGCCCTTCCTTGAACTCGATGCTAATCAAACATGATGCATTCGATTCTATCAAGGTCCAGGCCCAAGCCAAGAAGTAGCATTTTTTTCCCTCTGAATCTATTCTCATACCATTTGTGTTAGACGACTCAGAACTGTCATCCGGCGCCGTTCGTATTGTCTTTATATTGGCGCTGTCCTATTAAGCGCCGCCCACCGACGTGCCCGTGAATACAGTCGTTTAAAATTTGAGTGTTTAAAAATCTACCTCGGGTCCAAGAATCTAGTACTGGAGGTCTTTCAGCAAACGAGGTACGATGCTTCAACGGTTGTCATGATCAACGACTCAGACTACCCCAGATTAATATTCAGACCTCGGTGTTTGGCGGGCAGGAGGGCAGGTACGAGGAACATACAGCACCGCCTTGCGGACTCGACCGAAATTCAACTGATCTTTACATTACAGGCTGTGAAAGAAACGTGCGCCGATCTCAATGTTTGATATCCGTTTTCAAAATTAAATCCGCTGAAATGGCACCGGCGACTATCGGCGATATATTATTACACGCGTCGCTTCGACGACACAAGGAAAATTATCCGAGTAAAAAAACCATCTTCAGGACATGTCCTCATCGTCATGCTGATATTCAACAGCCCCGTTATTATCTACGGTCGCAATCCTTCCGACTCGATCATCAGACGACCTGGATAGACTGGTTACGAGTCTACGACCTGGACATTATTCAATCCGATGTTCGTACCTCGAATTTTGAAGAAGGTTTGGATAAGTGTCCAACTCAGAAGGGCACCACCTGCGAACGCCCATTATACAGATTTTGGACACCGTCCTCGCGAGGGAAGCTATAAAAAATGAAGCATGGTAACACTCTTCTTTGATGCTCGCGACTAATCTCTCTAAGCTCACCATGATCAGATTTTTTCGTACTGATAGTAAGTCTCTCTTTTTTGTACAGTCGGTTCCTCTGCCTTGTTAATCGATACAGAACCTAGATGGTGTTTAGAATTTTTACTCGTGAACAGTGAACATGATCGACACAAGAACCTTCCAAGGGCTTCTTCTCCTGTTGCACAGAGAGAATTATGGTCCGTCACATCATGGACTCACCTCCTCAACTGCTACTCCCAGCGCTCGTTGGTCCGGCTGGCAGACCAGTTCGTGCCGGCGGAGATGACCACATTGGAACCTACTCCGAGTCCGCAACCGCGCAGCTGAACAAAACCAAAACGCCTGGATTAGGGGACCGTCGAATACACTTCCGCGACAGTTTTGGGTATACACGCCATGCGGCCACTAGTACTGGCACCGAGGGTTCCGAGGTCCCATTGCGGGCAAGTTTGGGACGAATATGTCACCTTTGGTTCGCATGTGTCTGCCCGGTTGGCCCAAGCAATTCAAGCGTACGATTTTTTCTGAGGACGTACGCGAGACTTGTAATTACAGTATCTTTTAAATTCTTGAATTGCTTATATCCGAATTGACTTGGTTTGATTTCCAGATCGAGAGACCGTCACGGGTCCGCCGTTCCAGTTTTAAGATATGGACTGGAATAAGGAGGGGCAGTGGAAGCCCAGAAAACTCGGGCTGCAAGATTGATTGCCTTCTTGCCAGATCTGCTTGGTCAATCGGTGGGAGGTGCAGATCCTGACCGGGCCCGAGGTGGTGGCGAAACAGTCTCAAAAGGGTCTGGGCTTGCATGGGGACTGGGCCACGGCGCTGTTGGAAAACATCGATCGGGACCAACCGAAGAACCGAGATCATTTGGAACACCAAGGAGACTTACTTGGGGCGTATGAATGTCCACTTGGAAGTAAGTGGTTTCGGGCACTACTTCTCATGTATTAATTAACTGAAAAAAAAGTTATTCGAATGGTCCAGCTGGAAGATTATGAGAAGCTTGATGGCCCCTCGAGAAGCATTTCTGACCACGATGTTCGCGCGACAATTTTTGCGGCTGTTTGTCAATAACGATGAGTTTATACGCCTGCGATAGCCGGATGAAGTTCAGGCAGACATTGGAAGGAGGCAATGGTGAGGAGTGGTATTGAAATGGCTCCCTACACGGAGCAAACTCCGAATTTTATTTTCGCAGTCGAGAGTCGGGCATTAGGGTTGTTCACAGTAGCCTTTTTTCCTCCCTTTTTTGCTCCCTTTTTTCTCCCTTTTTTGTATTCCCGCCGTTTTTCTCCGGGTTTTTCCCCCCTTTTCAATTTCAACATGCAAAAAGGGTGTAAATCCAAAAAATCTAGGTCCAACGTGCGATATTGGATGAAATCAGAAAAAAAAGGAAGCGAAAAAGGGCCGAAAAAAGGCTACTGTGAACACCCTGGCTTTCAGCTCCCTTTTTCGCCCCTTTTTGGCTCCCTTTATACATTTCATGCAGTTTGGGTGCTCCTATGGTTCCTTAAAGGTCACATAGCACCTCAGATGTTCAAAAAGGACTCGGGTGAATTTTTCTGGATTTTATAGGTCACTCGGTTACATTTATCTGCCAAACAAGAAAAAGAGCGGAAAAAAGGGAGCAAAAAAGGGCGGAAAAAAGGACGTCAAAAAGGCTACTGTGAATAGCCCTATTGTTTTGAACATTATACACGTGACCGCGGTTCAATTTTTTTGCGGCAGTTGGGGATGGTGAAGCCCAACATCCTGTTGACGCTGTGGAAACAATAATAATAATCGACAAAGTAATCGGTCGAGGAGGTTCTAACAACACGAGGAGCCAAACGAGTTCATATCTACATGTCTTCGATCTACATGTCTTCATCGTCATCGTCGAATTCTTCCTCACTTTCATCTTCATCCTGAATCTCATCTGGTTCTTGCAACCGTACAAATCCCTCGCTCTTTACGAAAACCCGGAGAATAGTGGCCTGGACTTCGTAGTCGGAGATGCCCCGCGAATGAACCGGACTTTCCTCATCCTCGTACTCGTCGGGATCCACCTCTTCGTACATGTCCGGATCGACCTCCGTAACCTGAATCGCCTGGGACACGAGTGTCAATTCATTTAGGGTTTGCCGCGAATCTCTGAAATTCACCTGCAGACGGACTTGTACACCCCAAGTTGGGTCCTCCTTCGTGTCCCACATGATCTCAGTCCTTTCTCCTAGTAGTTGACCGCGGTCCTGCTTCTCTAGCAGTGCGGTCGCCCAATTCCCGTGCCATCCTAGACCAACGGAAGAGTCTTGCTCACGGCCTCCGGTAAAGATGGGCGCTGTATCATTTTCAGGCTGGCCAGGCAAATCTGGTGAGAAGGTGAGACCGTGGAGGTTTTCCGGGTTGATTCCAGTATCTTCAGTCCAATCCATAGTATAGAAATCGAACGGAGGGCCCTTGAGCGGTCTCTGGGGCTGAAACAAGTACTGTGGGTGAGCTGCGGCAGGACTATGATAATTCTTACATATGAGTGAGGATCCGCACGCTTGAATCGCTCGGGCCAAGGGAGGCGGCCAGGTAGACAGATGCGAGCCAAAGGTGGCATATTTTCTCCGCAAGTAACCCCGTAATAGGTGACCTCGGATGAGGATGTGCTAGTGTTCGTATGGCGTGCATATTGGAAGGACGTCTGCGTCGCCGGAGTGTAGACGACAGCTCCTAGTTCAGCGTTTATCTCAGCCTTGTTGAGCTGTGCAGTGGCGGACTTGGCATAGGTTCCGACGAGTTCATCTCCGTCCCCGGCACACCAGGTCGTGGGGAAGCCAGACCAAGTGAGTGCTGACAGTAGCAGTTGAGGAGGTGCATCCATGATTGTGGGCAGTGGCCCACTGCGAGGATGACTGAGTATCTATATCAGGAAAACTTTCGACGGAATGTTCCAGATCAATTTAGTCTACCCTGTTTAGCTAACTGAACGTCGTTTTGCGCTAGACTACTGTGAAAGTTCCACAATAAACCCTACCAACAACTCGCAAACGGATCGCAACAGTTGTTGAGGTTGAAGTTGAGTCAGTCTCTCATATTGGGACAGACATTTCACTATTCGATCTTCGCAGTGGTCGCATGTTGAAAAACCCAAAAAAAACCTCAATGGGCTGAATCTCGGAGCTAATTTGCTGAATAGGATCTGATTCCCCAACAAACCCCCCAAAACCGCTACCATTTGGATGAAACAGTGTCGCGTCAAAATAGAGTGGAGCAGCCAAGCTCATCACCCGAACGAGGTGATCATCGCCCGAACGAGATGATTAGTTGAGGAGAGGAGGAACGAAAAACACAACTTAACGAGAATAAATTCATGGTGACATATCTCGATCGTCCCCGTCATCTTCCTCGCATTCTTTTCATCCGGCTCTTGAGACAAATTCCTCGCTCTTGACGAAAAAACGGCCCGGAGGTCATAGACTCTCAAGGTAAGGAGGTCGACCCAGACATGTAGTACGAACAAAGATCCCGTTACTTGGCAGGGCATCCCTGTCTATAGTTTGGGCATAACAAAGTTAGAGTTTGCTCCAAATGTCCATGAGCAGCTCACTTGCGGACGGACTTCTACTCCCCAGCTTACGTTGTTCCACATGATCTCAGTCCCGGGCGCCCTTTATCGTACTTAGTAGTTGACCGCGGTCTTGCTTCTTTAGCATGGCGGTCACCCAATTTCCGTGCCAACTCAGACCAACCAAAGTGTCTTGCTCACGGCCCTCCGTCAAACATGGGGTGTATCTCCTCTAGAGCCTGAACAGTGAAATCCAGTGAGAATCTGAGCTGGACATCGTCGCCAGCCCATCTGTATCATGGAATCGAAACGAGGGACCAGTCTGTCGTCTCTCCTAATATCAAGTCAACTTGAGAATACATTGCAATGAGTACAGAATATTCTCACATATTCCGAACGCCTGAATCGCTCAGGCCAGCACTCGCAGCCGGGCAGACAGATACGAACCACAAGCGGCATATTTACTGCTATAATGAGGCCGTAATGAAAGGTCTCGGACGATAACCTCTCAGTGGACGCGTGGCTTGATGAAGCTGTATAAAGTCGCTATAGTCGGCATGTACTGCATTCGACAGCTCGAGTTCGATATTCAACCCAATTTTGTTGAACTAGAAAGCTGCAGACTCGGCGTACGTGCCAGCGTAGGCACCGTCATTGCCGTCACCGCCCTCTCGGGGGCCGACGAGATCAAGCGAGGGCCGAGAGGACGAACGATAAGTAAGAGTTAACAGCAAACCATGGCACGTGACGGATACGCGTCAAGAGTTCGAAGACAAACAAGGACAAGCCAGCCCTCAACAGAAAATTGGGCACACAACCCTCCACACAACAACATACAGCTCCTGATAAGATGATACGGATCGATACTATACAAATGCCAGGTATGTAAGATACTATTTACAGTATTGCGACGCAAATAAATAAAATAAGTGTAGGTTAAGTACAGTATAAGATCGTCGTATCTGATTGCCCAAGCAAACTATACAACAAACAGGAGACCAATCTAGTACGACGGCAAGTCCTCATCCGGCTCGGCGTACTCAGATGATCGGTCGACGCTCTCGTACCCTCGCCGTATCGCTCGAGCGGCGGCCGACTCAGCTTCCTTTGCCCGGGCAGCAGGCGTCATCGGAGGCTCGGGGGATCTGGATGCGGAGCTCGCGGTCCCAGATTGTTCTGCGTACGCGGAATTGCGGTCCATCTCCTCGTACCCGAGCCGTATTGCTCGTGCCGCAGGCGACTCAGTCTGCCTTACGCGCGCGGCGGCAGGCGTCGTGGGTGGTTCGGGGATGAGCGCGCAGATGCCGCGGGTGACGCAGGCCAGCGAGCGCCGCGTGATGGTGCGGTACTAGCTGGAGAAAGGAATGGATTTGAGTGTGTAGATCTGGCGTCGAGATCAAGGAACGAGTCGTTGGAGGAGACGGTAGAGCCTCTGCGAGAATCGGTAGCGATTGACGGTGCAGGAAGGAAGGTGGATGCGGAAGTCGACGGCGTCGGCGAGTGGGCCGACCGCCAGGGAGAACGCGCGGAGATATCCATGTCAGCAGTGAGTGGAGTTGTCGGCGCACCCCATGGAGAGGCCGAAGCGGCGGTAGGGGGAGGGAGTAGTTGGGACGAGCTTCCAGGCGTTTGGTCGCCGTAACTCGCGTACGAGTAGGGCGAATTGTGTGAAGGATCCGAACTGGATTCCGCGGTACTGACAGCGGAGTTGCGGTTCGCGGGGAGTGCGGCATCCGATGCATCAGCTATTATAGCGGGGGTAAAAGGCGCGCGAGGGTCAGCAAATTCCCATGCGCCGTCTGCGCGGCGCGTGGCGATGCGCATATTCGTTCCAGGGGTGTGCACTAATGAAGATGAACACAAGAACCATGAACAGATACGGTCAAGAATACTTACCAAAACGCGGGTTTCCCTCTCCGTGAGGCGGCAGAACCATGAGTGTCGCCGGGTGTGTGCGCAGGACAGTTTCGCCTGCCTGGACTTCTCTCCCCTTCCGCGCGGCGCGCGCGGTGTCCATTTTTTTCTTGTTCTGACGGCGAAAGTGAAAGGTGAGGAGCATGGCGGAGACCAGCAAAAGGGCGGCAACAGCTGCAACAATTATTGGAACGATAGGCGACGCCGGTGCTTTTGAAGCGGCTGAGGAGGGAGAAGGGGAAGAAAGCGCGACACTAGGCATCCTTGGGAGCTCCTAAAGTACTGACGCGTTTCCGAGTGGAGCGGTGCAAAATAATGAAATGATGATTTTAGTTCCAGATGTCGATGGCTGGACTGGTTGTGGCGGCGTGTCAGGTTAGGGTGAAGCGCGTGTCAGAAACAAGTTTAAGGATCGAGGGGAAACGAAAGGGAGAAAGGAAGAAATGAAAGAGAAAGGACGGTGGTGGAAGGACAAAGGCGTCAAGAACAAGCCGCCCCGAAACTGACGTGAACACCCACAGTGAAAAGGAACCTGAACATCCAGCATGTTTGATTCTTGATGGAGATCTGCCACGGCTGTCAACAAAATCCGTGACGATGTGGCAGATCGTTTCTCTAAAAAGGCGGCATTTAGGACGCGGTCGCAGTCGCGAGTGATAACCATATCGACGACGTCGCTGGGTGCCTACAGGTGCCTACCTGTGCCTACTGAGGTTCCTTGAGCGGGAACAACGGGGAAGAGAAAATAATGAAACAAGTAGAAGCGGCGCTTATTCCATATGTGGTATGTTTGATCGGTGCGGCTGTCCATGCGGGCTGACAAGTTTGAAGATCTTCCGAAAGGATCTTCCGAGAACCAGTGGACAGCGGCTAATAGTGCTACGGCAGGCTACAGCTGAGTTAACCTGGCAGTCCTCGAGCAAAGGGAGTCTTGAAGACACTCCATGCATGGGCCCGTCGCGGGCATGTCAGAGTTGCCACCGACGGTGACCGAATGAGTTCCAGAGTAAATCAAGAACGAGCGCCGACAAAATGATGTGGGCACGTGGATTTGCGTCACAACGAGTAGGAATCTTTCAAGTCTAGGATTCAACACCGCCGCGGCGAAGGCCTGAAATTTCGTTTGTAAGGACCTGAGATTGGTTGGTAAATTCCTGCAATTGGCAAACGAGGATAAGACTCAGGATAAATATTATGCGAGTGTGTTCCCAGAAATGGAATCGCCGGGCAAGCCGTGCGCGATGAGTCAGGATGTAGTAAGTTTTGTAGCAAGGGGAATTCAGGGACGAATCGGAATGATGCATCGACGGGCAAACCGCGCACCGCAACTGTCGGCGCGCGTCAAATTGGTTAACTCGGTAATCAGTATTTTCAGACATACATACGGTCGACGTACGGTTCACGTCAAGTTCACGCTTAGATTATCAAGCCCCCACCAATGGGGTGGCAGCAGTCTCCAAAGCTTTCGCCCGAAGCACCCGACACGCCGCATCCTGTGGAATTGAATCTATAAATCTACACCGCCCGTTCGTAGCAATGATTAACAGTTGCACTGCCAAGGACGTGAAGGACAGGTTACCTGAATAACGGCAGATTTTCTGAGTTATAAGAAACTCGTTTCCGGGCCTCAGCTCTGCTCAGCTGCATCGGGGCTCGCAAGTCGTGCCTTGATCTCGGCTGGCGCAGCTTGAAGGCCGCGTGCCTTGATAAGGTCCTGGACAAAGAGCCCTTAGTCGTGAACTAGGCTGTGCCTTACCTCGATACGGTCCACGACGTGATTTGGCCATCCTGGTCGAAGCACTGGCACTCCTCGTCTGACCGAACCCAACTACACACAGACGGGTTAGACTAATTAACTGGACATACTTATCAGTGTACATACCCATCAATGAATGTATCAGCCGAGCTAATGTCAATGTCAGTATTTAGGACTATTAAACCTTGTCCACTAGACGCTCACATTTTTCGCTGTGCACGCAGTGGATCGCGGGCGAGGATCCGGACAGCTCCCCGTCTTGCCTCAGCCCCGCCCAAGTACCGTCTATTTTGACCACACGCTGACCACACGCCCAGTATTACCCGGGAAACATCGTCCACAGAGACGGCATGGCCGCAAGACCCGCAACTTCAGACGCAATCCTGCTTAGTTCTCCGTTAACCGAAGCCTGAAAATAACCGTATACCATAGCTCGGCTCGACCACAGCGTGTGGGATAAGCGCTGCCATGGTCTGCACTTGGTCTGCACACGAGACGGACGTTGACTGGATCTAGCAACGCCACGAATATAAACATATATGGTGGATAGTCGACATGGAAATGTACCTTGCAAAGCGCACCATCATGGGTGGCACGAGCCCGCGTAGATCACAATCACTGGGCAGGTTGAACCAACTTACCACAAGTGATTAACCTTGTATTGCTTGATCGACAGGTGCCCACTAAATCGAACTTGGGCATGATCTTCAGAAACTCAACGACACAGCATGAGGTCGACAACTCTACCCCAGAAAAATATGCGATAATTCAGCTTCGAACCAGTTAATACTGAGGGTTAGCCGCAAATGAAAAACCACATACATTTACGCACAGTCCAAATACGTCTGCGCGGTTTTCAATAAGCAGCGGACGATCCACGGTGTCCCTGGCTCGCGAAGGAGAGGGTGTGGTGGTCATATAGGAATTGTAGAAGCGTCAGATCGTCCGGGAAGTACGGCACCGTGTGCATCGGGGAGCTGACTTTTGTAACATGAACCGGAAAACGCAGATCGTCGCCTATGTATCAGTTTTTTGGCTAGGTTCCACGGGGTGGCATTAGCATCGTGAGAATCAGAATCTGACCAGACTGCTGATGTTGAACGAAGAACTGAGTTTTAGTACAGCTAAACCGACAGAGTCGGTGAGACGTTGAGTGGTGGTTTTTCTCTGTCTCGAGGCCCAAAGAGGTTGCGAGTGCAGCAGCTGCCGTGCAGCCGCAGAGTGTAAAGTGCTAAAGGCAAGTCGAGCAGACGCGACGGAGACTCAGAAGCAGTTTCAAAGAGTCTTCCTGAAAAGCTGATTAACAAAATTTGTTTGATATAAACCTGAACCATAAGGGCTTTGCAACTTACAAGGAGT
The DNA here is from genome assembly GCA_029378395.1 of Mycena leptocephala. Lineage (NCBI taxonomy): Eukaryota > Fungi > Basidiomycota > Agaricomycetes > Agaricales > Mycenaceae > Mycena > Mycena leptocephala. Next base: position 51,744 of record JARJLF010000633.1, read on the forward strand.
GGATTTACCTTCGAGTAAACCGGAGTTTTCGAAGAACATGCGTAACCTCGCGTACAACTTTTCTAGTGTCCGCTGGCGATGGATTCTAGCTTCATTCAGCCTCCGTGTTGGACTGCCATGACTGGATATCCTTGGCTCCTGCAAGTCCTTGTCCGTATCCGCACCCCACGCAAAGCCATCTAATCCCGATGTTCGATATTCAGTCTCACGCGAGTGATCCAAGACGTCGGAGTCCAAGGTAAGAAAGGTTGAAGAGCGGTATTTGCTGGTATTTGTTTGGATTCGAAGGAATTGGAAAATAGTTGGTCACCGGTGATCGGTCCGTTTGCCGATTGTTGAAACAAACCACCGTCTTCTACACTTCACTCAGCGAGAACGGCATAAGTTTTCACCTTTATATTACAAGAGCTCTCGTCAATTTCTGGGCGACTTTGGCGCCGGGTGCGACTCAAAGGCGACTTCAAAGTTGGATACCAACAACAAACCGTTCGTCGGCTCAATATGGCCTTGACTGTCGGGCATGGCTTCTAGCTACAAAGCGCTGCCTTTTCTCCCAGATCGATCTTAAACGAGTAGGATCGGATCACTTGGAAGGGTCCCGTCGATTTCTTCAGGTACTTACTCGACTGGAATACACCTTCGCCGTACCACTGGCATCCATTACTCGAATCTCCATCGTCGGCATCGCTAAGCCAACAGAGCACCCCGAATTCTAAGTGTTCCGTATCCTTTTGAATTAACAGCGCTTAGCTCAGTACAGTTAAACGTTAGTTTGGGCCGTTTGACCTTGGATACAGCCTACAGTATCCAGGATTGGCTGTTCAGTCTTCGAAGTGGAACTCAAATCAAACAGAATATCTGTTAAATCCTCAGGCGTCTCCCTGATTTGCTGGAGTCTGACTATCCCGACGGATAACGAATACCATTTCCGATATTTGGAGTCATGTTCAATAACATGATTAAGGCTTCGCTTTTCTAATCAATGTTTCTTGGACCGAGCTGGATGGGTTTGACTGCGGATGAGCTTAACTCTCCCCCAGAAGGATAAGTTTTTCTGTCCCGATTTGCAACTAGATCAGGATTGGATTCACGTACGCCTATTCGGCCGACATTCAAGATTGTTCACAATCGTCCGTGCCTCACGGGCTCCATTCTAGGCCGTTCCATGCAGGTGTGGATACAGCGAGTTGGATTTACGTACGAGCATGGGTGTACGTAGATAGAGGCGCGGAGGACTTGGAAAACAAGGGTGCAACCGAGATCTTTGACCCCAAGTCTTATTAATTGAGGGCCAGAAAGCTGAGCAAGCGCAAGGAGAGTGATTATGCCCAACGTACAGATACGGATGGGCAAGCAAGACTCGAATAGTATATTAATACAATGGCTTTTATGAGCTACAAAGTCCGAAAGTGTCCAAAACGCACCGCGCACAAAAGTCTAGTTAGCAAAATAGGACACCAGCAACTACTCCCAAAGTAACGACGAGGCCAGCGCACCACAGTCTTGGCGGTGCGATATAAATGCGCACATCGTTCGAACTTTTGCGCCAGGGCTCGGACTTGGCACAATTTTCTGCGGAGAGATCGAAACCGTCGAGCCTGGGGCAGTCAGCTTCTCGTTGCAAGTGTCTACAATATCTGGGACTGGTTTTAGTTTGGTTCAAAATTTACAAGTAATAACGCACCATCGAGGAGCTCCTGCATCGTGGCCTCTTCCGTCGCATTAACCGATTGGCAGTTGAAGCAGTCTTCGATGATCTTGAAGTTCGTGGGCGTGCATTCACAATAGATGTAGGTTATGTCGTATACGCCTACACCGTTGCATTCCTGTCAAATATATTGGTACAGCTGGCATCTGCAGAGTCGAGAGGACACGGACAGTGGACATTACATCGTACGCGTCGCACTGAGTCTCACACTGAGGCAAGACGTGCGTTAGGTTTCCAACACCTAGATCAACGAAAGGAATGAGAAGCCCGAGGTAAACATACACATTGCTTACGGAGTTGAGCAGATATGTGTGGCGCATGAAAAGCTAGAAAGCAGAACCGAGCATAATGGCTCTCAGTGCCATTGGGATGTATCGCCCTGGGACTCCGAGGAAGCAGAGTCGTAGAGACCTCGGGCCATCTTATATATCCAGGGCGAGCAACGACGTCCAGCAGCGGGTATCCAACACCTGAGTGTGAATTGAATAGTGTATTTTGGCCCAGTGAACTTGGCTTACGTGAAGGGGGCTGGCTGGGGTGCTGCGCACTGCTGGCAATACCGGCGGACTCGGCACCCGGAAAAAGGCGTGTTGAGAACGAGTTAGATCATATAACTGGAGTCAATATAGCGAGAGAAAAGCAGTCTCAAAAGTTCAAAGTGCAGACGCAGGTGACATCATCGTACAGAATCAAAACCATCCACGTGATCCGTACGCGTCCAAATTGCAGGACAAATAACGACATATAATGATTTTTCTGTTCGAGGTGAAACAATGGAAGGATACTTATATAAAAGAAAAAAATATCAGGCATGGGATTCGACACCTATTCCCTTCAAAATTTTCATCACGGCCCGATAATACTGGAGCGGAAAGTCCGGTGTAAACACCCCACGTAAACGGTAGAGGACTATCCTTCACGAGGGCATCCTTCGTGGACTCGATGATCATAAATACACATACTCTGCATAATGCCTTAAATTGAGTACGTGCAGACAGACTCAAAATCAAAATTGAATTATCCTAACGAGCCGCATTCAGCATAAGGGTATATTCATCGGTGTCCCCTCCGCATCCTCCTCCGTGCAACGTTCACTTGTGTCCGACACGTCGCGAATCACGTCCCACGCACGACGGCTACGCCGCGCATAACTGGTGCCGATACACGCATATCAGTCAAGGAGACGGCTGCTCCGCGCAGGTCCACCGTCCTCCAACGAAAGCATCGGACATGGGAGGACCTCGAGAACGTCGGCACCGAGGTGTCCACGCAAGCCGCTGTTGCTGCGAGAAGTCAAGCGGATTGCGCTCGACTTCGCCGTAGGGGCGCAAGCACACGCATTGACATGTCGCGCGTCAACCGCAGATGTTAGAGGCGAATGCGCGCGCGCTCTTGTAACGAGCCAGCCGCCGTATTACGACCCGCTTCCTCGAACGCGTCAGCCACGCCGTGGACACGGCTCAGCCGCACCGTAAGCCTCCTCGGTCCTTCCTCAGCCTCTCGCGGCTCGCGGTGGTCACAAGTCCCTCACCGAACACAATCCTTCGTCCTGCAGCCCTCGCCTTACGCGTCCCTCGCCCACCATTCTAGCCATCCGCGATCCGCAGAGAAGGCAGGACTAGGATTGATCCCTTCATGTCTCTCCGAGTCTCGGTCTCAGGGCCTGACCAGAACTACCGCGTCGTATGCGTTGGGCGAAAAAGCCGAGAAGGCGGGGGATGGATGAGCGAGACGCGAGACAAAGGCAGCAAGGAGAGGGAAAGGAAGAGACAGGACGACAGGTCAGCCTCCATTTCGTTGGTCTGGACTGCAGCCGACGCAGAAGCGGGTCAGCCGCCCCCTTTCCTCGACCACACGACAATATGAGTATCGCGCGGCTGGCAGGAATTCGTGCCCCCGTACCCGTCAGCCGCCTCGATAAGGGGAACACGCTCCCATGGTGCGCAACGTCGCGCTTGGCCAATGCATCCGGCGTCGCCGCCAGCGTGAGCGGCAGCGACTGCGCGCGCACTCGCCCACTGCGTGAGCCTCGCGCCCGAGGGCCAGGAGGGCCGGGTTCAGCGCGATGGGTGCTCTGCTTGATGGCGAGCCGAGACAACGACTAGATATTCCCATCGGAACGCCCCACACGCCTACTAAACGGGGGGTGCGAGTGCTCAGTGGTGCGTTCCCGCCGGGACGAGAGAGGAGAGCGGGATGGAGAACGAAGAGTGGGGTTGTGAAGAAGGGTAACGAGGAAGGCCAGCCCACGGCCACATCCGCTGCACGTCAGCCACCGCCGCTCGATGCGCCTGTGTGCCTGCTCGTCATAATCAGCCACGCGAACGACAAGATCTCGAAGCAGACCCACCACCACAAAGATCGCTCACGACCTGAGCGTCGAGTGTAACACGCAGCAGCACTCGCAGGTAATCGCATGGCTGCGGCCTCGGCCTCGGATTCATGGGGCAGAACATTCTCGCACACGGAGGGAGAGAAAGACGCGGCACCCGCACATTCGGAGTTCTTGGCGCGTCGGTGACATGCCGCCTCTATTGCTGCCCAGGAACGACTGCGATACACGAATGGAGAAAGAACATCTACGGCAGGGGAGTCAAGCATTTAGGGAGGGACAATAGGGGCACATTTGCTACGCGTCAGCCATCGCAGCCTGCGCGCTGGTCAGCCACCACGAACGACATGATCTCGGAGCAGACTCACAGCGAAAAGGCCAATTAGGAGAGCCCTCGTCCTGATCGTAAACGCGGCAATACTCGGGCAACAGCAGTCTTGCTGGTACTGGTGTGGACGTATGCCCTCCGCGGACGTCAATGCAGGGAAAAAACGTCAAGGAGTGCCAGGCGCACAGTCCCGCTCATCGGGAGATATTGCGCAGAGGACAAGCGGGCATCGAGAAAAGAGAGCTCCGCGCGATGGGATAAACTCGAAGGCAGGCGGGAAGGACCGTCGCCACCCGAGTGTGCCCAATATTTTTCGTAGTTCTTGCAAGTCAGCCGCGCATCGCCTTTATAGCTGTCCCCAGTAAACTCTATGTGCGACCCGACGTTGGACAATGCTACTCTGATAGCGTTTACGTTGACCTAGTACCAATCTAAGATTGAGCATTTTGCGCGCCGAGAGACACTGAAAAACTCACCACCGCCAAGGCGGCTCGAGGAGTCCGCACACTATGCGAGTACTGGCAGGACCCTCAGTAGATTGCGGTAGCAACTCGACTGGGGTTCTGTACGCAGTTGACCCTACTGGTTGTGTCGCATCTTGGAGCTTGGAGCTTGGCTGGGCTGAGCGACATTTTGGTGATCCAGTCGGAACAACGAAGTCGAATTTATTCGAGTATGAAACAGGAAGTCACTGGAACTAAGGTCGTGCCTGAGGCCTTGAGGTGTCGTGAAAGTTCAAGGCTTGGACTCAGCCCTGGAGAATGCCTTTTAGTGTCTTGTGGGTGGTTGGTCCAAGGTTAGACCCAGATGGGGTTATTATATCAGCTCGGTGATCGCCGCGAACTTCAACTTGAACTCTCCAACAGGTTGCATATTGTTTACACGAAACATAAAACTAGAAAGTCGCTTGAAGATAATTTTTAATGGAATCATAATTTATGCGGCTGCCACGATTTCTGGAAGCGGATTTGAGAATCATTGCGGCATGATCTACTCATGATTTTCTATCTCACCAGCACGCCCATGTCTCATTGGTGTTGATTTTTCCTCTCGCAGGGAAGTAAAAATCCAGCCAACCAATTGATAGGAAGGTAAATCATTTTTAGGCAATCTTAATTCTTTGCCTTGCTATCGTGTCTGCGACCGGCCCCAGTGGCACGCAGGCATTGGAGTCACAGTAGGGCAGCCCACTGGAACCTGGAAGACCGGTGGTCGCCTCCTTTTATTTTCATGAGTTCTACATCCGAGATCGATCTGTACTAATCCACTTTTTGCTATCTCGTATGTCTCCAGCCAATTACGGGATCAGGAGATCGTTTGATATGCTTTCCTGATATTGGCCAGACTACGAGAGGTGAGACGTTTCTGCGTATGAAGGAATATTGGAAGATACATACCTTTCTTCTTCACAGGACTGGGAGGAGGAGAATAATACTTCAGGTTCGAATTGTCGCCAAAAATCATGTGTTCAATTTGGGCAACTGACAGCATTATGTGTTGAACCTGCAACGAGCGACGAAATCTAGAAGTGAATTTATCATCCCAGTCTGTCGTGGATGAGGTGGTTTCGGCCCCAATCAATGGGCCTAAAAGCTGCTCAACAATTTGAGGAGCCGTCGGACGCATCGCGATCTCCCCCTCCCAGCAATTTTTGAGTAGCTCCCAGAGGCTATCCAGTGATGTAGTGCCAGAGCACCATGTTGGCTGTGAAGGACGTTTTCCTTCAATAATCTTGAACATGACAGCCATGTCGTTGGGCAAATCATGAAATGGAACCTTTCCTGTCATTATCTCCAGAATAATATTACAGCACGTTTTGAAGGAGATAACTAGTACACTCACCTCATAGCAAACACAAGCGAAAGCGTAAACATCTGAGCCGTAATGCTGACTTTCTCCTTGGAATAACTCAGGTGCTTGATAGCGCGCTGTCCCTCCTCGTACAGTTGTGGTGGAATGGGTGAATCGCAAGGTCATGGCATTGGCAATCGAGGAAAGCCCGAAATCGGTAATACAGGCCCTGCGCGATGGTGTTACAAGAATGTTAAGCTATGCATGTGATGAGGCGGAATGATTCTTTTGTAAAAGCACCAATGACCCACTGCCTTTAAATCCCCATGCACAATATTCTTTTGGTGCAGGTATTGAAGCCCCAGAGCTAAGTCCAAGATCTACGATGAAAGCGCTAGGTATTTGCAAATGTCTTGATTCGTGAATTTGTGCGTACGAATGAGAGACGGCCGGTGTTGGGAGGGTTCACTTTTGTTAGAAATTCCAAGATGTTCCCATATTTCATCCAAGGCGAGACCAGACACAACCTGTTGTCCAGATGATATAGACCGAAGAAGGGAAGAAGGTTCGGGTGGCAAAGCTGGCGCCAAATGAGGGCTTCTCGCCCGAATTCCTGGATATATATCAAACTGCCAAACTTGAGTAAAGGCACCTCGGAGAAACAAACCTTGAGTACAGCTTCAACGTCCGAGTCCTGGAATATTCGCATAATTTTAACGGCGACACTTTGTTCGTGGACTCGGCCTTTCCAGATATCTCCAAATCCTCCCGCCGCCACTTGTTGCCCAACTTTCTGCAATGTCGAAAGAGCGAAGCATCGAGGATGAAGACCTGAAGCGCGAGAAAGCCGCAACAGAGCCTTACATATTAATGGCCTAACGATCGAAAAGGAGTCAAGATCCAGAAGCTAGTTGATGCTCGGTCAGCACTAGCCTTGCACTAGCCCTTATCCGAGAAAATGCGACACTTACATCTTGGAAGAGATCTAGGAGCCTCTGGGCATCCTTCCCGCGATATGCCAACAGCTGTTTATACGACTCTGCGTCGCGGAGAACGAGAATCAGTCTCGCGACAACGACAGAGATGTCACGGTTCATGTGCTCGTATACAGCCAATGAAATCGGCTGGTTCAAGTTGGCCCCGAACTCCTTCTGCGAGAAATTACTAAGACAGTAGCAGTTGATGAACAAGTAACATACCTCGACTGACTTTTTCACCAAACCGAGCAAAAACTTCACTCTAAAATCATAATACTTGAGAAATTCTAAAAACTCCGATTTCAAGTGGTGCGCGGCTTCCTGAAACCCATCCAATCGTCTGAAATAAATAGTGTATATGGACGAGTTTGAGAACATGTCGGACCGTTGCAGCATAATATACGTGGCCAAATTCTATTCATCGGATGGTAAGGATCGCTCGAATTGAACAAGCACGATCAAATGACCTGACCTGGGGGAGTTGAATAGTGCAAGTCAAAACTAGGTGCATAGATTGGACCCGCTCCAGAACAGTAAGGTGCGAAAAGGCACGCCAGAAAGCATGGCAAAGGTTTGCACTGGATTCCGATAACCAATTTTCTAGGTTTGGAGTGGACCAGAATTCTTCAGATTCAAAGTTGGGCTGACTGAACTGTTCCTTGTAGTTTTGGTCTACGACACGAGCCATAGTAGCGAAGGGGAAATCATCAAGGGTGATATCGAGTGGCGCAAGAATATTTTGAGAGACAATCGACGTTCCTGAGTAAATAAGAGACACAGCAGCGAGGCGAATGTTCAGGTCTTCATGTCCATGGCGGGGCCGGCTGCAAGTCCGGCGGGTCATATTGTTGATTTTCAACCAGGTTTTAAGATCCAGTTCGACCATGTATCCATTCCAATCTTGGGGATATAATCCAAGTTGACCATCACCCTTCGCGACGATAAGGAGGAGATCGAATTCATCGTCATCGTCCCAAGCAAAGAGATCACTATCGCGGCCAGCAAGGATGTCTAAAAACGTCTGCAGAATATCTGTCTGATCCTTCGCCATTGTGCGGAAAGCCACCCACAGAATAAGCGGCCAAGGAGAGACGACGAGATCATAAAGCACTCGAAGTACTGCCGAATCTCTTTCCAATCGTGGAGTAGATTTGAAATAGTGTCTTTTTGAATGCGCAATGGCGGTCAAGTGTCTGTGGCAACATTAAACACCATAGATAGTCGGCGAAATTTAGGCTTACCTCTCCAGGCAGACACAGGCATGATAGGATCGGATCGCCTGGAGATCATCAAGCAAGTAAACCTCCAACATGGTTTCCAACCAAACGTTCAAGAGGTGGGAAATTCCGCAAGTCTCGCAAGTTTCTACATCACTGCCTTGGATGGACATCAACTTTCCCCAGCATGCAATCGACGCGTGAAGCTTTCCGAAACCTCTTTTTCGGGATATTTTTTCGACCCGGAAAGACTCGAAGCCGGCGATGATGAGCCAAGCGATGAAACGGAGTCGAGTTTGGGGAGTAAGGTGCCCTAGCGGACTCGTCGTCGTCCGAGATGGCCGCGCCTCAAGGATTGGGCAAAAATTAACCCAGTACACTCTCGGGATCTCGAGGTAAAAATCTGCGGAGAGATCCTCGGCGAGTGGTTTGATGTATTCTTCATCTTCATCTTCCCAAAGCCATAAATCTCTATTCCCTTCCTCTCCGGATAACACGTTCAGCAACCATCTCGTCGGAAATGCTTGTTGCATGATGCACCAGGTGAACCACATTCGGTACTTGTAATTCACATAACGTGAATTGGCATGCGGAGTTTCATGCTGTCCGCTCGACAGCATGTCAAGCGGCAGATCCATCCCAGTGGGCTGGGAAGCTGGCGGTGCCAGCAGGGGGCTCAGAGATTGACTCGGAGGAGAAACCGGTGGCTTGGGTAAGGATATACCCCAGTCGACTCGACAGACGGGGACGCAGTGGATGCATCGTACGTGCATGGGACATCGTCCACATGGGCGGGAGAGAACCAGGAGCGAGTGAGCTGAAGGCTATCCGACTCGTGGTGCTGTGCTGTTATTGTTAGGCATAGTGTTATGTTAACAGATGCCGGCGTGTATTTATCGCCCTGTGGCGTACTTCAAACGGCTCAGTCCTACCTTGGAAAATAATGACTATTTCAGAACTTGAGCACAAGTAAAACAAGGATACGCGGTTCCTGGAAGATGTGACTGAGCGACGGTATGGTACCACGAGGAATTGCTGAGAAACTATGGGCTTGCACGGAAAAGGCCGGCGCGGCAGCATTAGTACCGTACCCGGCTGTGGCAGTTGAGAGACAGAAGACGTACATCCAATCTAACCGCAATTGTGACAAAGGTCGTGAATGGTCATGAGCACTACACCTTTTCTTTCCCTCCTGATCTCCGGAACCTTGGCCCGTTAGCATTTTTGAATTGGCAAAATATCTCCTACCTATTAGCCGGGTTTTTCTCCCCGTCCCGACTCTCCCGAAAAATTCGAACACAGCAGGGGTAACCAATGATCCTCCAAAATCTAAGGAAGCCGCCTTCACAAAGAATTTTGACAGACGCTACTACTACAAGCAGATGGTCAAATAAATTGATAGAGTTAATCATAGAAAGGACTGACTCTTATGTATCTACCTGTATACGAAGCCCATCACCCTTCAGACCATCCATTATGTCCATAAAATCTCGGCTGAATTTGAAGAACCGATGGTTTACTGTCAGGTTGATATCTGTCCAGCGAGCAACAACAGAGGGAGGAGCCGATCGTGACGAAAGGTCCACCTCCGTCCACCACCGGGACAAAATCATGCTGATTAGAACATCCTCCGACAGCGGATTAATCACGAAGAGAGTCAAATGGCGCAGACGTGGCACCAGAGACTCCACACCGTCGACGTAGGTGAGGGCGCGGAGCAGGGTGTCATCAATGCATTGCGGACAGAATATCACTGATAAGTGCGTAAGGGAGGGTGCATGGAAGAGGACAGCCCTAAGGTCGGCTGGTGTGAGAGGTAAATGGTTGAGCTCGATCTCGGTAATATTCGGCGATCGCAGCTGGAACGCTGTGAATTGAGCTTTAATCCATGTGTAGTTGGGGTGGGAATACAGGCGTAAACGTTCCAATGAAGGAGCAGATATGCGGTCCAATAACGGCATGAAATGGCCCTGGGCTGGCGTCCTAGTGAAGGAGAGAAACAGAGTGCGCAGATGGTTTAGGAGGATCATATCTCTCGGTTGAGGAACCGTCCTCCATCCGGAAGTGTTGATAGACACCGTGACGAGGTTCGTGCACTGGGCAAGAACACCGAGGGAAATATCGAGTGAGCGCCGTCCAGTTAGATAGAGATAGGTGAGTTGTGCCCACGGCATAGGAACCAGCCAATCTGAACTGATACTTAGTGTTCGGAGTCGAGGCGCGAAGAATGAAATGGTTGTGGAGTCGAAATTGCAACCGGCTAGACCCTTGGTCAGATCCGCCTCTATACGAGGGTGTCGAGCCCGTTTTCGGCAAGTCGTCTGAAAAACGAAGCAGGCATTGGATCGTTAAGTCGCAAAGAACACCATCGCGGGGATATCTTCAGCACTTCTTCCAATATAGGAGGTATATCTGGATCAAGATCGTGATCCATATATCGCTCGTAATATATGGAGACTGGAATGGAGTGGGGTGCCGAGCGCGCTAACCATGCTTTCATACCATCCACACGCCAGGCGGCGGAGGAAGGAGAGGCGAATGTATCTTGGGACCTTTTAGCCCAGCTTCTAAAGTCGACGTCTACCGTTATGGGCCCGGTCCATAAACTCGGAGTACCGTTTGCGACCTGTCGCCAATGGCTACAGATGTGGGATACCCGTAAGGCCCGAGTCATATGCGATGAATAAGGGGACCAAGGCCGTCGGGCGTTCTCGACATCCCAAATCGTGAGATCGAAAATCTCAACCAACAATTCTATTGGTAGGATATGGATTGGCGCGATGAGGTGTCGAAGCGTGGCCACAATGGCGCGCTCGCCGTCGCGCAATTCGACAAGGGCGGCAGCATCTGCAGTCTGAGACTCGAGGGCGGTAATCTGGCGTTCGAGGGAATTAACCTTCAGCTCGGAGTCTTCAATGAAGCGCTCGATTTCTGCCTTTGAGCTCCCCCTGGTTCTCTCAGTTTGGTCGAGAAGAACCGCGCGGATGGAACTAGAAGTGAGAGCCACGGTCTCAGGTGCTGTCTCCGGAACCTCGAAAGAGAATTCTGGCCGATGACGATGAGCGTTCGAATCCGTGGACTCGAGGACAGCACTCTGGGAGTGAAAGAAGGAAGTTTCGCATGGATCTTTCGGAAGAATCGTTTGACTTTCGAGTTCCTGTGCCTGGGAAGAGCTGCGTCGAGGAAGTCGGGAATGATTGCCATGGCGCACGACGCGTGCTATCTAGATAAGCGGGGTTGAAACGGCGGCGGTTCAAGTAAACTGACCAATGCTCACAACGGTGACCGTGCAATAGCTTCCGTAGCATTCAATCATTGGCAAATCTCTCGGCAACTGATCGGGTGCTGATTTGATGTCCGACAAGTACCTCCTCTCCTCCATCGGATTCTGAGTACTAACTGAATGAACTGTTGGCAACGCTGCAGGCAAGTAACTTTTTATACAGGTCTAAGGTGACCGCGTTTCATTAAACATTATCTCCCTCCGAACTCACAGTCTCGAATCTTCGAATGCTTGATTTGCCTCAAGAACTCACAGATAAAATAATCGACGGTCTCCACGATGACATGCCGTCATTGCGGGACTGTAGTCTTGTCTGTTGGGCATGGGTTCCAGCCACAAGGTTCCATTTATTCTCCGACATCACCCTGAGGCGCAGGTGGGGGCGAATAATGCAGCCACAGTTCCGCCCATTCGTCGACATGTTGGCGACGGAATCCCGCACATTCGCTCTATTTGTAACTCGCCTCACATTGGAAGATTTGGATCATACGTCGAAGGAAGAAGAGGAATTCCGCCCTGCCTTCGCGGTGCTCTCTAAATTGACATCGGTCGCCTCCCTCACATTTAATCGTTGGCAGAACCTCGGGGCGCAACCCTTGCAGGACCTCCTTCCCCATCTCACTGCATTGTCAGAAATCGCCCTCGAAAATGTAACGCTCAACTCGGCGGGTCAGCTCTTCAGCATGCTCAACCTGTGCCCGTCGTTGACAACATTGGCGGTTGTATGGGTTTCTTGGGGACCTTCTTCGTCTCCTATCGTCTATTCCCATGGTCGTTACATCCGGAAGCTCCGTCTTGTATCCTGCCCTATTCGTGAATTTCTGGATGTATTCGCCTCGCAAAATGTTTCTTCAGATCTGGCTTGCCACACCGTCGAGATCCGAGGGATAGTGCCAGAAGATACCCTAAATATTGGCAGATTCCTGGAAATTCTCGCAGGAAATCTCCGGCACTTGACAATTGGTTTCAAACAAGATGGAGAAGCCCGTGGAATCGACGCCGAAGGTACGGGGAGCGTTCGTCCACCTTAGACTGTTTCCTCCGCTGACCATGACCCTGCTCTAGAATTATTTGGCACACACGTAAACCTGCGAAACCACAGGCAGTTGACGACGATCCGTGTGGATGACATCGAGCCTTATAACATGAACTCAAACCCTCCATCGTCGATGCTCGCCACGATACAATGCGCGCTCACCTCTCCACACTTACGAGAGCTGGCATTCTCGCTGCTGTCGTATCACGAGGTGTATCTGGATAACCTGCAGTGGGATGAAATTGATAAGACTCTGTCGTCCACGCAGCTCGACTCCCTGAAAAAGGTGGAGTTTTGCGTCGACGGATGGAGTGTCTTGGACGATGCAAGGGAGGCCGTTACAGAGCGGCTTCCACAATCTTGCGCGCGACACACAGTCGTCTTTACGCCCTCATAATATATACGTGCGCCACAAGACTGTGGATTCTCTCACTTATTCCCGCCCTGTAGCAGCAGTGCGTTTCCACCATTGAAACTCATCCTTCATCGCGAGAACGTCGGAGAGCAATTTGAAGAAACATTCCCCAAGTCTCTTTGCCTCCTCCAGTTGCTACTAGACATCAACCTCGCTATACGTCTTTCCTCTCTTGTTTTTTATATTTCGTTTGATAGGGTGTCTTTATTTCCAAAGCCTCCCACCCCATAGTTACCTGTCACGACTCGACCTTTGATGGCTCTGGGGTTCTGCGTCAGCATACATTAGGACTTCAAAACGGCAAATCTGCAGCGAGAGTTCAGAAAGCATAATGAACTTCAAGATACGAACATACTAATACCTCTCATTTCAACGCGTTCTCATTCCTGGATTCAATCCAGTAACGCGTATCTGGGACACGCACGAAGGAAACGAACTTGGAGATTTCGTCTCGCCGTTCTTGGCGACCACTGCATCTGCTATGGCCCAAAAATCCGTCCCTCCCTGTGTTCCCGTAACCTAGTCCTCCCGATAATTTTCTGTGACCACGTATACGAAGCGGTGATCGTCGATGAATGGGAGATTCTCTTGACCGGTAGGGTTCAAAACTAAAGTTTCTAGTCTTTTGCACGACGCAAGTATTCTTTTTGCTGTGATAAAAAGATGCACACCGTGCATCCTCACATGCGTGAGAGCGGGAAGCAGAGCGAGAAATGACGGCCAGAGGGTGGTGCTTCCGGTCCCATCAGGAATGTAATCTAATACGTCGAGGTGAGTGACGAGAGTGAACATTGGGCGACATAAATCGATGTCAACAAATAGGGGCCCGAGCGCTATGCTCAACCGTCGCGGCCTGAGAGCGGCAAGATCGGGAAATATGGACGGAGGTGGAGAGTCACACAGCCAAAGTGATTGTATTTCACGGCAAGTGGAGAGAATTTCTGGAAGTTCTTCCGTGACATTATCAACTGCAACGAATAAATGTCGGACGCGTTTACGAAAGAAGTCGACAGGTTTTGAATTCGACCGGATCGCCTGCTGGAGAACACGGACTGAACAGGAAGATTGCCATCCGGTGGTAACGGTTCTGTATTTTATCCTTTCGATCCTACGGCAAACTGGGATTCAGCCTTTCGAATATAAGTACTCAGAAGACGGGCTGGCTCACCACTCGTACACGCGCCGGGAAACCAGCTCAAGGCTAGATATTGTCTCTGGGAAGAGATAGGCAGCCGTTTCGAAGATTTCTCGCTCCAATTCAGGAGGAAAGATGGGCCAGAGATTTGGGCTCATGATGGAAGTGCTCTAGTAGCACTGATGACACATCACGGTAATCACCGGATCCCTTCCCAACCCCTTCCTCAAACTTCACACGACTTGTTGTTCACTTCAAGTTTTTGCCCTTCGAACTGGGCTTCATTTATAACGCTGGTCAACGCGCCTTGGCTATACTCTTGGAGCTGGTTAAGACTCGAGTTCGACTGCCACTATTATCGACACTCCGAGTCGCGAGTCCTTAACTTAGTCGAGTCGACCCAAGTCGACCAATCCGTCTGTTCTCGAGATTATATCAATGTTTTCTCAGTGTCCCCGAGACGTCCTTTTGGTCGGATACATTGCATCGCGACTAGTCCCTGGTTCACTGTCGATTGTCCCTGATTGCGGTTGAATAATCCTCGGGCACCCATTTATTTTTCTGGTTCCCTGTAATTGTCAACACAGGCCCTCTGCTTGCACTGACTGCACATAATTTGGTTCGACTGGCCACGCAGACACAACGTCTTCGGAATATTGTGGGAGCCGCGGGTAACTGGGTTTTTCCTTGAATCATTATCTAGCTATTTCGTTGGGCTCCCGTCGAACCTCTGTGGATCCGGATCCCGTACGAGCTGCACATGTACACCAGGGACATGCAATATTTGCCCACACCTACCGTATGCATTGCGGCCCTCTTCATTCGCGAAAGAATGATAAACGTGCGTCCCATTTTCTTTGCTATAGGCTCTGACTGCAATTGAAATATTATGGCCAGGGATAATCGAAAGAAGTTGTAGGACAATGTTCTGACAGAATTCAGACCCGCCGGCGGAGGACACTTGTAGCCGCAACTTTCGATATTCAACCAGGAAGTCAAAAACAGGAGATGTGACGACATTTTCTGTAAAGCCCGTCTAAACTCCTCCGCACGTTTGAGCGAGTCACATCACTCCTTTTGGAAGAGCGACGTCCATCTCACGACAACTTGACGCGACAGAAGTCCAATGACCGCTGATTCCGCCAGATTGCAGATACTAATCGTCGGCGGGGGTCTGGCTGGTCTGGCTGCGGCCTCCTTTCTTCGGGAACAGCACGATGTTACCGTAAGCCGGTCATCAGCGCGCCCGATCCCTTTCATCTAAATGCAAGCCCACTAGGTCCTCGAGCGCTCCAAGTTGGACTTTTCGAGCAATGATTATGCGATCTCGCTTGCTCCGAACGTGCGTCACCTGGTGGTCAACTAATTCTTCGTGGAATTGTCTTGACATTTCTGCAGACACATCGACTGCTGCTTGACCAAGGTGTCGAGGATTCCCACCTGAAAGCCACTGTTTTGACCTATGTATGTCGCTGTCGACTCCACCGCATCCACTTACTAGTAGCATGGTTAATTTATTCTCAGGTTTGGCGCGGTGGTGCGGATGGGAAGATTGTCAGCGAAAGCCTTTCTGAGAGTCTTGCGCGCTTGTTCGCTCATTTTATACATTATTGCACAAGAAGGGACTGACCAAGACATCCAGTGGAGCCACGACCATATTTGTGCGTCGATCTAGGCTTCATGCAGCGCTGCGGAGTTTGGCCGCTGGAGATCGGCGACCAGGGAAGCCTGCCCGCATTATCGAAGAGGTTAAAATCACCACAGTCGACATCGCTAGTGGGGCAATCACGACTGAAAGTGGCGACACCTACCACGGAGATTTAATCATCGTATGTAGTCCCTCTTCCGCACTGACTCTAAAGCGTCCCAATCTCATTCAACCTCAGGGTGCTGATGGTATCAATTCCGCCGTGCGCGCTGCTGTTTTGTCTACGAATTCAGGCTCCATTGAGGTCGCGGGTGGAGCCGCCGCGGTGCCAAGCGGGATTGCTGCGTATCTGTGCACCGTGCCAACTGCTGTCTTGCGCGATGATCCTGTGCTGGCGTTTCAGATCGGCGAAAAGTTGGGAATGGCTTCTTTTCATAGCACCGACTCCCGCAAGCGCGTCCTCGTATTTCCTGCGGACGCAGAGAATTTCCAGATTGTGGCGTATCATTCCGAGGGCAGGTGGGCCGAGCGGTTTGTCCAGAGCGGAAGCAGCATCATCAAGGATGTGTCGGCAGAGCGCGCGGTCGAAGACTTTTTGGATTTCCATCCCAGTATTCAGAAGATGCTAGCCAGTGCCGCGACCCGCGACGTATGGCGCATCCGCGATCTGGACCAGCTCCCGAAATGGCATTCGGGCAAGGCTGTCTTGATCGGCGACGCCGCGCATGCTGTTACCCCGCGTGCGTACAGTGCCTTCACCTTCATGGTTACTTACGTATCTCGGTGCAGATTTTGGTCAGGGATGCAACATTGCTATCGAAGATGGGGAGGCGCTCGGCTACTTCCTCCGGAACCTCGAATCGGTGGCGCAGATACCTGCCGCACTTGAATCCTTTGAGACGATCCGTATACCTCGCGCACATTCAGTGCAGTTTGCGAGTCGTCTGGTCGGTGGATTATCTAGCGAGGAAGAGCGGAAGAAGGCGGGAGAGTAAGTGAAGTCCAACTGTTTAAACGATCTTGTGACAACTTCGGCAGGTTTAATTACCAGGCTTTCGTGGCCAAACTCTACGGATGTAAGTTCTGCATCATTTTTCTTCGACAAAATTCCAACTCTATTATTTATCACAGACAAGTCCGCTGAAGATGCGTGGGAAGCATTGAAAGCCGGTCTTTAACGTTCAGAATGGCTTCACCGATTCAATGTTCAATAGATCTGAATGCAACCTAGTAGCAGAAATACATTCGAATGGTTTCGCGCTCCTAAATTACATTTGCACGGGAAAAAGCAGGCGACTGTCTGTCGCCTTCAAACGGATTTCAGAAACCTGCATTGTGTACCATTTCTTGAACCAAAAGTTGAACGAAGTCAATGATCGCGCAGGGTTAAATTTAGTCGCACGGGTTGTGATTTCAGGTTTTTCGGCCGATTTGAGCCGGATAAAGATCAATCAAGCAAGAGGCATTTGTGCCTGGCATGATGCATAGCATGAAGGCTGTTAGAAGCCGTCAAGACACACCAGTGCGTGACCACTCCCACAATATGCTACTGCTATTATCTCTTGTCTATGTACTGGCCACAAACCACCACGCTGTGTCGGGTCACCCTTTGGACGCTCGCGACGAGCCAGTCTCAGACTCTTGCGATGATACTATCAACAACTACCGGACCCTTTTCGGTATCACCAGTGGTTGCCTTGCAACCATTTTTGCGTGTACTTGGGTCTCAGTACACCCCAATGTCCCTCCGCCTAACCAAAGTCAACTGGCGGTTTCATGGCGGAGGTTCCATTTGATGCTGGTGGCCGTCATTGCCCCAGAATTGATGGTGGGGTTTGCAGCCAGGCAGTTTTTTGATGCTCGATGGTTTTCGAAAGGTAGGCAATGCTCCTCGTCTAATTCATAAATGTTCATTTCATGCAGAATATGGGGTATCCAGAACGCATGGATTCTTCTTCACGATGGGTGGATTTGTGTCGCGCAGCGGCCATCATCCTATCGTAACGCAAAAACAGCTATTTCCCGAATATCTCACGGCCATACAAAATATTGGGGTGGAAGATATCGAAGACAAGAGCAAAGGAGACTCGCTGTCGAAGGGTGTGGCAGTTGTCCAGGGACTGTGGTTCGCGGCACAGTGTTTGGCCCGTGCTCACCAACACCTTCCTCTAACTGACCTGGAAGTCGTAACACTGGCCTTTCAATTTGTCAGCGTCTTCATCTGGCTCCTTTGGTGGAACAAGCCCCTTGACGTTCAACGGCCTATTCCCATTGGGCCTGGCAATGATTTTCTCGTGGCCAAGGCTCGACGTGCGACTTTGCTGGAGGCGATTGGTGTGGCAGGCGATGCACTTGTACTCGGGGATTTTCCCACTTTCGACCCTGTATCCTCAACTTCAGTTCCTTTATTCTGGTCCACACATGGCCACCATAAACGAGATACACACCTTGTCTCCATCATAGTCCAGTCCCTTGTCGGCGCCATTTTTGGCGCTATTCACTGTGCCGCATGGAACGCAAAATTCCCCTCCGCCCACGAAATGTGGATGTGCAGGTGCTGCTCATTTGTGGTTGCTGCCATTCCTATTGTAATTGCACTGGCCTACCTGCCCAGGGTTTTTTATGGGCCTCAAAATTGGACCATTTATTTGATGTTCACCCTTTATTATATTGCTATTCCGCTATACATTGGCGCGCGACTTATCCTCATTATACTACCCTTCACGACATTACGAGCTCTGCCACCCAGTGCCTTCGTGGATGTAAACTGGAGCACATATATTCCACACCTTGGCCTCTAAATCCTCATACTCCGTCTCAGAGTTTGATATTTAGATTAGACTGGGTCACCGGGTGTCTTTATGATCAGTCCATTATATGTCCCCAAAGAGTTTGTCTTTTGCTAGTCAAGGATATTTTTGAGCCGGGGCAGTCACTAAAAGTGTTGAAAGATGTTCGGTTGTAAAGGTGCAATCTATTGATTAACAACCTGACGAGTCTGAGCTCGACTCAGTTGGACTGAGTTGACGCCTCGTCCTGGACGCAGCCTTACTACTAGTGAGTATTATGCCCTTAGGAAACAATAATTAATAACGAAATATTGCGGCTACAATTTTATGGTTGCACCGCAACGAATCAGAAGAAGGTTAAAAGCATAGTGTGACAATTTAAACTCGCTCTGGAGCGATGTGGCATTGTTTACTTGGGTTGAACTTTCTCCGACGAGGCGTGGTTCATGCCATAGTCCACAAAGTCAAGATATTGTCCATAATGGAGAATGCCAAACTTATCTTAGGCCCAGCCGTCTTCGGGCGATATCCGCCACACTATGAGTTCGAACCGTGGGAACGGCCCGGCTAATTCCGAACCGCGGGGTGACTTGTAGCTTTGGTTGACTCGTCTCCCAGACTTTTGCGAACCTCAGGCCAGCACCGGGAAAAAAAGGTTTTCGAGTGCTGATGTAGTTCGGCCATCACTTTGATCGATTCTGATGTATTTCCCACAATAGGTCCACGCCTAGCCTTCGACAAACTAAGCACCGGCGACTGTTTCTCAAGTTGCATCATGACAAGCACTACCTCAAGTCCTTACCAGGAGGCCCGTGGTGATGCCTTTCGTGACCCGAATACTAGGCACAACCAGCAACAGCTCCGATCTGACGGCCACCATGTGTTTCGTGAGCCTGTAGTGGGCATAATCTCCGCTCTTCAGGCTGTCTCTTTTTCTGGCGGTAATCACCAAGCTTGACGGCATCAGTTTGCGTCATATCGTAATTGGCTGAATAAAGCTGAATAAAACCGGTCATCCTTTTCGCGTTCGGGGTGTTCCAGGCTCCGGAAGGTACGATTCTGTCTCACGCGCTAGAACAGCCTCAATCGGCTGTACTGGTCGCCCCTTATAAGACAGCATGGTTCTAAATCCCGTCTGTGTCCCCACATGTCTCGACCCACCTTCACGTTCAGCACAACAGCGGAAGAAGCCGCGACCGTCCTTACGGATGAAATCCAAGGGAAGAATGGTACATAACAATACGACGTCGGCCGGTTATAAGTCTCAACTTCCTATAGTCCTCATCACTGGCACATCCCTAAACGGGATCGGCTTCGAAACGGTTCGGGCACTTGCGAAACATGCCAACCTCATTGTAATAACGGGCCACAACCCGGACAGGTTGAGCTCTTCTTTTGAACTTGGTTGCCTCACTTTTTACTTGAAGTCGTAGGTTGAAAATTGCGGAGGATACTATCAGGAAGGAGCTGCCATCCGCCAACCTCCGGCCGCTCATCCTCGACCTTTCATCGCTCGCTGCCGTCCGGAAGGCTGCAGCGGAAGTCAATACGTACCCTGAGCCTTTGCACGTATGTTCAATCCAGCATTGTTGTCCCCGAGCATGTTGCGAAGCGCCAGACAGGTCCTGATCCACAATGCGGCCGCCACCATCGGGTCATTCAAGCTCACCGCAGACAATCTTGAGAGCCAGATGGCGACCAACCACATTGGACCATTCCTCCTCACCAAGCTGCTCGCCCCCAAGATCCTCGCTGCGCGCACGACGCATTACACTCCGCGGGTCATATTCGTGTCAGCCCTCGGCCATGCCTTTTGCGATGGGGTGAACTTCAAAACCATGGAACATCCCGATCCGGAGAGCTATGAGCCCATGAACGGGTATTTCCAGTCCAAGTCCGCAAACGTCCTCAGCGCGATCGAGTTGTCCAAGCGTTCCAAAGGGCAGATCAACGCGTACAGTTTGCACCCCGGAAGTATGTCTCGTGCGCTCTCAGATACTTACAGGTCGCTGATAGGCATATCTTTTTTCTGTTCAGTCATTTTCACCAACATAATGCAGAAGGAGGATGCCGTCACTGGGCTGCAGAAGATGGGTGCGTTGCTTCCTTCCTAGGACATATGAATTCAATTTGGAGGTTCAACAGGCGCCCTTGACCCGGACGGACAGCCGAATAACGAAAAATACACTTTTAAGACTATTCCTCAGGGGGCGGCAACGTGAGTACCTCGGGATCACCGCTGCGTGCTTAAAGCCAATTTACATAGTACCGTTGTTGCTGCGTTTGATCCTACACTCAACAGTCCGTGGACCATTTCAAATGGATGTTGGCTGAGCTCAATAATGTATTACAGACATAGCTGGTGCCTATCTCGTCGACTGCGTCGTAGCAAACGAGGACATTGCCCCGCATAGCTCCGATCCTGTGAGTCTTGCGCCTTACCTATGCTTGTCTCTCAGACCACTTTAATTTGTATTTAGGTTAATGCTGAAAAACTATGGACCGTGACGGAGAAAATCATTGGCGAGACATTCACATTCTGAAATCGTGCGTTTTATCCGGATCCTCATCTGAAACACGGTTGAAATTTAGTATATTGACCAGCAAATCCACTCGATGCTATGTTTAACTTGTCCCCACAAAAAATCATGTATTCGGGCATGCGGAGCACCAAAGAATAGAATTCGTTCATGTTGAATATAATTTCCTGTGCGGGTCATTTCTTTCTTCACCCTCGTCAATCGAATATTGTATATCAAAATTCTCAAGGAGCAGGTCGCGCTCTTTGGCATATTGAAATAGTTGAATCGGGTCACTCACAGTCTCCCTTTTAGCGTCCTTTTTACTCCCTTTTCTACTCCCTTTGTTCTCCCTTTTTCAATAACATAACTGAGTGAGCCATAAAATCCAGAAAAATTCACCCCAGTCTTTTTTGAACATCTTAGGTGGTATGCAACCTTTGGAACAATGGAGGACCCAAACTGCATGAAATAGAGAAATAGAGTTGAAAAGGGCACGAAAAAGGGCGGAAAAAGGGAGCCGCGGCGGGGGTTTCACAGTTCACTTTTTCCTGCCTTTTTCGATGGATTTCTTTCAGTTTTTCAGCTGGGAAGTTCGTTTTTCCCTTTTTAACACTTTTTACATATCAGAATTGAAAAGGGGAAAAAAACCCGGTGAAAAACGAAAAAGGGAACTGTGAACGACCCTAATGAAAAGTTGGTTGAATCATTGAGGAAAAGACATACAAAAAAGCGAGGTACGAACTCGGATATTGTTGTAGCGTCTGTTTATACATAAGAGACTAGGAAAAACAGACCTTTAGGAGCTCCGTAGACTTTTTTTAATTATTTTAGAGCAGATTTCGGGCTGCCGTCTCAGTTTGGATCTGTCTGTTGCGGCAACTGTCCATTTGAAGACAAGAGCAAGATAAGTTGGCCGCCAAAAATCAAGTAGCTTACGATGATCTGCACGTTTCTGTATATACGCTGTATTGATTTGATAACGCCAGAACGAGTGCTTACTTCAAAATTTCCACCGCTCCTTCTCCGAGTCCCCTCCCCGAGAGCGATTAGAACAAGTTGGCCCCCTGGGCCGTGCGTTAACGCATGCTGCCAGACCCGCGGGAGCTGGATCTGGGCTCTCATGACCAGTGGTAAGTACCTGATATCAAGCCTCAATTTTCCAATTATAAGAATCGGTATAAAAAAAAAAAAGTACCTGCGCATGTGTAGGGCCAGGACTGCGCAGTTTTTATGCTATTGCGTGAGAGGACATGGTACGCACGCCTGGCGGCAAGACAGAATGCCGTTGTTGTTCGCGACACAATTGCTAATGAGGATACTTGTGGAAACGAAGTTGCCCGTGTTGTCCTGACAGTTCGCGGTGAGTCTCGCTGAATTGGGGACCAGAGCCCAACTGTCACAGGTGTTCGCTTCGCCAAGATTATTAGTATTCCCAAGATACAGGGACGAGTGAGTGAATTCACCTGCGCCAGATTGATGCACTGGAAACACGACGGCATGGACTCAGGCTGCGGCGATGGTGTTGAGAGCAAGAAGGAGTTTCTTGTACATGTCAATGTCGTCGGTCGGTGGTCTACCTATCTCATTTCGGTCTCTTTATAGGCCAAGGGTTTCCTTTCCGGTGCAGAGGAGAACGCAACGACGGGACGCAGCGGTGCGACATGCTACCTGGGCCCAGGATTGCGGCCTTGTTCGAGATGAAAAATAAATTCTCCACCCTAGCTATAGATTTAGTCTAGTCATGTACATTAGACTAAATCTTAATGCTATGGCTCATTCTCTTGGCAAGGAAATGCAGTGTTTGCAAATTAGCATGTAAAATTACTTGGAGCCTGTTCCGTGTTTCTGGATTCACGGTTATCTTTCTTGCAAAGATGTTCCGACGTTGTGATATTTTTTTTCCCTCCAACTCCACCGGCATCAGGGGATCATAAAACATCTGCGGCAGCCGTCCTTCAAGTGGTTTCCCGAGCCCACGCTGTTCGCAAAGAGCCTACGACGGCCCAGTTCGGGTACGTCTGTCATGTAAAAGGAAAGTTTGAGTGCGCGCTAGTGTGTGAGTTCGAGTTATAAGTACTTCGAAGTCAAACGCGAATGAGTCAGGGTAGACCAAAGATTAAACCATTTTGGAAAGAACGTCAGCTTCTTGGGGGGGCGACTTTTATTAACTCGCTCTCGCTTTGTTCAAGAAGCTTGATGACCGACAGTCCAAACCATAATTCATTGTCCAAGGCAACGCATTTTTGTTTTCTCGCTTGCCATTATTGACGATATCTGCCATATTATTGGTCCACAAATATTTCAAACCGTGGGAATGGCCCGGCTAATTCCGATGGGAACATCCTTTCATACTTAAGCCACGTTCAAGTTTCCCTCCGAATATTTAAGTAGTACTCCGACCCTCTCTGATGTCTGATCCGTTATACACAGGCGTAGGGTAACCATCCAATCGAGCCTGGCCTGACCTTGAAAAATCTCAAGCCCAATCCCGAGGCCGACGTCGGGCTTAGTGCAAAATCTCCAACTATTCAGAAGACAGAGCCGATTATTTAATTAATACAACAGCACAACATGTCCGGTGATACGAGTCGTAAGTAGATCTCCAAAGGCCCAAGTCAAGTCAAGCAAAAACATAAATCAACACAGTAATGACGCTCGAGCCCAGCAACGATATCGCGATGATAGCACCGAGGACGCAGGGCGGTACGTTGACGTCGTGCATTGGATTCTGCACGTTGAGCCGGTCGTCATTGGACGTGGAATCGTCGTGGTGCTCCACCAGCGGCAGCGACAGCCGAACGAATCCCCTGCCGGGTATCTGCGCATCGCGAACGATGGCGGCGGTCGTAAACGCGATGTACAGCCTTTACATGCGTATAAACTTCGTCAGTAACTTGTTCCACATCTCGGGTG
Organism: Mycena leptocephala; assembly: GCA_029378395.1. NCBI lineage: Eukaryota > Fungi > Basidiomycota > Agaricomycetes > Agaricales > Mycenaceae > Mycena > Mycena leptocephala. Next base: position 75,838 of record JARJLF010000633.1, read on the forward strand.
CGAATGAAGAGACATACCACAAGAAGATGAATACTGCGGTGGTTTGAGGCATAGGGGTATAAAACGAAATGGAATGGAATGGATTAACGCACTGAGGGTGTTATACAGCACTACATCGAGGAAGATGGCCGAATCCGCAAAGACCCAGACGGCGCTAATCTTGGCATTCGTTAGAACCCGTATGCGTTGAGCCAGAGGGGGCGGATGAAATGGACTTACCACATGGAACAGCGCGCCTGCGGCGTAGAGCCACTTCTTGCCGTATGCCAAGAGGAGCACCTGAGCGGATTAATTAGATCAGTTAGATTAGTAGCGGAAGACCCGAAGACTCCGAATGGAGACGACGTGATGGCTAGCGCTTACCACCACAAAGTCATTTGCGCCGCCCAAAACGGAGGAAACGATGAACACGAGGGATATGTTCGGAAGCGCCAGTGTAGCTGTGAAGAGGACGAACCCCCACAGGCCGGCCAATAGCAAAGCGCGCCGGACATTCAAATTCAATAAAAGGCCGTTCATGAGAACCTCGACTTGGCTGTAGACTGTAATTCACCATTATTGAACACGGCAATAACGGGATGATAACGTACGTGTGTAAGATGGCGAACATGAACGTCTGGACCGCTGTTTCAGTCACGATAATCATGTGGAGGAGGTTCTAACAGAGCACTCACAGTTCGGTTCGTCATTCCACGCTGATAGAACACCAGGGTGCCGAATATCGCCACGGACCTGCAGAATGCATAAATGAACGTAGCACCAGGATCAAGGGGACGGTGGGTCATACCAGAACCATAGTATCGCAAGACGGGGATACGACCAAGAACTTGTGTACGACCAGCCTTTCCGCGAGAACAACCAGATGGCGAAGGAGCCGAGAATAGGCGCAGCGACGGTCATAACGAGCATTGCGTTGCGGACTGTGTGTTCTCGCGGTGTTATTGTATCGTAGGAGCCGCCATGGGGGACGACATTATCATCGATGACCTGGAATGAGGGGGGCATGATGAAGGTTTGGGTCGAGACTGTTGACGCCGATTTATAGGAGCGGCACCACAGCCCTGTCTTGGGCCTGTCGTTACTAGTAACTAGTCTCTGTTAGTTCATATGATACAGTAGATCGGAGTTTAAGGATCACTCCTATCTACCTACCTCCGGAGAATTAAAAAGTGCCTGGGCGCCATGTTGAGTCAGTGGCCGGGGACCGGGGTGAGACGAGACAAATTTGGAAAGGGTGGAGACGACTGAAGATAGCCATGTCTGGGCCGAAAGAATGCATCCCATCTAGACTTCCGGAAACCCCTGATACCTCAAAATCTTGTACAGTAGCTGTATAATTTGGAACCTCAGGGTTTAGGCTTGCTCGCCCGACTCACCTCCCACGCTCGCCCGACGCTGACCATATGCAGTTTTTCAGGATACCTAGCATAACCAGGGGACTGAGGACAAGGAGCAAGCGGCTGGCCAGAAGAGGCGCCCCTAAGTGTGCCAGTACAGCCAAGCAACACTTGAAGGTGAAGGTCGTCTAACGCTCCAAAAAAAAAAAAAAAAAAAAACTTGAAGGTCGGAACACGGACCGATGCACCGAGACGATTGGTTGATTAAGTTCAACTTGTTGGCGGAAGAGTTCCACATGTTGCGCAACGGAGTTTCTGTGTGCCAATATTCCTGCTATCGCGATGCTCGAGTTGTGGGGAGGCGTAATATAATTAGAAAAGTGGCGGGTTATGGAAAAAAAATGATATGAGCATAGTACCCAACTTAGAAGGTCCGGCCACGATAGAATACTTGTACTCGGCCGCGTCGCGTCGCGGGGTCGGAACCGGTAAGCTTCGCGGGGTTGACAGAAAGTGTCAGCAGACGACGTCCAGCGCTGGCTCTCGCGCTCTCTCGCGTGTCCTCGTCCTCGTCACCTGTTGCGAATGGCCAGTCTGCTCCATCCTTCCATCTCTCTGAATTCTTGCTTATAATTGCTGCTGATGCGGCATCTGGCATGCGACGGATTCGACCGCTGTGGATTAGCAGGCGGCCCAGTGTGTCACGTATAATTCTCGCGAGGTACGTTTTTTTCCGCATTCGAATTGGCGTCTCGTTGATATCGGAAACATAAAGTTCTCGACCCATCGTGAGAGTGTAGGTGGATGCTGTAAATCAGCTGCCAAACAATCGGACATTCGGACCGTTGTTGGCGTCTTTCTTTCTGAACACCCACGGCTCTCCCCTCAGGTTTCCATTTCGATGCTCCTTCAAGCCATAGGGGAAGACATCCTCCTCGAAATACTTTCTTTGTGTGACATCTATGTTGTCCTTTTAGTCTCCACAGTAGGACCTATTACTGATCATCGCAAGCCCATAGGCGCTAATATGACTCGTGCTCGCTTTATTGCTCAGGTCAATAAATTCTTTCGTCGTGTTGCATTGAGCAAGCAACTTTGATTGCGCTTGATGCAGGATCTGGTCTCCCGAGGTGTGTTGTATAAGCTTTCTAAGGCAGAGTTGGACGCGTACTCGACTGGGGACATAATTGACAAAATCAAGCGATTTGTCTGTGGGCCGACGACCTGGGCAGCTCACATTCCACACGGGTGCAAACCGGAATGATATCTTTGGTCTCATGCTTACACCTGGTGGCACCCACGCGATACTGAAAACCATCGAGAATGTGCGCCTTTATGGTGTCCGCACGGGGCGTTGTCTATGGACCAAGGCCTCAGACCAGCCATCCATCGCGACAGATCTGGTTGAGTCTGGAAATATATTACGTATCTTGTTGGGGCGCCGGGTTTGTGCACGACCTTGAATATTGACCATACCCGAAGCAGGTTATCTGGACAGAAAGCTTGTGCTGAATTTCGAACAGTGCAAGGAGTGAACTTAGAACACCATCTTCGGTACGATTTCAATCAAAATTATGTATATCATTACAATGCAATCCCGATAAAAATAAAATTTATTCTATGGTCGACAATCATCTCTAAGGGAACAGCAACACTTGCTATTCCGTGACTGGGCGAAGAGGGCGACTCGGGAAACCACTTGTGGCGGTTTAGAGCTTGCTACGAGATACAGAGGGAGGTATGACTGCCGAGATTACGGGCTATGCGCGTATTTCGACCGCTGGCGCAGTACGTGTCCGTATTTAAGCAAGAGCTACATAGATAATGAGCGACGGTGCCAATAGAAATGCGAGAAGAACGTACCCAAAACACAGGCATCAACAAGAACGAGATGCCCGCAAGGAGCGCCGAGCCCGGTCCAAGCCCGAGGTTCGTGAAGAACGTGCGCCCAAAGAGCGGGAACACGCTCGCGATCGTACTTCTGAAGAGGTCGTTCCCAGCGAGCACGCTCGCCGCGTACGCGGGGTACGCCGAGGTGATGTACATGAGGATGCTCTGGAAGTTGAGGAAGATGCCGGGGAGGTAGAGTGCGGCGCCGATGATGGGGACGATCCAGTGCACGGAGGTTTTGGAGGAGAAACCGAAGATGAGGACGGAGGTGGGGATGAAGATGGAGGCCATGAGCCCGATCTCGAGCCGGATTTCAGGCGCGACTTCGGTGTTGGCGGCGGCGGCGCGCGCGTAGCGCGGGGCGATGTGGTATTTCTGGTAGATGCAGTAGACGGTGTACTGTGAATGTTTGTCAGAGGGGAGAAAAAACGAGGCGAGGGAAGAACTCACGGTAAGCGCGCCGGAGACGATGAACGCGAGGAAAGGCAGACCGCTGACACCTTCGTTAAAGTGGTAGATGCCGTTGAAGACGAGCGGGAAGGCCTCAAACCAGAGGTAGAAGATGGCGTAAACGAAACCGAGATATATGTTGGCGAACGCCAAAGCGGGCTCCTTCGCCAATACGAACGGCCGCACAAGCGACTCGTACATGATGCCCCACGCGCTCTTCGAGTCCTCGTCGCGCTCTTCTGCGGTTCGCAGCTCTGGGTTGCCTGTGAGCTTCCTCAGGCGCTGAGCGCGGCGAAGGAGGATGGTGGGCCCGTACGTCTCCGGCAGGAGGAGCGACAGGAATACGACAGCAAATGAGGTGATCCAGAGGAGCTCCATCATGGGCCACCGCCAGGACTCGGCCTGCGCTGCAAACCCGCCGATGACCGGGCCTGTGATGGGGCCCGCAACGGCGCCAAGCGCCCAGATTCCCAGGACATACGCAAATTGGTGTTGCGGGAAGATGTCGGCCATGGAAGCTCCGCCAGTGGCGAGTGCGGGGCTGCCGAAGAACCCGGTCATGAATCGCATGGCGAGGACCGTGCTCATGTTGGTCGCGGTGACAATCGGGATTTGGAAAATGACGAAGAGGAAAAGTGTCGCCATATACACGGGGTTGCGGCCCAGAATGGGGAGCTCTTGGAGGGGCGACAAGAACATGGGGCCAATGCCGTAGGCTGCCGCAATAATTAGTAACCAAGATTGAGCTCGAACAGGAGTCAGTACTCACCAAGGACATAGAGCGTTAAGCCGAGAGTAGCCGTTGTCAACGAGACGTTGAACTCGGACATTAATCCTGGGATAGAGGACGTATATATGGCCGACCCGATGTAGATGCTAAATGTGAGGAAGGAGATTTCAAACGCTACAAAGGCGCGTTTCCTGAAAGACCAATTTCTGCGAGACCGTTAGCTTTGAAAATTTTTAATCACAGAAGAACGCACCTCGGATTTTCGGGGTCTGAGTCCACATCCCAATCGACGAGGTAGGGATCCGGAACAGCAGTGGAATCGTTAAGCTGCTTCTGCGACTCGAGATCGGCAGTCAGGGTGCTTATCGTCGATTCGCGCTTTATTTCCGTATCAGGTGCAGACGAAAGCGTAGACTCTTCCTTGGATTTATCGCACGCGTCCCCGCACAGTGTCGCGGCGTCGGATGCCACTGCGTCGGAATTCTTCCTCTCAGAAGAAGGAAGAAGGTAGTGCTTGGGCACTACATAGCCGGGCCGTTGCTCGGGGTAGGGAAGAAGGCGACCGCTCGAGATATAGTTTACAATCTGACCGATGGTCGAGTCGCGGATGAGATCTTGGACCATGTTTTTGGTGGTTGGAGGTTTGAAGCGGAGTGAAGAATCCCCATTTCAGGTCCCCCCTTTATATGACTCCTGGTCGATAGCAGCTTTGCGAGACATTCTGAGAATCAATGGGCGATGAATCATCTTCGAGCAAAGTTTGTGTGGGTTAACAAGGTGGTTTGTGAGCAAGTTTGTCAGTGACAGATCAGCGTCCAAATTGGGAAGGTCCATCAACTTCCTCTCAGCTCTGAACTTGACGCTTACTACGCCTCGGTCCGCGATACAGGCTTCCCAGATTTCACGAATGAATATGCTGGAACACGTCGGCTTTCAGAGTAGTGTGGAAGGCAGCATGCAACACCAAAAATCGGAAAGTTCTTGGAAACTTGAAAGTTCACCAATATACTAGGAACAGGAGAAAATCCAGCTATACGAATTCAAAAGAAGGGCCAGGTTCCTACCCGGCTGCGGTTACAATCCTTGGAGCGGTATTTCTTATATTGAATAAGTACAGAGAATTTCTGATAGGCGGAAATTTCGGACCGAGTTTGACATGGGAAAGTTGGGGTGAGCCTCTCCCTGCCTCTCCGAAATTCTAATTTCTCTGTGTTTCTCCCAGAAAGCTTCACCAAAAGATGCACGAGGACGCGAGGGACGAGAATTGAGAACCCCTACTTCCGAGTTCCAGACGGTGGGGAAAGCAGTGAAAAAAAGGCCCAAGTAACCAGGAGACGCGTAAGCACCAATGGAATCCGTGGAATCACGGAGAAGTGGTCGCACGGGCGGCGCGTACTACTCACGTTCATGGACTCAGCAAAGTGACAGGTGCTAGCCGCTTGACCGCTTTTAAATTGAGAACTCTTGAGCTTACGCTTGACCTCTCTTAGTCTTCTACTGGCGGCTCTGAACTTGACTTTGCATCTTGCTGCTGCCATGACTGAATCCATTTACAAAATCGCGATTCCAGACGAACGCATTGACGAGCTTCGCCAAAAGTTGAGACTGACTCGACTTCCAGACGAGCTGGACGATGCAGGCTGGGACTACGGGGTTCCCTTGGCGGATATCCGACGGCTCGTTGAAAGATGGCAGAACGGCTACAATTGGAGGAACACGAAGCCCAGATTAACGCTGAACTGCCCCAATTTACTCGGGATATCGATGTGGTAGGCCATGGCACGCTCAACATTCATTATGTGCACCAGAAGAGTGCGGTCCCTGATGCTCTACCCCTTCTCTTTGTCCATGGATGTATGTTCATTTCTGTGGCGAATTCTGGTTTAACTCTAATTCTTTTGCAGGGCCTGGAAATTTCCTGGAGGTCCGGAAGATCCTGCCGCTACTGGTCGAGTCTTCTCCGGATCATCCCAGTTTCCATGTAGTGGCTCTGGGTCTACCTGGTTATGGGTTTTCGAGGCCCCGAAAACGAAAGGTTTCAAGCTAGACCAATACGCTGAAGTGCGAGCACTATATTTTTCATTGACCTTTTCTGATCCAGAGCTAAATAGGTGGGGCATAAGCTGATGCTGGCGCTTGGGTATAACGAATACGGTGCGGCAACTCGCTCAAGGACTGACGGTGTCTCATTTTGAACCTCTACCAGTAACCCAAGGCGGTGATCTCGGCTTTCCGATAACTCGAAGGATTGCTCAGAACTATGGCGGCAAGCACTCCAAAGCGTGGCATACCAACCTCCCAATGTACGTATGATTTATTCAAAAAATATTATATTCTCACGAAGTGTCTTCAGAGCTCAGCGGCCATCTTTGTTTTCAAGTCCACTTACATACTTTTTGCATTTGGTGACACCATACACTCCATTTGAAAAGGCGGCATTGGAGCGTACCAAATGGTTTGACACTAAAGGAAGAGGTTATTCTGCCGAACACTCGACGAAGCCGCAGACGCTCGGATACTCTCTTGCGGACTCACCCGTCGGTCTCCTTGCCTGGATTTATGAGAAATTGGTCACCTGGACAGATGCATACCCGTGGGATGATGATGAAGGTTCATTCTTCTCTCTCTCCGTTTTCAACCTGTTCACAATTGATAGTTCTCACATGGATATCGAGCTACTATTTTGCGCGCGCTGGGCCAGCGGCATCTCTACGTATCTACTACGAGCTAAACAACGACGCCACACGCTATCCATCCTCCTCCCAGGCACCGACCATCCCGCTTGGAATGTCCTATTTCCCGAAAGAATTGATAAATGTGCCCAGAACGTCGGTGCTTCCATTTCGCACTATAATCGAAATTAACTCTGTGCTAGGTGGATGAAATTGTTGGGCAATGTTGTGTCGGAATCGCAGCATGACCGCGGTGGCCACTTTGCGGCGCACGAAGAACCGGAACTGCTGGTCGCCGACGTGAGGAAGATGTTCGAGAAAAAAGGGCCTGCGTTTGGAGTCGTTCCAGGGAAAACTGGCTATGCTTGAGGGCACTATATATAACACTTCGACTTTTTCTTTGTAAATTCAGACGTGAATCATTTCAGTCATTGGGACATACACTTTTATCCTCCATTCACCATCTGGCACCTATCCAGCTGAATTGTATCATTCCAATCCACGTATATAAAAGCAAAACAAACAAAGTACAGACAGCAGAGCGACGATCGATTCATTTCATTTATTTATTCTTCCTCTTCTCCTTCTCTTCTCTTCTCTTCTTTTGAGCGCTCCTTCACCTATGCCCGTAATCTTTTTAAACCTCCCCATCCCTACCACATCCCTTGACTTCTACACAAACCCACCGTCTATGGTACAAAGCAGAAAAAAAGATAGAGATAAACAGAAAGCGGAGCGGAACCATGGTGTGTATTGGTGGTCATCATTTATATTGGAAGAACAAGTGTTTGGCGAGCGGTGGTCGACCTGAATGACAAACAGGGACGGGGCCAGGGGTCTGCGAAACCGTCAGCCGGGCGGGCACACGCCAGTGCGAGGCGCAGAGCGGTGGGCATGGGCATAGGCACGCGGGACGTCATCGCCCATACGCATCAAAACGGGCATCAAAGCGCGCACAAATCGCGCAATGACTGAGCGACACAGTACAGTGCCGGCGGGAAGCAGCGCAAGGTGCGTACTCGCCTTGTAGTTACATCCACGCGTACGCTCAAAGCATCAGCTGCCCCTCGCCCGCAAGCGCCTGCCCCTCGCGCATGTACTCCTCGAAGAGCGCCTTATAGTCGCGGTGCCAGCGGCTCAGCGCGGGGCGGCCCTGCGCGACGTCTGCGGCGGCCCACATGACGCGGAGTTGGTCGATCTGAGGTTGGGTGAGCGAGGAATAGAAAGAAAGAAAGAAAAGAGGGAGTGGGAAGGCCAGCGCTACTTGCGGCGATTACCACAACCCAAGCGCCCGAAGAAGAGAAGAAAACCTATGATAAACGCCAAAGAGAACCCACACGTACCTCCGGCCCCGTCTCCCCATCCGGGCACAGCACATAAAAGTCCCCCTTCGCGACGCGCTCAAGCATGTACCGCACCGTCTCGTCCGCCGTCCACGCGCCGGGGGGCTTCTCCCTCGCGGGGTCTTTGGCGCCGGTGAGGCCCGTGAAGGTGTAGCCGGGGCTGCGGGGGGGTTAAGATGAGTATATCGAGGGGAGGAAGAGGAGAGTGAAGGGAAGGGAAGGGTCGATCACATTCCGCTCGCAAACCAGAAGTCGCGAGCCGCACATACGCGACGTCCGCCGTGCACTCGTTACAAGGGAAGCCCGGGGTCCCTAGCAAGCGCCCACCAAACCGCCACCCAGAACGCGAATACTGGCTCTCCTCACCGCCCACCATCTTATCTTCGAGACAAGCGGAGATACCTTCGCATTCCTCCAAGCTGGGGTCGAGGACGAGACCACCACGCGTAGAAGTCAGCTCCACCACCGCGAAACAACACACGCGCAGTCAACCGCCGACTGCATGCATAACTTCAGCCGCCCACCCACTCTCGACGCGCGGCACCGGTTCGCCACCGCACGACATTGCGGGGGAGCGTCAGCCTCCCTGCTTGTTTTTGTTTCTTGTTTCTCTCTCTCGGCTCCACCCACCGTCGTCCACCCCATCCGGGCCACTCGGGAGGGACGCGATCGTCCCCATCCACTCCACCACCCCTCATCCCCTCCACCGCGAGGCCACTCTCTCGCGCCCTACTCTGGCGCACCGAAGTAAAAGCGGCGCGCACCTCCACCACCGGTCCAGTCAGCCGCCCCAGATCATGGCCTCCGCCCCCGCGCGCACCGAGCACCTCCTCCAGCCTTGGTTCCCCCCTCCACCCACCCGCCCATACACGGCGCCCCATCCGCCTTCTCTCCACGTCGCCTTCTCCCTTACATCGCCATCCCCTTTCCTCCACTTCGGCCGCCGTATCCCGCCGCCTCATCCCCTCCATGAAACCCGAGAAGGCCGTCACTCTTTCGCGCGCAGTGGACGGTCCACAACACCACCCGTCCACCGGTCCAGTCAGCCGCCCGCGACTCGCGCTTGGTCCGTCTCTCCCCCCATATGCATCCACAGGCCCCCATCCTCTCCCTTCCTTTTCTTCCCCGCCCGTCGTCTGCCCGTATCATGCACATCTCCCCACCCCGCCCCGCTCTCTTTTGGGTCGCACCACCCAAACCTCCCCACCTCTGTTCTTCTCTCCCAAAGAGCGCCACACAACGAAAGACCCAGACAAAGATGCAAAAAAACCGCACTCACACAAACAAATGCGCGCTCACCCCCCCTCCCCCACCATGCCCATGCCCGTGTCCCCCATTCCTCTCGCGCAGCGCGTGCGCAAGGCCCTCGGTGAGCGACTTGACCGCGGCTTTGGAGGCATTGTAGGCTGTGTTGCCGCTTGGGAGGGGTTAGATAAGATTAGGAGGGGAGACTGAGGATGTGCGAAGAAGAGGGAAAAAGGAAGGGGAGGTGAAGAGAGGCGATGGAGGGAGAGGAGGGGCACGAGGAAAGAAAGCGGGAAGGAGCGAGAACCGCTCTTGAACGAGTGGATGGTGGGGAGTGAAGATTGGGAGAAGAGGGGGCGACCGGCAACCCAGCTCGTGAACGTATAGGAGAAGGGGATGTCAGAACGGAGGAAATTGAAGGAACGAAACGCGCACGACGCGACAAAGGGACGAAACGCGGGGAGGGAATAACCCAAATCGCCTCGCGTCCGCATCCCCACCTCTCCCACCTCCTACGCGCGCAGGAGACGTAAGAGACAGGAAAGCGTGCCGCCAAGCCGTATCGGAAATCGGAAGGGGGTGGATGGGTCGCAAAGGACTAGAGACGCGTGGGGGTACGAGTTCGAAAAAGAAAACGAAGGTACGGTATAAAAGAGAAAAGAGAAACGACGAAAAGTCACTCACGGCGGGTTCGTGATCCCCTGCTTGCTCCCCGTGTTGATCACCATCGCGGGGTTCTCCTGGTGGAGCATCGCCTGCAGTAAAAAAAAAAAAAACGGGGTTAGCATCCGGTTGGAGATACGGCAAGGAAGGGAGAGGAAGGGAAAAAAGGGTCTAGCGCCTCCCCCCACCGACGTAGAGGCGCAAAAAAGTACTCCTCGCCTCCGCGCTCCCCTGACGCGTTCTCGTGCTCGTGCTCGTTCTCGCTCGAAACACCCCCCGCAACACAAGAAAGCCCGTCCGTACGCGTCGTCCGTCCCGCATCCAACAGTGCGCGCCGAGCGCCAAATAACGAGAACGAGAACGAGGTCATCTAGCCATCCAGAGCCGCTGGCCGGTGGCAAACGCCGCTCGCATTCGTGCGCTTTTCGACAGCCCCGCAGACACGCGCAGCTCGCGAAGCAGAGGCGAAAGAAATAAATATTCTTCCCACCCGAGAGCGCGTTCGTCAGTCACACACCGTCGCTCCCATCGAACACAACGCCCAACGCCCAACGCACCCCAGCCCGGCGGTACCGCACACTCCCAACCGTCCGTCTCACGCCAAGCGACAAGCGACAAGCCCACAAAAGGCGCGTCCTCGCGTCGCTCCCCACTGCACCCCCCGACCGAGAGCGAGGGCGAGGGCGGAGGAAAGGAGGGAAGGAAGAAGGAGGGAAGGAAGGAAGGAAGGAGAGTGCCGTCCTCCTCGTTATCGCACCACCGCGGTACGCGTCAGCACCGGGCCTCCTCCACTCGACTCGACTTTAGCGACTTTAGCGGAGAGGACGCGCGGTAGTGTACTCGCTCGTTAGCCTTCCTTGTCCCCGTCCCCGTCCCCGTCCCCGTCCCCGTACACGCTCCACACTACACGCTCCACGCTCCACGCACCCCGCGCGCGCAGAGCGAGTAGCGCAGACCGAGTCGTCAGCCGCACCCCAACCCCGATCGCCCCGTAAACCGGCGGTGCGCAGTCAGCCACCCGCCCCACGCTCCTGCGCTCTCCAACGCCCCGCCCCTCGAGAGAACGTAGAGGACGCGCTCCAGAGAACGCACCCCGTGTCCCGCGTCCCGCGTCCGTTCCTCGAGAGGATGCGGCGTTCGGCAATCCTCTCGTCCGGCGGACGCGGCGCGAAGACGCGAAGACACCAGACGCAACACGCACGCAAAGGAGGATTCGAAGACGCGAAGGATTCGAAGACGCGAAGGACGCGAGGACACAAAGGACGCGAGGACGCGAATACGACCCTGCTCTCCGCCGCCAACCGCTCACGACACACACGCGCGCGCTCCTTCCCAAGACGCAAGACTTAAGACGCAAGACGCACGCTTCACGCCAGACGCAAGCAGCGAAAAGGCCCAAGCCCAAGCACAACTTCAAGCACTCGCACGACCGCCCGTGAATCCACCCACCCGTAACCTCGCTCGGTCCCGGTCCCGGTCCCACCGCGTCTTCGTTCTCGTCAGCCACACAACACACACGCATCCTATCCTCGTCTCGTCTCGTGCGCCGCCCCGTCGATGTATGCAGGTCGCGGTTATAAGTACGCCGCGCAGATACGCGAAGACGCGTCCCCGTCCCCCGTCCCCCTCCCCCGTCTCCGCACGTCCCCACGCGTGCTTCCTCGTCCCCATCCCCATCCCCGTCCCCGTCCCCGTCCTCGTCCCCACACGTCCCCACGCGTCGCCGATATACGCACGCAGCGATAGCGATAGCGATACGAGCGCCAATCCCATCGCGTCCGCGTCCGCGTCCTTCTGTATCAGAAGTACACACGTCCGTGGCCAAGACGCGCGCGGCCCGGCCCCAACACCACCCAAAAAATCCCAAACACTCAAACCCCCAAAACATAGAGACCCCCCCCAAAAAAAAAGAAAACAGAAAACAGAAAACAGAAAACAGAAAACGTAGAACGAGATGAGGAGAGCAACGCACCGGCACGAACACCTGCTGGACGTTGACGACGCCGAAGAGGTTGACGGCGAAGACGGCGTGCCAGGCGGGGAGGCCGTCCCACGATGTGCCTATCAGCGCGAGTTAGCGTTGGGACTCGTAGATAAGCGGCAGAAGGATAGATAATCATGATAAAAAGAATAGGAAGGGTGGGGAAGGAGAAATGGGAGGAGGATGGGGAGGAGAACGAGGCGCAGCGCAGTAGCGTGCTTGTGGAGAGCAGAAGCGGACGCGGAAGCGGAGGGAGGATAGAGAGGTGGCGCGGAGGGAGGACGCGTCCGCGTCCGCGGCGGCACGCAACGCCACGCGAAGGACAGAGGGAGCACCACGCACCCAACCCCGCCCTCTTACTCCTGTCCCCTTGGAAAGTGGACGGAAAGGGGAACCACTCCCGTGCATGAGGGGACTCACCCTGAACGCCGTCCAGCCCGCCGATGCCCGCGTTGTTCATGAGGACGCCGACCTCGCTCCACGCCTCGTACACCCTCTCCCTCAGGCGCTCCACCTCGGCGAGGACGCTCACGTCGGTGGGGACGACCATGACGTTCTCGGGGCCCACGAGCTCTGCGAGGGACGCGGAGAGGGCGGTGAGGGCGGGGAGGGTGGAGGGGAGGTCGGCGAGGGCGATTTTCATGTGGAGGGTGGCGAAGGCGCGCTGGGGGGCGCGCGTCAGTTTGAGATTACATGGGGAGGGGGCACGCACAGCAGCAGCAGCCCCAATGCCCGACGCGGCGCCCGTGATAACAGCCACGCGGCCCGCATGGAGGACGGGGTGCGTGTCGGCAGGGTCGAGCGCGCCGGAGGGGTCGAACGACGCCGAGCCGGAGAGGGCCCTGTTTGTGTTTTGTGGGTTCGAGCATAGATTTCGTGTCCACCCAGTAGATTCACAGAGATTCAATAGATCCAGCCCACGCAGAAAAGACCCCAAACAAACAGAACACGAAATTATTAGCCCCTCCATCGACAGCCAGCCAGCTAGTGTACGCACGGGCGTTTTGGAGACGGGCCACGCGAGCGAGGGGATGTTAGAGGCAGCATTGCGTCGTTGTCAGGTTGAGTTGTGAGAGGACGCGAGATTTTGAGGTGCAATCGATTGGGGAGGTGACGTCAGCCGTAACATCAATCACGGTGATCGGCGTAAAGCCTAAATGGGACTTGCCGATGCGTCATTTCGCCATTGGCCTCGTCCCGCCGTACGAGGACACGTTCGTCAGGGTGACGAGGAAGCTGAGGAAGGCAGCGCTGGACGTCGTGGTACGTACATATCTACAGTCTGCTGACATTTTGTGTCACCCCCGCTCCCGACGACCCCGACGACGCGACCCGACGCGCCCGAGGACACAGATCTGCAGTATTCGAGTTCTCGCCCGCTGGGCCTCCCACCTCGCAGCCCTAATCGCTAAAAGTTGCCACGCGGCGCGTCCAATTCCATGGATCTACTGTACGGCTTTCCGAGCCCGCGCCTGCCAACCTGTACCCGACAGGCAACGCGTCCCTGCAACCCGTAAAGCCTACCGGCCCCGACGACGCGACGCTTTCGGTACACCTGAGTACATATACCTGCAGTATTCCATCGCGCATCCCATCCGACTTGGAGTTCCCGCCCCGGGCCGCTGCGCCTTCCACCTCGCAGCCCTGATCGCGTTAAAGGATGCCGCGCGTTGTAGGCGTTTCCGCGCGCGCGCCTGACGCGCCCTGACTCAGACACATTCATGCGCGCGATTTATTGACGGCGTACCGGGCATTCGCCAACCTGTGGCCGACAGGCAGCTCTTGCATCACGATAGATGCCCATAGATGCGGGTTCCGCTCGCCAATCCGCGCCGAGTCATTCAAACTTGTCCGGCTGTCCGCGTATGTGCACCGTGGACGCGCGTTGCTCACGAGCGCGGGCTACATACATACGGCGCGCATACAATCGTGCCGACTCGCAGGCGTCTACCTACAATATTTACCGCGCTCCAGAGTCCAGACTGGGCTATCAAACAGACTGACTCGCACCCCGTCATCACATATCTCGATTTTTTCTCGTGTGCGCCATCTTCTTTCTTCCTCTGATTGGGAGCCTTCCCGCTCGTCTTGATCGGCATGTAGTGCTACCACCTGAACGAGGGCGTCAGCGGTCTGCGTTCATCGTCGGCGGGGTTCTTTTCTTTTCAGTTTTTCGCCCCTCGGATTCAGACAAACATTGACACCACCTACTGCATAGTACACCAGAAACACCACTCCGCCGCCTGAAATCAGGCTCACGACAAACCTCTTCATCATCATCCCCTTCCCCGCCTCCGTCCGTTCTCATCCCCATCATCTTCCTTCACCTCCGGTTTTTTTTCCCCCTCCAGCCCCTCCGTCCACCATCATCCGCGCCGCCCTCTCCCTCAACTTCCAGAGCATCTAGATCTTCCTCGACTTGTCCCTTGTACTCGCACTCCCAGAGCATCCCCAGAATCCGGCATAAACTCCACAACCCCACCTCCGAGTCCTCCCATCGACTCGGACTCGCCTTTAATTGTTCTTGTCTTGTCTCGGTCTCGGTCTCCATCTTGGTCTCCGTCTTGTCTCCGTCTTCGTCTTCGATATCCTCCACCTCAATACTGTACTCTATAATCGGATTCGGAATCGTAGGCCCGGGAGATATTCAGGAACCGGGACGCAGCGCTGTTTTTGCATTACATTACTTAGGACGATGGCCGCAGCCCCCCCCCCTCCCCCCCCTCAAAAGAATCCATGTGTGAAATAAACTATGTATCTCCGAATTCTTAGAAATCACTCACTCACTGGCACCCCTCAATTTAATTTTCAAAAACCACCGAGCTTCAAGTTCGAGACTCTGAAACCGTCTACATATAGCTGGAACCACCATGGCCACTGCCATTAATCCTGGACTCTGGAGCGATGACTCAGCGGATTTACAAGCAAACAGGCCTAGGATTCAGGAAAGGGCCGGTTGACCTTGGTTACGCGGAGTATACCTTGTCCCCGGATCCGAGTCGATCTTCGAAAGCTCTCAAGTTTTCGACAGCTTGCTTCAAGCTTCAAGTCCTGTTTGTGAAAACATTTGTGACTGAATCTACTGTATTTTGGAATTCAACTGAACGTAGGCGTGCCTGCTGTGCCACGGGGTTGAAAAAAAAAAATTGGATTCGGTAATTATGGAACGATAGAGGTTCGCATTGACGAAGGAGATCTTTCTCGCTGGTTCACCTGTAAATAACAAGCTGAACAATATAACGTTGGCTATGTTACTTGAAAAAAAGAGTCAGACGCACTCATAAATTTTAATTTAAATCAAGCACCCCAAAAATCGAGTCGGCGAGCCTTGCGAAACAGATTCATGTACATAAATCCGCGCTCGTCGCATTAGGGGTATTTCAAGTTGGCAGATATTTGAGTTATCGTCTCCTCTTCGCTTCTCAAACTCGAAACCGCCCGTACATGTATCTTCTCCATGCCCAAGATACTCAGTATCATCCTACGGTTCGATCGGGGAATGGCGCAAAGCCCTGCGGATGTCATTGTCTACGTCGGCGTCGGTGGCCAGTGCCAGTGGTGGTTGAAAGCAGAAAGTTGAAACGTGAGATCCCGTGCCGCGTCGGAAATCACCGAGCTGACTACTTAGTGTTGCTGGTATCGGGTTCAGAACCAATTCCGAACCTGATTCAACCGATTCCGAACCTGACCTGAACTGAGGTTCACCCAGTCGCAAAAAAATCAGACCGAACCGCGGGCCAGGTTCGGGGTTCGCAGATTGTTGTTGGACTTTTGTGAACCTGGGTCCTGTCCGGACATGTTCGAACCCTTGACCAAATTTGAGACCTTGGTGCGGTTCAACTTCTCTTCCCAGTTCAATTTGTGATCATAAATAAATATAATATTTGACGATGTCTTTTGAGTCTTGACACATTTGACAAAGTACTTCATCTGTCTACTGTTTATTACACGCGCACTGCGGCCATTACGAAGGTCGCAGCAGCACAAAACGGCGAGGACCTAGTTTTTTAATCATCTTATTATTCTGTATATAGTCTTAAATACACCTAGGATTCCTAGGCGAGGGAAAGGTTTTAAGCCTGGAAAAACAAGGATTTCGATGGCGGTTCAAGTTGATGCACCATTGAGCTCAACTAGTCCCTCACTTCTCCTCGATGGACCGTAATGACGTGCGTAAAATTCGTTTTCGTGATAGGATACGCCAATTGGTGACCTGAGTTGGCTATTCCGCGCACTCGATAAGCCGGTGAGAAATTTAGGGTTCATTCGTGCCCAGAACCCGAACCGAACCCTTAGTGAACCGATGTCGGGTTCGAGGCTCGGGGTTCGAATTTTTGGGGCAAAAGCCGAACCTGACCGGACATCGGCAACACTAGAGCTGACATCATTGCACTTTTGCTTCATTTTTGTTTCGCCCACGTTGGTCTCTTATAGGAATTCCCTTCATAGAAAAATAGATACATTCCGTACAATTTTGTGTGATAGGTCTGGGATTTTGAAAGCCAGGCCCACAATCAAGGCTTGCAACCTTCACAAAGACATTTTCAATGAAAGCATCATCCTACTTGAAATAATTAACAACGACCGAGCCATTGACCACTCCCAGCACTGCCCCGTTCCTTGGTGAGAAATACAACTGCTCCCACTCAGGTGCCGCCTTCACCACCTCAAATCCGTCCTCTGTACTGGTACCTGGTTGCTGCTTTATACTTGCAACCTTTGTTCTACGTATACGTCTCCAGCAGCGCAGATATGCTGAAGAACACGCTTGTATTTGCCTGTCCGCCCGCACCTTAGACCTGCTGAGCGCCCGCTCACATTTTAGATCCATGACTATTCCTGTCGCCATTGGATATTGCACCGTGTAGCCTGCATACGAGATTGCATCACCCCCGTAATAGTCTCGCAAGGTACGGAATGCAGATACCGGTTGGAACCTGGGCGGTGTGTCGGACAACGGATTGGGGGTGAATAATGTGTACGTGAGCAAGACGCGATTCTCGGGGGTGAACGGGTATGAGTTCGAACCCAAGAGCATCATGATTCTGTAGGTATCATGATGCACCGGATTCTCGTAGACGAAGAACGAATAGCAGTCATGGGCATGGATTGGTTTGTTTTGGAGCTGTAGCCCAGTCACAGCGGTGATTGGGATATATTTACTGGGTGCCTGCGGATTGAGGGGGAATGAGAATATTATAGATTCGCTCTCGCTGAACTCCATAGTTGTAGAATCCACATTGAGGGGGTGCCAGTATGCTTCCAACGCCGTGAATGCAGTTACAGCTATTAAATGTGGACGGGCTTGGCCGGGTGGCGTCAATTGGTTGTACGTGACAAGAATGTGGTCCCGAAGCAGTCTCGGCCTTAACTAGATTATGATTGAGTAGGAATGTAAATGATTGACGATGATCACTTACATCTCCGTTTCTCTGCTCATAAGTGAGCAAGACTTGCTTTCTTTTGCACCAGTCCACAAGTATAAATATGTGCCCCCCTGGAAGCGGAACCGCATAGAGGTGGAGAATCAAGAAATTCTCCCGCAAGTCGGAGCACCACCAGAGGTTGGAGCCTGAGTCCGGCGGTAACGGAAAACTGAATACCTCGTGGGATTCTCCAGTTGTGAGATTCACTTCTTCAATCGTTACATTACTGTTGAATAGTCAGCGAGTGCTGTGGGAGTGAATAATGAAGCGTGGGACATACGCATTTTCCGAATAATTCCCAGGTACCAACAAGATACGTAAAATGTTTCCGGACTCAACCAGATCTGTCGCGATGGATGGCTGGTCTCCGACCTTGGCCCATAGACAACGCCCCGTGCGGACATCATAAAGGCGCACATTCCCGATAGTTTTCAGTATCGCGTGGGTACCGCCAGGCGTAAGCATGAGATCAAAGATATCATTGCGGGTTGCACCCGTGTGGAATGTGAGCTGCCGATGAACCGTCGGCTCAGACGAGGACGTGGGAGCCCAGGTCGTCGGCCCACAGACAATGCGCTTGATTTCGTCAATTATGTCCCCAGTCGAGTACGCGTCCAACTCTGCCCTAGAAAGCCTATACAGCACGCCTCGGGAGACCAGATCCTGCATTAAGTGCAACCAAAGTTGCTTGCTCAATGCAACACGGCGAAAGAATTTATTGACCTGAGCAATAAAGCAAGCATGAGTCATATTAGCGCCCATGGGCTTGCGACGAGCAGTAATAGGTCGTACTGTGGAGACTGAAAGGACAACATAGATGTCGCACAAACAAAGTATCTCGAGGAGGATGTCTTCCCCTATGTCTTGAAGGAACATCGAAACGGAAACTTGAGGGGAGAGTCGTGGGTGTTCAGGAAGGACGCCAACAACGGCCCGAATGTCCGATTGTTTGGCAGCTGATTTACAGCGTCCAACTTACGAAATAGTTTCACACCTCAGTCTCTCGTAGACAGACGCTCCAACAAAATGAAGCTCGTACCTCGCTTGTTGGACTCGCGGCCGGTTAAAAAGCATTTACTTGGTAACCGACGCGGACCTTAGAAATTGAACTCTGATCTACTACTTTCCTCAGTGCGCTCCTCTGGCATCCCATATTATCCCATCCCATCCCATTCCAGTTTATACTTATCCTGTCCCTGTCCTTCGGTCCTCACATATGAATTTAAGTTGCAGCGCCATCGCACGCATTGTAGTATCGGTTCAAGAGACTTTGCTTTGCTTTACTCGCACTGGCGTCGTTGCCGGGATTTCTACTCTACTCACTACTCACTTGGATTCGTTCGCTCGCCGCAGCCACATCAGACTAAGTCTGCCCACGACGCAGTGACTGGCTGAGTCCCTGACGGCAAAGCCCATGCACAGCACGTCGTCCTCGGTGCCAATGTCATCATCGCGATATCGCGATCGCCGCCGATATCGTGAATATTCACGGTCGAGCGTCATCACCCTGTTGATCCGCTTATTTATTTATTTATTTTGCCTAGCCTGTCTCGATCTTGACTTCGTTTGGTCTTGACTTTGGTCTTTGCTCTTTGGACTCGGGGATCTGCATACATCTCTCTCGTTATAAAATTAAAGCAAAGCCCGTCTATGCACAAGGCGCGCTTGAATGGTTTAAGTACCCTTGCGCCCAAGGCTAGATAAACAGATCAGAAAGTCGGAATATTGACTACGTGATTACATGTACTCGGAGTGAAGCCGTACGCCTCAGTTCAGTTCAAAGCAAATTCGGCTTACATGGCATCGGAATTAGCCGGGCTGTTCCCACGGTTTGAAATACATGTATTCGTGGACCATGGATCAAAATTTAAATACCTGAATATATCGTCGATGGTCGCGAAAATGTCTAGATCACCCCGAAGGTGCGTGGGGATATATTATAAGGAAATACGTCTTACCAACTTAAACCTCCCCCAGGATCTGGTCGTGGATGCAGGAACAAGGAACTGTGGACATGCGAAAAACCTGCCCCGGTTTCGGCAACCCACAAGTACAGCACTCGGACTGACCAAACCTTTTGATGCCGCTACCTTTTCGGTGGTTCTGCGGATCTGTAACAAGCGAGAACGCTTGATATCTTCGACCTGTTTCAAGCTTTAAAATAGCAGGGCAGGCGCGAACGTTAAATACTAGAAAAGCTACCTCATTTTTATTGTGAAGCATCGTTCATTTCCACCCAGACATCCAGTTGCTCACGGTGGGAGGTCTCTATCACGGATCTGCCAACAGCACAAAGTGGTGACGGGAGAGTTTGCGAAGCAGTATATAAGTTTAAGCGATATGGACTCAGTTCTCAGCGGAGATTGCTCTGATAGGATGAGTTATTCCTTCCGTGCGCATCATTACATCAACGGGACTTTTATTTATCGTTGAATGTTCCATGGCACAGCAATGGCGGCCTCTCCTACTCCTGTTTTAAGCTCAGATGTCCGATCATCTTGAACCATGTGCTACAACTCCAATTCAAGCATGTTTCGGGAGATTCTGAAGAGGCAGATAATCGCAGATACGCACTAATAGTGAGACTGCTTCAAAAAAAAAAGCCTCGCACTACCAAAACGACGAAGATACGGGGCAAATTCAACTCCGATGATTATGCAACAAGGTTTCAAGTACTCTGATCGGACACCCACGCTTAGTGTTGCCGCGGCTCGGCTATGGCTGGCTCGGCTCCGGCTTGGTCGGCTCCGACTTGCGGCGGCTTGGAAGCCATCAAACCTTGACGGCTTCGGCTCGCTTGCGGCTTAGCCGCGGCTTGGGCTCAATTTTGCATAACACTGACTCACGGGCCAGAGGGGTGTCTAAAAAAATTAGTTTGTCTTTCATAGGCTTCATTCATGTATTCTAGCTCTCCAGAAGTTGTAACGCACCGCCAGTGAACAAAAACAAGAAATCTCGTTTGGTTGGCTTTGTTTCCCCAACAATCCGAACAAACTGTTCAAGCTCATTTTCACGCCGAAACTCTGCAAGTGGGTGAAAGATATTGCATAAGTGAACTATCTCAATGCACCAAGATACTTTATGCATAACCTGGTGCCCTGAAATTCGGCCCTACGCTGAAGTGTGTTGAGCCATGGCTCAGCCGGCTTCAAGCCAAAGCTGTCTGACGGCTTTCCGAGCCCCAACCGTAAAACTTGACCAAATGCCAAACCGATGACACTACAACCTTTTCAGCAGTGGTCTGCACCTTTTCTGAAAAAAAATATGGCTCGGCTCGGCTGGCTAATTTTTGGCTTGGCTTGATCGGCTAGCCAAGCCAAGCCGAGCCGCGGCAACACTACCCACGCTTGCCCACGCTTAACAACAGACTTCAACAAACCGCATTGTTGAAGCGTTTGTCCAAGTCTCTCCTTCGTAAGATCCCCATGATCATACCCGACATCGTTGCCCGCAATTCCGCCACTACCCCGGAGGCCCCCTTCTATGTCTTCGCGCGCCTTGATCCAGTGACGGAGCTCGTTACTATTACCCATCTTGAATTCGCGCGAGCCACTCATCGGGTGGCGTGCGCTCTTCGCCCGAATCCTGAATCTCCCTGCCCAGACGGGAAAGTAGTGGCCATCATTGTCCTGGCCGATACCGTGCTGTTTCACGCTCTTGTGACTGGCCTCATTACCGCAAATCTGATTGTATGCCTCCACACGCTCGCCCTACGATTGACTGAACAATTGGAATTTAAATAGCCTTTCCCTATCTCTCCTGCATTATCCCCCACTGCTATTATTCATCTGCTCCGCAAGTCCTCCTGCCATCGTGTGGTGATGACTCGTAGCACCCTTGAGCCTCTCATCCTCGGAATCGAGGAGGAAGTCCGGCTGACAGACCCCGAATTCCGGCTCAGCATTGAGGAGATCCCACCTCTTTTGGAAATTTATCCGAATCTGGGTGTCGAAACGACAAGCAGTTTGTTCCAACCTTACGCCGCGGGTGCAGAAAAACCCTCTCTGGACGATATATGCATGTATATGCACTCCTCCGGGACCACCACCGGTGTCCCGAAACCCATTGCTCACACTCACCGCACGATTATTCAGTTTGCTCGATTTGGTGTGTCCGTAATATCTGTCGCAAGGGTATCAGTCTAAACGAACGAACAGCCCTGGTGATGGACATTCGGCGGTATGTCAGTCCTCCCTACTGCGCGGGAGCCATGGGTCAACCCTCGTATGCGTTCTCGGGGATATCCTGCCAGCTCCTGGGGCCATTGTATGGCGGAATGCCGGTCGCCGTTTATACTCCTACCGTGACATCTCCTGAGTTACTACCCATCTCGCCCACGCCGGACAACATGATCGACTGCGCACGCAAGACCAATTGCAAAGCGATTTTGACGCTTCCTGCCGTGTTAGTGGCCTGGTTCAAATCTCCCGATACAATGGAGTTCTTGAAGAGTCTGAACCTCATCGTGAGCCTTATGTACTGCCCTCTCGCCGATCGATACCCTTACAGTAAATTACATCTCAGCTGTTTGGCGGTGGTTCGCTTCCTGGACCGGTGGGAGATGCCCTCATAAAGGCCGGCGTCAATATCCGTCCAATATACGCCGGTACGGAATTCGGGGGCGTATCGGCCATCGTACCGCTCAAAGGAGATGAGAGCGACTGGGACTGGATGCGGCTCACAGACGGGGTGACAGCCCGATGGATTCCTCAAGGCAACGGAGTGTTTGAATGCCAACTTCTCGTGAGGCGCACCCCTTGTTAAGCTCTCTCTCTGGATTAATCGCTCCCCCATCTAGACCTCGGAAACTCACCAGCTGAGTGTTGAAAACATGTCCGACGCCAAGGGATATGCGACATCTGATCTTTGGGTCAATCATCCGGAAAAGAAACATTTGTGGAAATTGTAAGCAAGATATGGCTTCCAACAACAACCGGATTCTGACTTCTTCTAATCGAGTATTGGTCGCCTCGACGACGTTATCGTTCATTCGTCTGGCAAGAAAACCATTCCCACGCCCATCGAGGAAATTGTCCTGAGCAGTCCTTCGTAAGCGCTTCCATATCGCATGGTGAACCGTCCCTGAACCACAGAACATCCGCAGCGTCGTCAATTCGCTCATGTTTGGGGCGGGGCGTGAAATACCTGGTATCCTGATCCAGTGCACACCCACGCTGCAAGTTGATATCACCGACAAGTTGCAAGTCGGCGCGCTGAGGGACAGAATCTGGTGTGTGCAGTTTGTCGCCGGGGGGTACTGTAACGCAGGAGTTGACAAAGACATCGTTAGGCCCGTCCTCGAGGGTGCCAACGCGACTTCACCAGAATTCAGTTGGATTTCAAAGCAGATGATCATTTTCACCTCTGCTGACAAGCCCTTGCCCCACTCAGTTATCAAGTCCTGGATGGTAGCCCGAAATGCAGCGAATCAGTTATACACCCGGGAGATAGCAGACTTGTACATGAGCTTCCAGTGAACGAGGCTACATTTCTTTCAATGTTTTCAACTTCCCTGAGCTCAGCCTTGTCCCTCTCAAACAACACGTATGTTACGAGTCCTAAATTTTAATTTAGACTCGTTCTTGTCAGCGGTTTGTCCGCAAAATTTTTCGTCAGATTCAGTGTGATTTCCTTGAAGTTGTTGTTATTTGTTATTTGTTGTCATCTATCAGTTGCACGTGAGTTCATGTCCCCACTTTTGCCATCAAATGGCCACCGGCAATGCAAGGCGATTTTGATGGCATCACCGTGCATGTCCCAATTTGGAAGCCCTGCCATTTGGACCCCACGCAATGGCCAGACTCATTACAGCCTCAATGAGCCACCTTTGCCTATAGGTTAATTGGGAGAAAGTGTTCAAAATGCAATTTTGTGTGTATTCTTGGTCAAGTATTTTTTGAGTTGGCTACGAGGCTCGAAATCGGCCAAGTGATACCCCTTTTTGACTGCTTTGTTGTCGTTTTTTCTCAGGTTTTTTGCCAAGAATACACATAAAATGGTCCAAAAGAATATTTGGGCCACTTTCCCAGACCATATCGGGTGCGTGGCGGTGTGTGTTGGGATGATTTGGATTGGCAGTAGAAACACGACCAAACAAATGAAATTCCACCAATTCTGGATCTTCTTAGCGGATTTCTTTTCTAGAAAGCACCGAGGGATGTTCCTAGTGAGGATATATATATTCCTAGAGCTCTAGACAATGTTCGTGTGGGTAATAGACAAAATGCCTGCAAAAGTGATTTGCCATCAAAAGGCTCGGCTAATGCTTGGTAAGCGCACGATTTTAGAACCGGACTTGCCGGTGGCCACATCAAATTTCAGTGCGTTTCCTTTGAAGGTGCACGTGTTCGTTGCGTTCCTCGAATTTGCGATCAATTTTCAGTGCGATATTCCTCTGAAGTTGCACGTGAGTTTTCGCTTCTCCCCCGGTCCTGCCCCCGAGCTCAATTTTCAGTGATTCTCTTGAAGCTTCTTGAAGTAAAGTACTTGTTCTCCCACCCGCTCCATGTTCTTCGCACATCTCGCACCTTATACTTGAAGCGCTATGCCTACACCGTGACATCCACCCGGTTTCAAGACATTCTAGTTCCCCCTGTACGCGCTCTGGAAGAGGATGGCCGTTCCGTACTAATTCAAACTTCGGTGTACTCACGCTGACGACTTGCATACAAGAATGGAGAGACGCACACAACACCCGCAGACTACTTTTAGATCTTCAGTGAGCATAACATACTTTATTTCAGACCCATTTTTGGCCAGCTATCTATGTCTTTCCTCCTTCGGTTCCTTCCTTTGTTCTTCCTTTGTTTTCGTACGAGGACCTGTCGCCTTAGGCAAGAATTTGTGCTACAGCTTTGAGTGCTACGCTGTCTACGGTATCGCCGAGCTCTTACAGGCGCACGCTCCCCAATTGGGTTCATGGTTTCTTATCCTGTGTCATATTGATTTATACTCTTCCCCTTCCTTCTAATGTGAATATATGTGCCTATTTAACAGTTGGGTTGTGCTGGTGGCCCCTACCGATCGTTGTTGGTGGGCCTTTCGCTTATTGTGAGGCACGTACGCTGTGCCCACACCAGTCCCCCGTGCGCTAATTTGCCATTCTTTGCCGTGCGCTAACTCGCCTTTCCTGCCACTTGCTTACTGCCAGTGATTCATGTCGGTACAGCTAGTGTTTGGGTGGTGCTACCATCCATTGGCGCGGCTACTGCCTGTCAGCAGGCCCTGTTACAGCGGAACAATTTCCGCCACGCTTCTGCCAGTGCCGATGGGCTTCATACAGCGCATATTGTGCATCGCTACCGCCCTCCGGCACTACTACGAGCATTTGTGCGCTTCATTTCACTTTGTTCATGCACCACGCCGTCGCTTTCCTATTCCTTCTTTGTTCTAATCACATCTCGTTCCACTTCTAAGCCCTGTTTCAACCTTGTTTGCATTCTCGTCCACATTTTGTTGCTTTCCCTTATTCGGACCACACATCGTCCCAATTGTCCGTCATCGTTACATTTTTTCCTTGGAATGGCTGCGTTTATTTCCTTGGCTTACCCTCTTTTATGGCTTCTCCACTCCGAGTACGCAGCCGACATGCGGCATTATAACCCGGTCTGTGAGACATTTGCTGGCGCGTTTGTTTCTTGCCGCGGGCTCACTTCTGATTATCACGTCGTTTTATAATTCCTAGTGGTAGTCAGGGTGTTTCTCTTCATTAATTCTCCCCAATGGTATGGACAGCTTTCGAACCCCACCTATAGGCGTCTGAGATTCAGACGAAGCAACCATATAGTCTGTCAGAACCTGGGAGTCCTGAGCTCGCGAGGTTTGCGCCGGTTCTACTGTGTCTGCCTCAGAGAGACTAATGTCGCACTCAAATATTAATGACCTTTGTACTGAGCAAAATCAAACCGGCCCCCGGCTCAATGTGAGCTGGTCGGCGCCAGCCGACCGAGCAAACATTGAGCCACATAAAAATATTTGCTGTCAGCTACAACCATCCCTCGAGTGTTGTAAAAGCTCTATTTATTTATTTCTCTCCACATATATCCAGCCGACGAAGTATTTATTACCTGAGCTTTAGTTAGTATAGTCGGTCGTATCAATCGTATCTATCCTCAGGATCTTTGACCACGTTTCAACTCATCTAGAACACTCTGCTGATCACCGGCACATGTGCGGAGTTTGAAAAAAAAAAAAAACGGACTCGTACTGCTATGCGAAGCACTGGCCCTTCACTCCAAGTAACTTGAACCCATTGACAGGGATGGTCCAGGATCCGGCAAGCAATAAAGATAGGCCCACTAGCGGCGCCTGCCAGTGGGTATATTACTAGTAAACAGATCAGAGTACCTACTATTCGAATCAAAACCGAGAGCCCACGGTGTCGTGCCGTATGCCTGAGTTCAAGCAACTTGAACGTAGCTTACAATGGCATCGGAATTAGCCGGGCCGTTCCCACGGTTTGAAATATTCGTGGACCAAATTTAAAATCACAAAGTTACGTGGGGAAATATTATATGAAAATACGTACACTAAAATTCCAAACCGCGCATCTATTACCACGGGAAAAAAATACATTCTACAGAGCACGCTCGGATTCTCCATCTCTCCCACAGCATACGCTGTGCTCTCAGTATACCCCAGCCTGTGGAGCGCCTCTACGAGCTGAAGCTTCGCCAGCGCCGCATCCGGCCTATAATTCCCCGACCATGGCCAGTTATTCGCATACGTGATCTTGCCCGAAACAACCCTAAGCTCGCCCGCACTAGCGACGTTCGCGCGCGCAAGAATGCTCGAGTGGTGGAACATGTACAACTTGTGCTGCAGGCTAACATACACTTGCCCGTCGAGTCCCACGACGAAGATCGCCGCGGTCGTCCATCATGTCCGCCGTCGCCGTGTCCAGGGGCCCCGAGTGCCCGCCGTACGCCCGCATTTGATCTGCTGCAGCCACAGCTGATTCTGTTTGACCACCATGCGCAGCGTCACGCCGCGCTCTGCTGCGGCGAGTAGTACGTCACATACGGCGGGGTGCGCTTGTACCCATACATACTCCTCCTGCCAGACGACCTCGGTGTCCTCGCCGGCGTAGTGCGCGTCCAACTTGATGGCCGTAAACGGCGACGGCGTCAATATCGTGAGGTTGATCGCGTCAACCGGATTGCCTTCGCGTCTGAAGAAAAAATACCACAGGAAGCTGGCGCTGCTGGTCCCGATGCAGCGGACCATATTGGTCAGGTTCGATTGGTCTTGCGGCCGAACCACCAGTTGTTCGAATGTCTTTTGACACATTTGACGAAATGCTTTATCTGTCGGATATTTATTCTAACCATTACGATTCTACGAAGGTCACAGCGGCACAAAACAGTGATAAACTGGAAAATGTGAGTTTGTTTTTCATCTTAGCAATCTCAGGTTTATAGTCCTGTTCAATACAGGATTCCTAGGCGAGGGAAAAGTTTAAGCCTGGGAAAACAAGGATTTCGATGATGCACCAGTTGAGCGCTCAACTGGTACCTCACTTCTCCTTGATAAACCGTGATGACGTGCGTAAAATTCGTTTTCGTGATAGGATACGACAGTTGGTGACTTGACTTGACTATTCAGCGCACTCGATAGGCCTGTGAGAAATTTGGGCTTCATTCGTGTCCGAACCTGCCGAGAACTTGAACCGAACCCCTACTATTAGTGAACTGGACCGATCATGATGTCCGGGGTTCGGAAAATTTGGGCGAACCGTCGGGTCCGGGGTTCGGGGTCCGAATTTTTGGGTCAAAAGCCGAACCTGACCGGACATCGGCAAAACAAGAGCTGATATCATTTCACTTTTGCTTCATTTTTGTTTCGCCCACGTTGATCCTGCATCAGTGCAACCAAAGTTGCTTGCTCAATGCAACACGACGAAAGAATTTATTGGCCTGAGCAATAAAGCAAGCATGAGTCATATCAGTGCCCATTGGCTGGCGATGATCAGTAATAGGTCCTACCGTGGAGACTGAAAGGACAACATAGATATATATCACACAAACAAAAGATTTCGAGGAGGATGTCTTCCCCGATGTCTTGAAGGAACATCGAAACGGAAACTTGAGGGAGGGGCGAGTCGTGGGCGTTGAGGAAGAAGGACGCCAACGACGGTCCGAATGTCTGATTCGATTGTTTGGCAGCTGATTTACAGCGTCCAACTTACGAAATGGTTTCACACCTGTGGTACCCATACCCTTCTCTCGCGGCCGGCCTAACTAACCAGCCCTTCGTCGCCAGTTTAAATGCCGGTGCCCTTCGCTTGGGCTTACTAATTCTTCATAAGCTAAAAAAATCTGCAACACATAGCGATTTATTTACCCCAAACTTATTACCCCGGGCCGGCTCCTTCTTGGCTCCTTCTACTCGGTTTAACTCCCTCCACTCATTCCATCGGGGACATGGGAAAACTTTGCACCGGCTTGTCTTCAACTTGAGTTCCCTTGGAGATCCTCGAGGACTCGAAGATCTGTTATAACGAATAACCGATGGTTTCATGCGGGAAGATTTCGAGGTTAGCAGAAGACGGCGACTCCTCTGACAATTCGCAAGATGAACGAAATAAATTTAAACCATATAGGATTCTGACGGATTACCCAACATCCACCTCCGCGGATTTCTCAGCCGTTTTCCTTTTCGCAAAGGTCCTACCTCGGTCCTACCAATATAGGTGCTTACAGAATCAATATTGTTTGGCTTACTCATTATTTATACACTACAACACGCAGCGAAATTCTGGTCTCGGCTACGAACGGGGTCAATAGCCTTTTAACCCTCTCTGCCGGGAACAAGTCAACGCCCAGTTCACGAACTCCCATTCATCACACCCGGGCCGTCCTCGCCGAATTCCGTTTCACCGCACCTCGTCTCACCAATGATGCTCCCCCACACAGTTCAAACAGAGTATGATCTTGT
This sequence comes from Mycena leptocephala, assembly GCA_029378395.1. Taxonomy (NCBI): domain Eukaryota; kingdom Fungi; phylum Basidiomycota; class Agaricomycetes; order Agaricales; family Mycenaceae; genus Mycena; species Mycena leptocephala. Next base: position 104,510 of record JARJLF010000633.1, read on the forward strand.
CTTCATCGGCGGTGGAACAGCTGCCTGTATCACTGCCAGCCGCCTTGCGACGGCATTTCCTGGGCTGTCGATTCTTGTTCTGGAGAGTGGGCCGACTACCAGGAACAAGAAAGAGCACATTCAACCGGGTCAACTCCTCACTCATCTCGCGCCCACGAGCAAAGCAATGCTGTTCTATACTTCGCGGCCCTCTGAGCATTTAGGTGGCCGATCCGTTGTCGTGCCCTCTGGCCGCTGCGTCGGAGGGGGCTCGTCAGTTAATTGGATGCTGTATAATCGGCCTGCAGCATCCGACTTCGACGCTTGGGAGAAGGACTTTGGCAATGTCGGATGGTCTTCCAAAGACCTCATTCCGATGTTACAGAAGGTGTGTCCTTTTTTTCCTCACTATGCGCTCTGATTGATTTCCCCCAAGGCTGAGACATATGAAATTGGTCCTATGAAACCAACTCATGGGTCCGATGGTCCACTGAAAGTGTCCTTCGGCGGATCTCCGACAAGTCAAATTGGGAGGGAATTTATTGCAATTGGTTCGAAATTTGAGAACCATCGTCCCGAAAGCGACGAAGGCAATGCCCTCAATGTTGAGTCCATTAATGTGTTTTTCGTATGTGCACTTCGGAAATCCGATTTCTACCGCCTACATTGACACGCACGGCGCAGACAACACCAAAATGGATCTCGAGCCATGGGCATCGGTCTGATGTGGCTGTATGTTGATTTTTCTCAATACAACTTCAAGCTCACACCATCGTCCCAGCATCAGTATGTTTACCAGAAACATTTAGGAAATCTGTCAGTGTTCGATGGATGTCTTGTCAACCGTGTGGTAATAAAGTGAGGTCGCATATCTCGTTGGCCGTTTATTTTATTCATTGTAATTATGCATGCAGAGATGGGGTTGCCATTGGCGTTGAATACCTATTCGATAAACGGGTTCACGAGTCCTCTCCGCAAGATATTCGCTTGGTCAAAGCCCGCAAGCTTGTCATTGTTTCCGCAGGTGCAATGGGCTCGCCCCTCATACTAGAACGGTCCGGAATCGGAAGAAAAGACGTCTTGGGAAGGGCAGGTATTCCTGTTGTCGCTGATATTCCTGGCGTCGGAGAGAACTATCAAGGTTTGACTCATGCAAGCTATTAGAATTACATTACTCTGAATATGTGTCCAGATCACGCGTTCCTCGTCACCCCATATATTGTGGATTCTGGAGTTGAAACTATGAACCCCCTCTTTCAGGGTGACCCTGAGGCATGGAGCAAAGCTCTTGAGCAGTGGGAGAAGGATGGATCTGGTTTATTGGGAAACAAGTAAGATTAGTCTTTTGATTCAATATGTGAGTTTTTAAAGCTCACTGCATCAGCGGTATCGACGGTGGAATTAAATTTCGGCCACGCCCCGAAGAGCTCGCCGAATTTGGCCCCGGGTTCATTGAATATTGGAATGATGTTTTGGCAGCCAAACCGGATAAACCGCTGTGTTTGTTAGGTGTTGTATCTGGGTAATACGTTATCTTGGACTCACGATTTCGATATCCGCTCACTGGCACAGTCTTCCGATAGACCAGTCTGTTCTCCCCGCTCTCAATTATATTTGCTCTGGATGCATTTTGGTATGTGGCTAAACATTCTCCTTCGTTTTCTGGTCTCATTGATGATCTATAGGGCTACCCTCAGTCAAGGGGCTATCTTCACATCTCGTCTTCGGATCCATATGCAGCCCCCGATTTTCTGGCCGGGTTTCTCTCCAAGTACCTTTTCACCTTTTATTTTGCGATTTTGCGATTAACGTCATGATACATCTAGTCCCGTTGATGTCGTCGCCCTGCGCTGGGCGTACAAAAAATGCCGCGAGTTTACCCGCCGCCTGCCTTCCTTCCGCGGTGCTTTGGTTCCGGCGCATCCCCAGTTCTCTCAGGACAGTCTCGCGGCTCTTACGGAGACTGAGACCGTCCCGCTTGAGGCTCCGAACATCGTTTATACAGCAGAGGATGATCAGGCAATCGACGCCTACTTGCGGAAAGTCGTCGAAACAACATGGCACTCGGTCTGCGGTTGATTATCCGAGCTTTTCAGGAGCTGACAGCGATAAAATTACTTACAGCTGGGAACCTGTGCCATGAAACCTCTTGAGCAGGGAGGCGTCGTCGACAGCAAGTTGAATGTACATGGAGTCAAGAATCTCAAGGTCGCTGACCTTTCTATTCCACCGTCCAACGTGAATTCGGTAAGCTTTGTGATTTTCAGTCGAGAATTATGGATTAAGGCCTTCGCTACTTAGAACACTTACTCGACTGCCATTGCTATCGGAGAGAAGGCCGCGGTAATCATCGCCAAGGAACTTGGGGGTTCCATTTAAGTCCTCTGTCAATTTATCTTGGTCATTCTCTGGTAATAGCCATATTTGTGAATTATTTAGGAATCTTCTCAATCAGTTCGAAAGCGCCGGGTATGTATGCAACTTGGAAATCAACCACAGAACAGGTTCAAACGAGATACAGTTATCGTTTACATTGAAGAAAAGGGCACTGGTTGCGAAGGAAAATGTATAAATACCGCGAACCGGGTGTTAAGTATTTTGGAGGCCGAGGGATTAAATATGGTATGACGCCTACAGAATGAGCCGGCATCGTGCCCGTATTCAATTATTCCCAAGATTGGACTTTCGCTGGTTGTCACCCGCATTTTATTTCAAACCGAGTGAAAGGATGAAACTCAATGCGCCCTTCTAGTTTGGAAATATGCACACTGCCGATGTACTGAAATCTGTCGGGCTTCTCGGCGTAGTTGCGTTGTGGTTTTAAATCAACCGTACTACTCATTTCTAGTCGTAAAAACGGACGAGACAATCTCCTCATAGGTATCTCCGGCGCTCTGACCGAATGTACAACTCACCTCCGTCTTTTTTCTATATCCCTCAAAAGCCTTTCAAAGTCCGACAGCTCTTCTTGATCTCGGCTCAGCCCATCTTTAGATGCCAGCGATCCGCGAAGCCGGCGCCCGCATGCCATGAGTTCGGGTCTGATTCGAGATACATGCCGCATTCCGCCAAGCCCAGGCTCTGTTTCAAAAACACACTCAGAACACGAGAACTTTTTTGTTTTTGTTTTTGGCAAAGATAGATTTCTCAACCGAAGGTCTGGCAACGCAACACCTTAATAGTTTCTGATCTACTTTCCCAGGCTCCAAAGATTAGTCGGTTGAGTTGGTTATTTCCAGAAGGAAAAATAACGTTGAAAATTCAACACTGTATGTAACAGGTCTATTTGGATGGACATCAAGATCAACCTATTGACCAGATTTCAATGCCTCCCACGTATCTTTAGCGGATTTATCTGCGGTAGAAAATAGGATTGAAATCTTGTCGATGTAATATAATGAGTGGCAGAACTTACACCCGTAGACTTTGGTCATGAAAGCTTGGGAATCGAATCTACTGAAATTGTCACAAAGCCATCGGATCAGTTGAGATTTACTCACTGTCCCGCCTTCTTCCGCTCTTCCTCACTAAGCAGTCCACCTACCTGGCGGCTCGCGAACTGCACCATATGTGCGCGTGGTATACGAATCGCCTCAAAAGATTCAAGTGCCGCAGGTATCTGCGCCACGGATGTAAGATCCCGGAGAAAGTAGCCCAGCGCCTCTCCATCTTCGATAGCAATATTGCATCCCTGACCAAAATCTACAACGAGATATATAAGCGCTCGCGAAAGGTAAAAACACTGTCTGCGCACGCGGGGTAACAGCATGTGCGGCATCTCCGATCAAGATGGCCTTGCCTGAATGCCACGCTGGGAGCCGTTCCAAATCCCGGATGCGCCATACGTCCGGGGTTGTGGCACTGGCAAGCATCTTTTGGATGCTAGGGTGGAAGTCCAAAAAATCTTGGACAGCACGTTCTGCCGGAACATCCTTGATGATGCTGCTTCCTCCCTGCGTGAACCGCTCAACCCACCGGTCCTCGGAGTGATACGCCACGATCTGAAAGTTCTCCGCATCCGCAGGAAAAACGAGGACGCGTTTCTTGGGGTCGGCGCCGTGAAAAGCGGCCATCCCCGACTTCTCGCCCGTCTGGAACGCGAGCACAGGATCATCACGCAACACAGCGTTGGGCACGGTGCACAGATACGCAGCAAGTCCGCTTGGCACTGCGGCCGCTTCGCCCGCGACATCAACGGACCCCAGATTCGTAGACAGCACGGCGGCGCGCACAGCAGAATTGATCCCATCCGCACCCTAGTCCTGATTAGAATGCCGGTGTTAAGTTAGTCCGCAGGCACACATACAATTATCAAATCTCCGTGATAAATGTCGCCGCTTTCGGTCGTAATCTTCCCTGCCGCCACGTCGACAGTAGTGATTTTCACCTCTTCGATAATGCGGGCAGGCTTTCCGGGTCGCCGATCTCCAGTGGCCAAACTGTGCAACTCCGCGTGGAGTCTAGATCGACGTGTGAATATAGTCGTTGTGCCACTAGTCTCAGTCAGTCCGGAGCCCTTGTATAACGTCGTGCATAGAATGGACAAACAAGCGTGCAAGACTCTCAGCGAGGGTCTCGCGGACGAGTTTCCCGTCGGCACCACATCCCCAAACCTAAGAATGAATGAGTTCGATCCAAAACAGGGCGGGAAACATACGTAGGTAAGAACGGTTGCTTTCAAATGCGAGTCCTCGATCCCTTGTTCAAGCAACAGTCGATGTGTCTGCAAAAGCGTCGACAAAAACTTCATAGAAATTTGTTCATTCAGTGACGCACGTTCGGAGCAACAGATATCGCATAATCATTCCTTGAGAAGTCTAGCTTGGAGCGCTCAAGGACCTAGCAGGCTAGCATTTAACTGGAAGGGATCGAGCCCGCTCAGTAGACCGCCTCACGGTAACCTCGTGTTGTTCCCGAAGAAATGATGCTGCAGCCAAGCCAGCAAGGCCCCCGCCGACAATTAGTATCTGCAGTCTGGCAGAATCACAGGTCATAGATGCTTTTGTGGATCGTGTCAAGCTGAAGAGATGGAGGTTGGAAGTAAAGGGGATATATCCATTTCAAATCTGATCGATTCACAGCACGTGCGAATGAGTGAAAGGCTGGATTCACGAAGACAAAGTAGCAGCATTATATATAGTGCCCTCAGGCATAGCCAGTTTTACCTGGAACGATTCCAAACGCAGGTCCTTTTTTCCCGAACATCTTCCTCACGTCGGCGACAAGGAGTTCTGGCTGTTCGTGCGCCGCAAAATGTCCGCCGCGGTCGTGTTGCGATTCCGACACAACATTGCCCAACAATTTCTTCCACCTGACACAGAGTTAATTTCGATTTAATCTGAAATGGAAACACCCACGTTCTGGGCACAATTACCAATTCCTTCGGGAAATAAGACATTCCAAGAGGAATGGTCGGTGCCTCAGAGGGGGACGGATAACGCTTGTCGCCGTTATGTAGCTCGTAGTAGATACGTAGAGATGCTGCAGGCCCAGCGCGCGCAAAATAGTAGCTCGATATCCACGTGAGAACTATCAATCGTCAACAAGTTGAAAACGGAAGGACAGAAGATGAACCTTCATCATCATCCCACGGGTATGCATCCGTCCAGGTGACCAGTTTCTCATAAATCCAGGCTAGGAGGCCGACAGGCGAGTCCGCAAGAGAGTATCCGAGCGTCTGTGGCTTCGTCGCGTGTTCAGCGTAATAACCTCTTCCTTTAGTTTCAAACCAATTGGTACGCTCCAATCCCGCCTTTTCAAATGGAGTGTGCGGTGTCACCAAATGCAAAAGGTATGCAAGTGGACTGGAAAAAAAGGAGGGCCGCTGAGCTCTAAAGACGCTTCGTGAGAATATAATACTTTGAATGAATCATACTTGCAATGGGAAGTTGGTCTGCCACGCTTTGCAGTGCTTTCCGCCATAGTTCCGAGCAATCCTTCGATTTATCTGAAAGCCAAGATCACCACCTTGGGTTACTAGTAGAGGTTCATAAATGGGACACTGGCATTCCTCGACTGAGTTGCCGTACCGTATTCGTTATAGCCAAGCGCCAGCATCAGCTTATGCCCCACCTATATGGCTCTGGATCAGAAAAGGTCAATGAAAAATATAGTGCCCGCACTTCAGCGTATTGGTCGAGCTTGAAACCTTTCGTCTTCGGGGCCTCAGAAAACCCATAACCAGGTATACCCAGAGCCACTACATGGAAACTGGGATGATCTGGAGAAGACTCGACCAGTAATGGCAGTATTTTCCGAACCTCCAGGAAATTTCCGGGCCCTGCAAAAAAACATGGAGTTCGTAACCAGAATTCGCCACAGAAAATGAACACACATCCGTGCACAAAGAGAAGGGGTAGAGCATCAGGGACCGCACTCTTCTGGTGCACATAATGAATGTTGAGCGTGCCATGGCCTACCACATCGATATCCCGAGTAAATTGGGGCAGTTCAGCGTTAATCTGGGCTTCGTGCTCCCTCCAATTGTATCCGTTCTGCCATCTTTCAACGAGCCGTCGAATTTCCGCCAAGGGAACCCCGTAGTCCCAGCCTGCATCGTCCAGTTCGTCTGGAAGTTGAGTCAGTCTCAACTTTTGGCGAAGCTCGTCAATGCGTTCGTCTGGGATCGCGATTTTGTAAATGGCTTCAGTCATGGCAGCAGCAGATTGAAAAGCCAAATTCAGTGCCACAGTTCAAGTGTAAGATCAAAGAGACAGTTCTCGATTTAAAAGCGGCCAGCCGGCTGTATTCTGAGCCTTTGTGTCGTTAATGAGTTATTCAGCTGCTCACTCAGCAGATGACGTCATCGCATCTCGTGACCCCCACAAATCAACCCCTATTTGAACGAATACTTCACTGCTCAACGGCTGGTTCCGATACAGACACGCCCGTAGACGCATTCTCTGTGGAACGGAACTCTCTGTGCACCAGACAGTCCTAGCCCTGCCGCTCCGCTGAGTCCGAACTTGAACGTTACGCGCCGCCCGTGCGACGCCGTGCGTCGCCGTCGCACTTCTCCGCGATGGATGGATTCCGGTTCGCTTTTTTTTTTTTATTTAGAAAAATCAATCAAGTATAAGTACGTCACATGAATCTCCTGGGCGCTTTCCAGGTTCTTCTGCTGACTTTCCCGTGACATATTCAAGTGTCTCCCGGCTGGCCGCAGTTAAGCCGTTGAATAAGTCCGGGTCTCGGGCTGACTACCCGTACCGAAATAAAGGGATTGGCGGTGTGAATATGTTGTCTCTTAGGAAATTATGGCGGTAAAGATAGGACACCAACAATCCTCACATTGGCCCGGCTGTTATGTCAGAATTTAATTAGATCCTGCCCAAGCAGGTTCTTTACGTGAAATGCTCGCAAGTCTCTGACATCAAAGGCAAGTACCGTTATGGTTTGAATCGTTGCCAAAATTCAACCTGCTTCTGATCTCTCGTTGACCTATGTTTCGGACCACATTATCACCGATGTCGTGCTCTGCCAGAAACCAAAATACGCTCGGCGTGCGTGGGCAAATACTCAGTTATGGGGAAAGTTTGGGGAAAGTGCGGGGTCATCAGGATTGATATTAAATCTTTCTCCCACTAGGCGGTAGAAATCACCTCCTCGAATAACTTCTGCAGGCAAGCCGAAGATACTCAGACAGGCAGGAGAGTGGACCCAAAGTTTGTTCACCACAGTCAAGGATCGAATCGTTGGCTGTGGTGTGGCGCACAATGGGAAGTGTCAATCAAACATTATAGTAGCTCCAGGAAAGAAATCCAAGGACCTCGAAGGGCATTCGGACAGGTGAAAAAAAAAGTAAAGCGTGGAATGCGCATTGATTGAAATGTCCGAAATACTATACATGGCGAGGATTCTGCTCCAACCAGCGTTCCATGACCTCGGCCGAGTCCCACGGTAAAATTGCAATCTCCCCGAAACGCCGCCGTGCCTCATATTGGGCGTTCTGCACGACCCGGAGAATGATTGACTCCTGAGCATGCTTTTGGAGCTCCCGGATATATGCATCTTTAAAATGCTGTGCCTCCGTCGGTTTGCGAGCCACTAAAGCGTTTGCACGATCGAACCAAAGAGGATGGCATACCAGGGACCATAAGGGGACGGTCATCGACATTTCCCAGTCGATTATCGACACTATTTTCCCTGTGTTTGGGCCCTTCGGACAAAATATCATGTTCCTAAAAACAAATGTCACAATTTTCAACGCATGGAACCAAGCTCAAAATACCAAGGATTCAGATCCATGTGGCCCAGAACAAACGGACCAGTGGCGCATTGATCGAAGGGATCGTCTCTTGAGTCGGGAATACGATCTCGGAATTTCGGAAGTATTTTTTTCGCCAACCGTATGTCGCAGCCGTGTTTCCGCGTCGAGGTTTCTCTGGCCAATACAGGCAATTCCTCAATGAACTGAATTTCGTCGTCCACCGAAGCCCTAAGCCATTGTGCGGTCGTTTTCCAGGGCCCGCGATCGTGGTGGAAAGCAGTCGAACGCGCAACTGATTCCTGTTTGCACCAACTGACCGGACCGAGGACGAATCCCACAGGAATCTGCATTTGAGGATCACTAAACTTGAAATAAATTGATCCGATTGCTTTGAAATGCAATTGCGACAACTGGTTAACGATATTCGCAAAATCGCGGACCGCGATGAGTTTCGCCTGGAGGGAGAGGTCCTCCCAGGGAATCCCGTCCATATCCAAGCCCTCAGTCTTTTCAAATGGATATCAACACTGCTACGATCGAGCTGAAATTAGATGCTCACCCAGGATACGATGGAGAATGGCTGTCCGAGCAAATTGTCTCTCGTAGGGCAATAGCCATATACCGTCGGGATGGGTAGCGTCGCGCAGTTCTGTCTCACGTAAACCATGGTTGCAACCTGGAGAACGAGTTCATTCAATGAACGCGAGTGGTAAAATAGCTAACCTCCGACTCCAAACTTATGTCGGAACGTGTTTTTAGGTCCCGAGCCACCCGAGCAATAACTTTTCTCGGGAGCGGCGAGTGTTCAGGCAGATCAAGTTGCAGAAGGAAAAGCTGGAATCAAATTGAAGTTAATATCATAACCATGGCAAAAACGCACCTCATTGTATGTACTGCAAGAGTAGACCTCTGTGGGCGTTTCACACTCGACGCCGAATAGGTTGCGCGTGATCTCTGAGAATTGAGTTATATCGGGGATTGAGACAGGCTTCCTGCCCTTCCTCGAGGGTATGTGAACGAGGCGGGGAAATTTCCAAGGGTCCGTCGACATTGTGCGTCCAGTCGACTTGACGACAGGAAGAGTGAAGTAGCAGTTGATGCCACCGAACTGTTTACCTTATTCCGGAATCTAGCCCTCTCATGGGACTTGATCTTGGGGCTGCGGCATCATTGCGATCACGAAAGAGAGACTGCGCAATTCCCAGTCGTGGCATTCTCCCGCCTGTAGATGGCAGATCCTGTGAGATAATAAGTGAGCCTGAGAGTTTATGGCGCAAGCTATACTAGGTAGCCAAGATGCCGGCGCAGTAGCCAGGTGATATACAATTATCGTCCACGGTGGGTGAGTATACGGTGTGTTCAAAGTCTCCCTGTGAGATAATTGCCGGTTTGACCTGTGGAGATAACAATTCAAAGTATTCAATGCACGTTCGACTAGCCAAGAATCTCTGCCACGATTCTGCGAAGGTCCCGGTGACCAGGAATCAAATCGGCTGTAGAAAGGATCTAACCGAGAATTTGGCATAGAGTTTGGCGAATATATATCTCTTTACCAAACGTTACGGAATTGTTTTACACAGGGGGGTTACATCGGCGCGTTGGCATCGCACTTCGCCTGCAGTATTCGCTCCGGGTCCCTTGAAGACAATCCCAAATAGCATCTCCCAGAAGGTCAGAGTCCCAAAGGAAGTTGAACGCCATGGCGGTCACCTAGAGCAGCCAACGGCACAACCGAAGGAGTTCCGAACGCAAGAAGTTCGATTTTAAATCTGTCCATCTCTGTCCATCTTATGTCCATCTTTGCCTGCCCGTAACATATTCTCTCACAGAGCCATCTTTGGCAGATCTCGTTGCCCAGCACCTCAGCCGGAGTGAATACTGATTTCGTAAACATAAATCATTCCGTGTACTCCGCAACGAGGTTTAGGCGGTGCGTAGTGGTGTTTGAATTCGAGTCTTTTGGCGTATCGTTTAAGCCGATCCAGAAGGATTACATCTAGTGCTTCGTCTTGCAATTTTTAGTTGAGCTATAACCCAAATGTGATTCGGAAAGTCAGGGAGAATGACAGCCGAAGTTGAGAATAACATCGCATTAGCAGGAAGGGACGACTAACCTGTCGATAGAACCTCGAAGTGCAGTTGCCGAAGATAAGTAGAGGCATGCAGAGAAATTTGTTCTCGCAGAATGCGAGGAAGCAAAGAAACGGTGACGCAATTATTACCTATGCCAAACCTATGCTACTATAATTGGCTTTGCAATGCAAAATGTTCTAGAAGTGAAAAATGTCACTCTACCGCAGCCAATTCTTCGCTGTTTGTCTTCGGAGATGGCCCAAATGAAGCCAATATGAATTCGACTTCGGGCTGCCTCCCAGAAATAAACAAAATCGGCCAAGAATTGTCCGCTATAGATATGCCGAATTGGCTGGTCGTTTGATGGGGCAATTGATTGACATCTCAGCAATCAAAATATCTTCGCACTTCGTGTCCTAATTCTTGGCCAGTTCTCAACCGAATTAGATGAAACTTTCTTTATATTAGAGCTTATTAGCAACCGATGAAAATCAAAAATCTGCTGAAAAACTAGGCGAAACTGTTGAAAAATAGAGGCTCCACAACAGAAAAATGTGACCGAAACCAGCCAAATTTCTCGAACTTGTTGAGAAACGTTATGGCTCCACAATCAAAACAACTGGCGACTTGATACGGAAAAATCCATTTTTCATCGGTTGCTAATAAGCTCTATTCTGATAGTACACATATGTCGGTTTTATTTGGGCCATCTCCGAAGGCAAACGGCCAAGAATTGAGTGCGGTAGAGTGACATTTTTCACTTCTAGAACATTTTGCATTGCAAAGCCAATTATAGTAATGAGATGACCTATGTCGGCTGTTGCAGATCTTAACGCGTAACACGTACTATTACGCCCAATGGGTCTGGATTTGCACAATGGGTCTGGATTTCGGATTTTTCTCTTTCATTTCTTCCTCTTTCCCCCCGGAGTTTTCCGGCATATCTACATGTACTAGTAGACTACAACTGTATGAAATAACTAAGGGATGCGGCGAGAGGAAGATATTGAGAAACACTTCCCGGTGCATCAAAGTCAGTGATGTTTTGGAAGTTGTCTAATTTCTCGCCTTGCAGGTCACCCCATAAATCCGAAAAAAATTGAGGGCCCTTCTGTATCATGTAGAACACTTGCTACGTCTTCAGAATGTTTTGCCGGGAAGGGGACGTCGCGTTCTAGAGGGGAGTTGTCGTGAGCGTGACAAATTCAATCTCCGCTCGCTTAACGCGTTGGCACCTATTTGGACAGCCAGCCATCAACGTGTTTGTTGACGTCTCGCTCGACGCGTCGCATGCCAGCGCGTGTCTCGCGGGATGACCGGGAAAAGAAGATCCAGCACGCCTGCGAGCAGCTTCTTCGAGAGAAGCAGAATGGCGGGAAACCAAACATCAAGCAGGCTGCCCGCGACTTTGGCGTTTCTTACTCTACTCTCCATGCTCGCTTCAATAATGTTCACAAATCTCCCGCTGAGGCTCGAGAGGCCCAGCATTTCATCGGCTCCTCTGCGGAGCATGTGCTCTTCAAATGGGTCGAGCACCTCGGCGAGACTGGTGTCCCTATGTGCAAAAAAACAATCCGCGCACGCGCCCAACATCTCCATCCACAGAAAAAGAAGCCGAGCCGGAATTGGGTGTACAGCTTCCTTGAACGGCACCCCACCATCAGCTTCTTTACCTCCTCTGGCCTCGATCCCAAGCGCGCCCAGGCATTCAATCAGCCTGTCGTTGGTCGCTTCTTTGACAAGCTCACCGAACTTGTCACCAAGCATGACATTCCCATCGAGAATATCTACAATATGGACGAGAAAGGCGTTCAGAGAGGCGGTGGGAAGAAGGCGAGCCGGCGCAAGTACCTGTACTCGCGCAAGCAACGCGCCAAGTATAAGCACCGGAGTGCCAATCTGGAGCTCATCACAATTATCGAGGCGGTGTGCGCAGACGGTACTAAACTCAAGCCAGGCTTTGTTTTTTCTGGATCGACCCAATGCCCTGAGTGGTTTGATTATGACGATGAGATTGTGTACGTCGCCTTGTCCTCTTTAAATTTTTTTAATTTCTCATCCTCACACATCATTCAGCATCGCAATGTCCCCGAACGGCTGGACCGACGATTTCATCGGTTCAGAATGGTTCCGGCTGTCATTCATTCCTCAGGCGACCGCTCGCAACAAGTCTGGGAAGCCTATTCTGCTCATTCTCGATGGCCACGGCTCGCACGAGACCATCACAATCATCGACCTCGCAGAGGAGCATAATATCATTGTACTGCTACTTCCCCCGCACACCACTCACAAGCTCCAGCCACTCGATGTCGGTATCTTCGGCCCCTTCTCCCGGAAGTGGATCGACCGCTGCGATGACATTGTCATTCTCATCGGCTCAGAAATGCGGAAGGAGGATTTCATTAAAGAGTATATGGGTGTCCGCGACGAGACTTTCCGCAGCTCCGTTATCATTTCAGCTTTCAAGAAGAGCGGTATCTGGCCCATTAACCGCGATGTTTTCACTGCGGAAGACTACGCTCCGAGTATTCCGTACTCAACAGCGGCTCGAGACGTACCTGACCTTCCAGAATACTCACCCACCGTACCCATCCTACCCCCGCACCCTGCTGTTGATCAGACTCAGCCCAGAAAACGTGCCCGAGGTCACGACTCCGATTCCAGTAGCGACTCCGACAGCTCCGACTCTGATTCTGACTCTTCGGATTCAGACTTTGATTCGGATAGTGACGAGGGGCCTGAAACACCACGTATACCCCGTCCGGATACTACCTCCTCCCTCCCTGCGCCAGCTGCATCCACGTCGGTGTCCGTTTCTACATCACGCACAGCCACCTCATCCCCTACTCCATTGCCGTCAATGTCTGCGTCAACGCGTTCGACCCAATCACCACTTCCAGCAACCCATTTCTATCACGACCCTGTTCTCTTCGCGAGGATCAGCCAGCTTGAAAGCGAGGTACAAGGGTTACGGGCGCACGTGGGCATGGTCGAGTCGGAGCTGGCAATGCAGAAACGGAAATTGAATGAGCGGGATGGCAGGGCAAGCAAGAGACGGAAGCTGAATGTTGAGGCACGGGTTTTGACATCGGTGGAGGGTCGGAGGCTGGCAGCAGAGAAAGATGCGGAGAGAGCGAATAAGGCGCAGAAGAAGTCGGATGGGGCTCAGCGTCGGAGAGAGAAGGAGAATTGCCGAGAGGAGGCTCGTCGCAACTGGGACCCCAACACCATTTTCACCGGCATTCTCTCGGCAAAAAACAAGGACGACCTCATGAATATTGCATGGTCCCTGGGGCTGTCGGACGACGGGACGAAAGCGACATTGCTGGAAAGCATCAACAAGCACTTTAGCACCCATCCCGCCAAACGCGACAGTGAAAAATACAAGGGCCTTTTCGCTCGTGCACAGCGTGGACGCCGTGCCGCCGCTCCAGCTGCTCCTGGGAACCAACACGACACCGAGCCATCCGCATCTCACATCCCTTCCTCTGCTGCCCTCGAAAACTCATCCTGGCAGAATCGTGACTTCACATTCGCACCTCCTCCCATTCACTCACAGTATGGCTCCTGGCAATATCCACGGGCTCAGCATCCCTTCCATGCGCCGCTTCCTTCTGGCATGGCGAATCCTCACGTTGCACCTATTGTTCCTCTCAATTATCTCACACCTTTCGATGCCCCCTTTAATACTTACAACGACTTCGAAAATGGACATTAATTTGCTTATGATCCACATAATCTTTCGTACTTGTTCATAGTAGTCTTTTAAGCACCGTAAATAGTTATTATTTCAGTTAATATATGGTAGTAACAAATGTACGAGTGGCGCAGCAGCGGCAGCGGCGCGTTCCCAACGTGCTATCTCCTCCTCTGCCCGGTTTTTGGCCACCACAGCCTCTTCGTATGCAGACCTTGCACTGGTTAGCTCCATGAGCGCCATGTCCCGCTCTGCCTCGGCTTGAAAACATCGCGTGCGGAGTACTTCATAATCCTCTGGTTCTTCCGAAATGCCATGGTCTATTTTGGAGGTGACGGACACAGATTTGTACGAGGATGTGGCCGCTTACCGTATACCACAGGTTGCCGGCGATAATCGAGCTGGTCGAGAACATCCTGGGATGTCATGTCAGCAATGCCAGTGTCGTGCTCTTGATCCCGCATCTGCGCAGTAATCAGAGCATCGATGACTTCCTGGGAAGTGGCTTGTGAATCTAGAAGTCCTTGTGGTTCAAAGTGGCTATCGCTTGTGAGAACCCCGACGAAACAAAGATTCATGATAACGTACCGGCGTGTTTTTTGGGTGGACTTCACAGATGCCCGGCGAGGTGTAGGTGACGGACTTCTTGACCTTTCAACGGCCGCCTTTAGCGCGGGAGAAAGAACATGCTTGAAGGGTGACGAGAACTCTTCACGCTTGTAATTTGGCGACTCAAGTCCCAGCTTCACACGCTTCAAACGGCGCTGCTCAGCCGCTGCCTGCCGTTCCTCTGGGGACATATCAGCTTCTCGGGCATCGCGGATCTCTTGCTTGTGTTGAGATTGTTCATAGTCCAAGCCGAGGCTGTAGACGGTGGAAGGTGAGGACGGCAAATAGTCCTGGTCGGACATGAGCGTGGCGAGACGAAAGAGGCAAGTGCTGTCAATCAGGTCGGAGATTCAAGTCGGTTGTGACCTTTTGTGACAGCGAAAGTCCTTCCTTCATATCGCGACGTCCCCTTCCCGGCAAAACATTCTGAAGACGTAGCAAGTGTTCTACATGATACAGAAGGGCCCTCAATTTTTTTCGGATTTATGGGGTGACCTGCAAGGCGAGAAATTAGACAACTTCCAAAACATCACTGACTTTGATGCACCGGGAAGTGTTTCTCAATATCTTCCTCTCGCCGCATCCCTTAGTTATTTCATACAGTTGTAGTCTACTAGTACATGTAGATATGCCGGAAAACTCCGGGGGGAAAGAGGAAGAAATGAAAGAGAAAAATCCGAAATCCAGACCCATTGTGCAAATCCAGACCCATTGGGCGTAATAGTAACGCTTCACCAAAATAATAATATTAATCTCGGCAAATCCCAGTCCCGCCGGGCCGGATTGCCAATCTTTAGCTAATCGTATAATTGCTTGACCAAGACCAACATCGGACGAATTCCAACTCGAAGTTGCGCTCACATTGTAGGGACTCAAGAACATGGCCAATCGGGAACCCCTGATAAGTGTTCTCCGTGTTCATCGCCAACAACAGCGGACAGAACCAGCGCAAGATATTCTTCGCAAATTAGAAGAGGCCGTCAAACGAGCGTCGGTGTGGTCCAGTGTTTGCGTCGCCGTCAGTAACTAATCTACACCATTTGGATCCGATTTACTGTGTCTACGATTAGTTCGATGGTGCAGATTTGCCCCTGAAGGACACACTTGTGTCTAGCAAAGAACTCGCCAACATCGATGCAAAACTCCTCCCAGTCGAGCCATGGAATTTCACGGTCCCACTCAACGCCGCCGTTATCACCGCTCAGAAGGAAGGCTCAGCAACGAAGATCGTCTTCATAAGTGTGGAGGTCACAGTCATTGTCGAAGAATTAGATCGTATGTTAGGACTATGGGAGACAGGCGAGCCGTTCTGCTACCACTGTCATGCTTTCCAGACGGTGCTGAAGTAGTGGTTGTGCATAAAAAGATTTCCTTGTCATTGGGAAGGCTCTTGATCCCCATACTTTCGAATTGGGTGAGAAGAACAGGGAGCTGGAGGTGCAATTGACGGGTTTGACCTCGCCTTGGAACACATTCGCGATCTGGGATCTGGGCAAACTGGCCAAGGTAAGAAATACACTAAGATCATGATAGCTTCCTCCTGCTTACGTTTGGAAAAGACGGGGTTCTTGTCGATTTCAGATACAAATACTGCACCAGGTCAATCTGCCATCGAAGAAGTACCCACAATCTCCCTGCACCAGCTCCTATTCCCGTCTTCCTCCCGTGCGGTGCTAGTAAAATTCCCGTCCGAGGGCGGATGGGACACTAAATGGTACATTAACGTTATTTTGCTTCGTGCTTGTTCAAGAGTTATTTTATAGGGAGGATCCAGGGCGCGGAGCGTGGCAAAAAAGCAAGATGGCCTCAAAAAATACGTCTGCGTTTTCACACCTCTCGGCACTTGCCCTTCCATCCGCTGTGGTCAAACATTTGTCCGTCTAAGTAGTGGAGGGACTTTTCACTGGAGGTTTCGCGCTTCAGTAGCCTTCATCAGCGCGATGACTGGGGACAAGGAGATGGCGATATGAGAATGAGGCTTGAATACCATTGTAATGGCGATCACAGAGACTGGGACAAAAATACTTGGGTTTACACATTGTCGTAGCAATAGAGAGAATTGGACTCAATTCACACCTCACCGAACCAAGAGAATTTCAACAGACCTTGGTTAAATCTTCCTGATTGAATGGAAGTACGCTGACGCCGCATTATACGCCGCCGTATCGGTGGGTCTCAAGAAAGACACTAGCTTCCGACGGGAACCATAAAATCTCTCTCTCCATAGGTAATTATTGACGGTACACTACAACAAATGAACTTGTGTCATTACTCGATGTGGACTTGAGTCATTAGTTACGGGATTTCGTCAAATCAGGAGTCAGGAGGGGCGTATGCGTAGTTGACGTTAATATCGATCACTGCGACCGCGGTTATACATCCTTCTCCTCCTCCTCCTGCGGGAATGTAGTTTCTGTCAGAAAGATAGAATGAACGGAAATAAAGTAAGACGCACGTAAAATTTCAAAAGCTGCTACTGAGAATTGTTCGCGACGTCTGACTCGGAGGAATCAGAATCGCTGTTGTCCACACTCGGGTAATCGTCGAAGTAGAACTCGAGAATCGTCGGAAATGCGTTACGGTACGAGTGTCTGGAATGCGATCTTTCGCCGGTGATGTGTAGTTGCTTTAGTTTGCTCCCGGATTTTAAAATAAATGATGTCAGTGCGTCAATGGGGCGGGTGCCAAGGAACGATTCCGGGATCCTGAGACTCCGGAGAGCAGGTACGACGAAAAAGTCCGGATACATCGCGAATGTCCATAGATGAGATGAGACATCCAAAGTCAATGATTCCAGGCACGGAAGGTCAATATCCTGTGGGCCGGTGGTATCCGCGTTTTCAACAAGAATATCCAGTACGCATTGACGTAGGTTGGGTGTCTGCCGTAAAATCCGCACATATTCGGACCGGTGTACCTCGTTCAAGGTCAGCGAAGTGAATTGTTTCCACGGTAAAATGAGGTTCGAAGTCGCATATGCCTCGAGAATCACTGTGCGTAGCTGGGGCGCTTGGGCAAATGCAACAGCGGAGGGGGCCAGGGGAGGGTCGTCAAGCGACAAATGTAGGTGTCGGAGTAGAGGCATTGGGCCTACGATAATAGGGAGATTGGAAGGAGAAAGGTAAAGTTCAATGTGTTCCCAGCGTGCGCGGTGAAGTACGACCGCTGCAAGGACTTCGGGTGTATATCGCTCCTCATAATCAATTTCGATAGAAACAGGACAACCTCGAGACCTGCGTAGCCAGATGAGGGAGTTCTGGACGTGTCGTTCAACGGGACTGTCGTCGTCGTGTGAAACTAATGAGATGGCCCTCCAGAGTGCGGGGGTGGCGAGACCGATTTCTCGCCAATGGCGACAAATTTGTGTCAGAAGAGTCGGCGAGAGGATCCCTGTAAATGGTGGGCAGAGGGGGTAGATCGGTAGGAAATGGATGAAGATCTCCGAGATGATTTCGTTAGGCAAGGTCAGGACCGGGTATTTGTAGGAATTGAGCCGCTCCTGCGGCAGCGCCTTTTCACTCCGCATAGCGGAGAGAGAGCGCTCGAGTAACAAGATCTGGGCCTTGAGCTCTGCGATGCGAGCACGATCTGCTTCAAGCTCAGGAAGCATAATGCCGACGAATAGTAGCGGTCTCAACTAGGCGAAATTCAACTGTAAGCAAGTGCAAAGATATCCAAAAGATATCTGTTCGCTGACATGATAATTGTGCTTTCGACACAGGTTTTTAGGACCAATTCACGGAACTGAAAAAAGGCAGCTGAGCGGCCGAACATTCGCAGAGATAGGTCAGTAAGATTTCTTGCTTGCCAAAGTAGGTATTGCTCACCTTGAATCCGTGTGTCGACGTCCCTGCTGCCAGTGGTCTACCAATACTTCAGACTGATCGAAGCTAGAGGCAAAAGTCTTGCACTGCCACTGATCTGACTTGGTCTTGACCGTCATCACACAAAGACTCGACCCAAGTGCCCACACGACCAACAGGAGCAATTCCTTCAAAAATTTGCTTTTCCATTCGATTCTTCGAAGGATTTATCAAGGATTTGGTCGAAGTTTGAGCTGTGCGTAATATGTCTTCTGTTGCATACGTAGATATATTATTGAGAAAAAACTACAGCTTAGGTAATCTCGCGGATTCTTCGAAGCAAACTGTCTCCAGATCCTTGGCCAGAAGTCTCGTCCGAACTGCGGCTTCTGATCACCATTCCCTCCATGTACATCCATTTTCGATGCCGGAAGTTCCCTTCCGAGGATATTCCGAAGAGTCCTTCGAACCCAGATCTCGGCTGCCCATGATAAAGCCAACTTCTCCGGTCAGCCAATCACTGTAGGAGGTTTCTTTTCAAGTTATCGCCTAATTATAAAGGACGGCTGCGGTCCCGATCGCATTGATTCCTCGACCAACATTCAATGCGAACAACGCACTCGGAGTCTTGAGGATCGCATCCCAGACACGCTGATAAAGTCAGGGAACTGTGCGGATATATTAATATTCCTGGTCAAGTTCCTGGTACTCAAACGCTGCCATTTCCAATCTTCTCGTCTACATGTCCTATTCCCTTATGAAACAGATCCTCCCACAGCTATTCTCGGAGGAGGAGGAGGAGGATATATTATACTGACGCGGTCCCACAATTGGAACTGCTGGTAGATCTCGTTGCCCAGCACCTGTGTTCGTGGTTGCAAGGCGATGGACTACTGTCATCACCTTCCCGAGACAGGGAGCAATTATCCCCCAGATGGATGAGATCCATCTGCCTCCCCCAGTCTCCTCACCTCTCCTCCCTCATGTCTCATTACACGGCTGCGCCAGTTATATTTTCCGATTATTGGAACGATATGCTCGGTTTGCTCTGGAAAGCATCCGTACGTGGCTCAGATTGTTCTGGAAAGTCATTTTTGCTAAACGGCACCAAGATGTCGCTTTTCCTCCACGGTTTTGTTGTTGATGAAAATTTTTTCGCAGATTTACCTGACCCCCCAAGCTCAGGAATATTCTTCGTTCTTTTCATCTTCGCGATCCACACGCTCTCTAGCCGTCGCACACACGGCAAATCCATCTTAATTGCCGCCACCTGGGTCATGTTCATTGTGGGAACCACACGACTCGTGCTACATCTCGCGCAGACGGCCATGTCGGTATATGCGGTGCAGGAAAGCATTCAAAACCCAGCGGGATTAAAACCGGTCCGCCGCCTCCTCTTTGTGCTGGAACTGACACAAAATGCCCTATTTAAACTCAACGTATTAGTGGAAACCAGGTTCATTCCGCGTTACTAGTGCACCTAGCTTATCCCGCGTTACTCCGAATTCATCGGACTCAGTTTAGTTTCGGATCTGCTCTTTGTTCGTCCTTTCTCCCCAGTATATTGATTGGCCTGGTTGATGATAAAACGAAGCTGTGGCGCTGCTATGTGATCTGGGGAAAGCGAAAGGATGTTGTCATCCTTCCCGGAGCGTTGGTTGCGGCGACGACTGGTGAGTAATTTACCCCACATTTGTGCGCATGCATAGACACACCGTTGGCACTGAAGCGGTATTGATCGCTTTTTGTGTAACCCGCTGCGATAGCGACGTGTCATTCGACTCCATGTCCGCTGTTGAACCCAAGAACTCCTTTCATCATCGGGCTCTGCACGAGTCTTCTTCTGATGGCTCTAACCGGTACGTGACTTTCATATACGCTTACCTACGCTAATGAAATTAGCTGGAAGAATATGGTGGATACGGCAGCAGGCTCGCAGGATTTGTGGGCATGAAAGCATATTTGAACAGCGCTACGGCATGGCACCCACACTCATGTACGTCAGAAGACAAGATCCCGGGTTCAACTGACATCAGGATAGACTGTAGTCCGGTGCACTGTACTGCCTATTCGCTATCCTGATGGGCATTTTTCAATCACCTAACGCTCCATTGGTGGCGGTATTCATCCAAGCATTTTTTGCAATGCACATACAAGTCTGACATGGGTTATAGAGCGCACTATTCGACGCTGTCGCAAATCAAGGGGTCGTGAGTGCACCATACCATCTTCATTTCCTGTCCTGACGGCCTTGTTAGAATATATTGCCAACCTTGATGGTGGTACGCGTTGGCCTGGGGCGCAACATCCAAGACACCATCCAGGACATTGCGCGCCCTTCCTTCAGCAAACTGGGTTCGCCAGTATAACTGAAACCTGCCCCAAATGTTCCTTGAATTTGTTCACGGGAACAAGCCGTGCGGATGGTGGGTATTAAATATACCTACATAGCTCAGCATTCAAACACCTGCCACCGCTCAGTGAATTGGTCTACCGAGCCAAGTAGCTCTATTGTACTTATATATATTCCAGTGGCAGTGTACAGTTCAGAACTCGGGCTATCTCTTTCTCCCGTCCCTTGTATACTTGGAAGCTGCTCAACGAATGCATCTGGAGAATCGTGGACCGTGCTCGACTTGTTCCACACGCAGTGGATTGGACAGGATTGGACTCCGGTACCGGATAGCAAGCTTAGGCGCGAGCTCGCGGGCGCCACGCATGCCAGTGGCATGGGCGTAAGAGACTGCGCGCGCGATCTGAACTCCCGGCACTGTTCAGCTAGCGGTCCTCGGACCTGGTGGTGAATGGGTGAGGGGGAAAATATCCACGAGGCTCACGGCGTAGTGTGCGACGAGGAAGGAAAGAACCGGATTGGTCTGAGGCTCTGTATAGTGTTTGCGGAGGACGAGATGATGAGGAAGTGCTTCATGATCGGTGGCGCTTCAAGAGTCTCGGTGTGAAGCAGGTACCTTTGACCGCGTAAATTGAAAAGGAATATAGCGCGCAGAAATGGAACGCAGAATCCTTACATACAACGTCAACATGCGCAAGAATCGACGCTAGCTGTTAGCGACATCCATCCGCCACGTCTCAGAATACAGCAAAACAAGGATAATGAACCGGCGCGCGTGCTCGTCGCGCAGCCCCGGCGCGAGGAGCAGCACCGCCGGCGTAGAGGTCCGGAACACATGTGCAACGCGCGGCGTCATCCACGCGATTTCGATGCCGTTGGAAGACGCAACCTCCACTGGCACCAAAAATTACATTCAGCGCACACGCGGTAGGATGATGTGAAGGCGGTGCATACCGTCCATACGCCGTGTTCGTACCGGACCTTGAACTCCTCGAGGAGCGAGAGCGTCCAGTAGCGCGATCTGTTATTGATGAGCATTATTTTGGACTTTCGTAGGAGTAGGAGTACGGACGAGGAGAAGGACGACGTGCGCCGCTTGAGCACGCTAATGGCGCGCTTGCGTCCGGCGATCTCGAACAATTCCTCGTCCCACTTGATAGCAGCGTTCACCCCCGACTTTCCGGCGAGGGTGGTGCGATGGCGCCGCCGTTCGTGTCCGTCGCGGTGACATATTGGACAGAGCGGTCGTGCTCGGCGCGGAGGGCGCTGTTCAAAATGTCGGATTCGTCGACGTGGTAGGTGGTGGGTGTGGCAGCAAGCGGTACGCCCGTGAGGAATTAGTGCTGAGTGTACTGTTCGGTTCCAGTGCGAGAAGACTTTCCATATTCAGCCATATTCGTTGATCCTTGACTTACGTGAATTGAAACCCCGATGTTTTTCCGAGGACCACACTCATAAATCCCATGATCGCAAGCTTTGCCGTCGAACTATAAAAGCCAGCCAACTCTGAATCGACGCGGCAAAAATGGAGCAACCTCAGGCTGTCGAGACTTCAACAGAATATCCCCCTGCACAATTGAACCTCCAGCATGCTTCAGAACCGCCTGTGTCCGAGTCGCCGCCTTACCAGCCTTCAAGGCGACAAATTCTCCTCGCCAGAGTCCAAACTATTGCACTGTGTTGGGCAGTGTTCCTTGCTGGGTGGTCAGTGCTGTAGTACAGAACATGGCTCCATCTAAACAGTTGTTTCAGGAATGATGGAAGTTTGGGGCCCCTTCTTCCGAGAATTCAAGAAGTTTATCATGTAAGAACTTCGACATCTCCCTTCTTGAACAATTTACATCCAGTCCTTTCCCAGCTAGGATATTTGATAGTGTCCCTGCTTTTCATATTCCAAGCTATAGTGCGTAAACTTCTACAGTCTTCCGGCGGCTTCATGATGAACATTCTCTAGGGATCGATAACGGGCGCAGTTTTGACGATGTCGCTGACCTCTTCCCTCGGATTTGGCAAGGAACTGCATAATTTCATCTGAAGGAACACCTTTACTGAACAATAGGATGCAGCTTTTAGTCCTGGGTACCAAATACTTTATTTCGGATAACGACGAAACTTAGCTACTCTAGGTCCCCTATCTCAGGTCATTGGATACAGCTTACAGGCTGCAGCGCTGCCCTTTCCTGTATTCGGTCTCTCCTGTTTTCTTAATGGAATAGGCGTGTCAATACTGGTATGAGTTTTGAGCTCATTGCCAGCTAACTTATTTGACTTCCGTCGGAATCAAGGATGCGCAGGCCAACGGCTACGTAGCCAGTTTTTCTCGGAATCCTGAAGCGAAAATGGGGTATGTACAGGCCGCTTACGGTGCGTCGCTCAATGTATACCTATACAATCACTGTCCGACACTATCCGTTAGGGGCGGGCATCTTTGCTGCTCCCCTTGTTTCTACTCAATTCTCTCAATTGCAACGCTGGTCGTTTCACTATCTGGTATCATTGGGACTCACTTTATCCAACATCTTGATTTTGTTCCTTGTTTTCCGCGGGAAAACGCAGGACGGTGGGACAGCCTCTCAATTTAATCTATCTATTTTACCTGTCATCCACAGAATGTCTTGCACAGCTTGGCCAGGCAGAAGTTGCGCAAGGAAACAGCGCACACAGTCCCATGAGACAGGCCTTGACTATGAAAACCCTGCATCTCATGGCCCTCTTCCTTTTCGTGCACGTTGGAGTGGGGGTGGCCATTGCAGGTCAGCTTCACCGTCTTGATTTTGTGCTTTGTTGTTGAGGTGCTCTGGAATATTTAGGCTGGACTGTCAGCTTTATGGTTACTGTCCGTGGAGGCGGTGCTTCTGCAGGCTACATTGCCGCCGGTTTCGCTGGCGGTTAGCAAAGTGTCCATCCGTCCTGGTCTTTATTCACCAATTGCAGGCGTAACCTTGGGACGCATCGTTTTGATCTGGGTAAACAAGAAGGTAATCTTCCCGACAACCCGTTCCACCGAATTAACTGAATCCATTGTAAGATCGGGGAAAACCGCAGTGTCTACATTTATTGTTTAATGGCCATTGGGTAATTCCGGGAAAATCGTGTTGCAGCTAGACCTTTCTAACGGATGCGCTCTCAGGTTGCAGCTTGTCGTTTGGCTCGTCCCGAGCTTAATCGGTGATGCCGTCTCCATTGCCTTCGTCGGATTCCTGTCAGGGCCGATTTACCCCCTCGCATTGAACCGGGCAGCTAAATTGTTTCCTCCATGGCTGCTCACTGTCACCATGTCCTGGATGGCCGCGATGGCTACTGTCGGCGGGGCCACTGTGCCATTCATAGCAGGCACTATCTCTTCCAAGGCTGGTATCAAGAGCGTGCAGCCGGTGTAAGACCTCCTCCATTCTTCCTTCGGAAGCTGAAGCTACACATTGCAGGATACTGTCGGGGATGGTTACAAGGCTTTTTCTCTGGATGCTGGTTCCTAAAAATATCTAACCAATATTGAACCACTACCGAGGAAATGGCATTGGATGAATCAATTCCATATGTACTTGTTGAGTTTTTGTAACAGCTCTCGAGGGCGAATCACAAATATTTATAGTTGGGGACGACGTCGTATGACCCTGGCGAGTCTTGAGATGTTATACTGGTGTGAGGACTTGGAGAATAGCCCCAAGTCCCTGAGACAGCCTCCACCGATGAAGCTTGAGACCCTCGAAGGTGGAAATCCTCCAACAAGTACTCATGTGTCTCTCACAAGCGAAGATGGAAATCCTTCAACGCTTCGGTTGTCGAGATAAGGCTGGCTCGGGAGCTAGGAGTATGCTAGATGGAGCCCTGAAGCTCCTGGAGATAGATCAAATGCAGAGGTAACACGGATTACAGTGGATAAGACAATTACTGCTGGTAGACTCTCAGAGAGAGACAAAGGCTAAACCTCCGTAGAAGACTTGGATTGTTGAGATCCAATACACTTAAAGAACACCTGCCGGCCTAGTACGCGAGTCTGTGGTTAAGAGCACAAGACAAACAGACATTAGGTCATTTTGGTATGTAAGATAGTGATATTGATGGCTCTTCGGCCATTACAAATACAGGATCATGTGACTACCATGTGACTAGACACGTACTAAATAATGAGAAAAATAGAAGTAAATAGAGGTTAGTTGAAGAGTACCAAAAGAAGTGATAAAAGCATCCGCAGGCCCTTACAAAGCCCCCCACTCTTCAGCTAAGAGCTATGAGCTCAGTCGAATATGAACAGAACCAAAGAAAGAAAAAAATTCCCTCTCTGAGTTCATGTGATCCATCAGACTTGGCTCCCGTTCCGTACTCCTGCATCCCAGCATGT
The DNA here is from genome assembly GCA_029378395.1 of Mycena leptocephala. Lineage (NCBI taxonomy): Eukaryota > Fungi > Basidiomycota > Agaricomycetes > Agaricales > Mycenaceae > Mycena > Mycena leptocephala. The sequence goes on from JARJLF010000633.1 coordinate 129,575, forward strand.
CTCCTAGATCCCTTTGCAGTGCCTTGCAGGTGCTTCAGACTCCCATATCCTGCTGGTGGCCCAATACCTGCACCTGCTTTGCTCTACTTGCAGGTGCACCAAGGCAATCCACCATCACCTCTGGCTCTGGATGCCATTGCTAGACTTGCCGCTTGGTCCCTATACTCCTGTAGCCCCCCAGCAAAAAAATCTGCTATTTTCGACCGTAATTTGGCGAATTTTGGGTAGGAAATTCGGAGTAGAGCCTCAGGTGTCTGCACCCCATGCTCGAGGATACCAGAGAAACTGTGAGCTGGAATCTCCGTGCATTAGAACACCGCAGAAAAATGTTGTGGCAATTGAGTGCTTGGAAAAATTTTGGTCACCAGAACAGAATAAAGCCCGTGCAGCTGTGTATCACACAGGTGAAAGCCTTGAGCCATCTATGCTGCTTGTAGACTTCATGAATTAATGAAATCGGGAGCTGCCGCTTGATGATCAGATGTGAAATAGGCCTGCTGATTTTATCCCGCCCTAGTGTGGACACATCGTGCTCTGAAATCCGAGAACATTTGAGGTTAGTTTTCCGAGCGTTTGAACACTATATCAGCAACCATCAAATAATTTTCCATCAGGTTCCGACACAGTGCCGAAGAAAAACTTTCGCAGAATTTGCACAGCCGCAACAATCGTGAATGCGAGGTATGGGGATTGGCTTGGGACTGGGTGAGAGTGCGAATGCGCGAGGAATGGCAAGAAGAAAATAGATTTGAGATTTCCATCCACCTGGTATATGCTGCACAGCCATGTATCGCGCAGTTGAGTCTCGAGCCTCCTATGCTGCTCGCAGACTCGCGGAATGAATGGAGATCCATTAAGAAAAAAAAATCCGCCCATGGCGCACTCATGTCTGAAGGCAGCTTGGCGCAGCGAGTTTGAGCTTCAATTCTACCCGCAAACAACGAGTCCCGGAATGCGGAAGTAGATAGCACAAATAAAGATCTTGAAGATAATGATGGATCTAAATTGGAAAGACTTTGATGCTCGGGATGTCGTGGAGCGCAAAGAAGATGAAATGAGAAGTAATATTTTGGAAGTACATCCAATCCAAATTCGGTTCACGTGCATCGCCCCGGGCTTACACACAAGTTGGGAACCCGAATCGCGACCCTCAGGGCCTCTGCCGCCTCGGAGTGAATAAAGAACGTAAAATTCACCCCCAAGCGTGGACACATTCTCTACTGTGCGGGCTGCGCACGTCGCACTTGTTGCGTGTGTGTGCGAGCATATTCATATGCCATGAACAGCATAGGGGCGCATCGAGCAGGGCCTTTGGAGTAGCCTTGGAAGAGAAATGAAATGAAAGAAGGTAAATAAGGACGTCGTGCAGGAGAGATATTCCACCCCCGGCCTCAATCAAACCGGCAACAGCATGAGCGCATGCGAACACGATCTCTCGAATTCATGCTTTACAGTGAGAATTTATTTGTTGAGAGCAATTCCGTGTGGAAGCTTGAAGTAATGAAATTTGCGCGTGGGATATTGGAAAAATCACGAAGCTTGACAAGAACGAGCACAAAAAAAAAAAGATTTGATTCAAGGTAGGTACTCCTGTCAGCGCGGCGTCATGCACGCGTGAAGCCAGTGGGAGTACGGAGGCCTCAGCCAAGCGCTTACACGGAGCAAGCGTGCAGGATGCACCACGCACGAGAAATCATCGCCGCATGTGAAAAGAAAATGCACGGGAACGTGAAAACAACCCATCCAAGCGAATGCCCCCTTCTTCCAGCCTGACTGGATTCCTGTCCCTTCCACCAAAGCGCCGAAATGAAATCCTTGCGCAGAATATCAAAGTTGCATAGAAGTGCAGGGGCTTTAAACCAATATGGAGAGAACATGAGCAATTGCGGGCGATGAAGGACATGAAGGGCGAACGAGGAGGAAAGCAAGTGAGAAAGAAATGATAGACGCAAGTGGAACTGGTGGTTGTTTGGTTCCAAGGTCGATAACCTTGAAGCCAAACACATGTCTCTTGGCTTCCCGACTTTTGGCCTGCTTGTTGTCCAATCGTGTCAGCGCCATCCCAGGTGCACGACCTTTTTAAATGGCGCCTCGCACACCCCGAACTCTCTGGTTCTGAGGTGCCTAGTCGGCTCGGAATCTTGCTCTCCTTGTTTCTTCGCATGACCGCGCTTGGTCGGAATCCTCGCTGCCGAACAACCTTCTTGCGCTGGATTTTGGCGATGCCGATGTGGTGCCAATGTTCTCAGTGCTCCAGTGGTTGTCTGGTGAGTCAAAAGAAGATTGAAGTAAAATTTTGAAGCTAAAATCGGAAAATTCAGCAGATATTGAGATCATGCATAGGAAAATTCCCTGACGGGTATATGGGTGTCCCACGGTGCTCTGAGTTGAGACGCCTTTGGGGTCGAGTTGCCATGTGCGATTTTTACCGAGTGGACACTCGAGGTAAGTCTCAAATATTCACGGAAGAATTCTTTCTGAATTTTACAATTCAGATGCGTGTCTCGTGCGCCCATGCCTTCTGCTTAAAAAATCCAGCCCCACGTTCCAATTCCTTCCTGCTCCCATGCCCTGTACGGCATCCTTTCCCCGACCACGGCATGTCCAAGGTGTGAAATCCAGAATGTCCATATCATCGCGCTAACCAGTGCGAAAATTATAGAGGAAAATGCCTCGGGGAGGAAGACCGAAGGAGGAGCAGTACAGAGGGGGGGCAGACAGAGGATTTTCGAAGCATGTGCGAGGGTAGGGATGCGTGAGCTAGAGGAAATGATGTCTGCCATCACCTGATCTTCGTCAGCGAGTGAGTTGCTGTATAAGCTGGCAAGCGGCAGAGCTGACACGCGATTAATCTCGCAGCACATCTTCAGCTTTCTACTGGCCGCTTCGTTGATCCTCTCAGACGACGAATGAGTTGTCGAGGAAGGAAGCGGGTCAGAAGGTGCGCCTGACAGAGTATTCCCTTTCATCCTTTCTCTCACATGCGCGGGTACAGTCAGGGTGACCTCAACGTCTGCGGCGCGGTAGCCCATTGCATCGCTGGCATGCATAATTCATTGCGCCCGCCAGTGGCGCCCTTCGAGCCCCCCACTCTCGACCTCGGCTATGTGCTCCTCTATCATGAGCGAATGCAGGATGACCTTGCAGGTTGACAGCATGCGCGGTCGCGGAAGGCGGCAACTCTGGTGCATCGCGGGCCGCGGGGCGCCAACGAGAGAGCGCGAGTCTGGAGGTGTGGAACTCTTCGCGTACGCTCGGGGCTTCACGGGAAGGACTGCGCGATCATTGCACGGAGTGACGAGCGTGGCGAGCGATCAATCGAGATGCGGTTTGCGCGTAGCACTGCAAGCACACTGGTGAGTCTTTTTATGCTGACTTTACTCTCGATGTTAACTCCCTCCATGTGCCTAGTGTCTACCGTGCCCTTCGACGTCGAGCTCCAGCAAGTGCCATGCTGCACTGGAGCCTTCAGCCCCCCATCCTCAACCGCCGCTCTCGACTTGGCGCATGCGGCAGCCGCGTTGTGGACGACCTTCGCGCCGCCATTCCAGGGGGAGCTAGGGCAGGGGGAACGTCCGTGGCAGACGCTGCGGGTACGGCAGCGCGGACATCGAATACAAGCACGTGTGCCCCGAGTTTCATGGTCGTAAGATAATCTGCTCGCGAGGCCGCAAAGGTATGGTGATCCCTTTCTGCAGATCTCGAGACGCTAATATAAATTTTCTTGCGAAGAGAAACGGCCGCTGGGGCCACTGCCAACGCCTCGTTGACGAGATCCATCGCGAGCGCTGGAACTGCCCTGCATACCTTAGCGATCCCCTCAGAGTCGCGGCTGCATATCTCTCGCGCCTCGATCAGGGGCACGGCAGCAAAATTAGGCTCAGGTAGTGTGACGTTTACCACCTCGCGCTCGGCAGCAAGGGCCTTTGCGGGGAGTGCTAGGGCTTTCGCGTCTGCGGAGGGAGGTGCGAGCACAGCATTTGCTCCCACCTTCGGCCCACTGACGGTGTCCGCGAGAACAGGGATGTTCTGGGAGACCGCTGCTGCGGATATGATCAGACTCCCCCTTCCAGATTCAAGTGCGCGCGAGCGCGACTTGTCGGGACCGCTGGTTGCAGAGACATCGATCGAGACGCAGGAATTCGCGCGGGCAAGCGGAGCATGTACAAAGCGCGAGTCGCAGGCTTTCGCGGGCAGGAGATGTGGTGTGTGCACTACTTCTCGTTCTCTTGTCGATGTACTGATGTGATATTTCTGTAGTGCAGCGGCCTGTCTCTGCTCTCGTCGCAGCTTCTCCTGCGCTAAAACAGCTGGCCGTGCCAGGGCTATGAGATCCCACTCTCGCGGCGCACAGACCACACACACATCGACGTGTGGATGGTACCTCGCTGCCATTGCATGTGAATACTTACATGTTCTCGGGCGCGGAGCTAGCGCGACATGCCCCTTGAGATCCGCCGACTCGGTATGCCCTTCATTTGTACCTAAGCCTCCCTCACTTATTCCACTATTTATGTGCCTTTTATCTACGGCAACCCTTAGCGCTGAACTCCCCATTGCTCCCCACGAGTCTTTGGTGGTATCCTCGCGTGGTCCATCATCGCGCAGTTAAATGCTGCTTTCGAGCGCCACGACGATGCAGTGGATGCAGGCAATGTGACGCGAGTAGAGCGCCAGGACACAGAGGTGGTGGCGAAGATGTCGAAGGAGGCGAGGACGATGCGAGGGAAGTTGTCGAGTGCCAAGAGACTGCCGAGTCGGTGCAGGAGGAGGTGGAAGGTGCGGATGATGGCGGAGACGAGGAGGTTCGCAGGTTTATACCCTGCGCTCCTGCTGCGGTAGTGCCATGCATGCCCACTGGCTTTCCTTTTTCGGTAACTAACCCTTTCGCAGGAATATGGACGTCGACAAGGATGGTCTTTGCCCGGCAAGCACCAGCGTCGAGGACTTCCTCGATGGCGCTGCCTGCCTGCCTCGAAGGGACTTCCCTTTGAGGTGCATATCCACCGGCTCTGCGTGCAGTCTCCGAGGGAGCTGAGTCTGAAGAGGGGCACCTGAGCATATATACTCGAGGCAGCGCATTGCACGTGCGAGTTTGTGCATCAGGCGGCCCATGCAGGCATGACGTCCTCTTGCGGGACCCCGAGGATGGTGGCCAGCCAGAAGTCGGTGTGGTTGTAGTCAAATAGCGGGTGCGATGAGCTGCGATGTGTCGCCGCAGCATAGAGGAGGTGTTTGAGGATGGGGAGGACTTCGTGCAATGGCTCAGTGAGATGGGGGTGAAGGGTGAATCCAGTGAGGGCAGGGACAAGATTGGTGGAGGAGAGGGGATGATTTATTAGTGCTACACATGTGTCGTGTAGCGTATGCATGCCCAGTTCGGGTGAATGGATGTATTTTGACCAAATCAAAGACAGAAGTGAGTCTGACATGGTGAAAGAGATAAGAGGAGTGACCAGCCAGGAGGGAACGACGGTTCCCAATGTGTCCACCTTTGTAACAGCTCTCGAGGGCGAATCACAAATATTTATAGTTGGGGACGATGTCGTATGACCCTGGCGAGTCTTGAGATGTTATACTTGTGTGAGGACTTGGAGAATAGCCCCAAGTCCCTGAGACAGCCTCCACCGATGAAGCTTGAGACCCTCAAAGGTGGAAATCCTCCAACAAGTACTCATGTGTCTCTCACAAGCGAAGATGGAAATCCTTCAACGCTTCGGTTGTCGAGATAAGGCTGGCTCGGGAGCTAGGAGTATGCTAGATGGAGCCCTGAAGCTCCTGGAGATAGATCAAATGCAGAGGTAACACAGATTGCAGTGGATAAGACAATTACTGCTGGTAGACTCTCAGAGAGAGACAAAGGCTAAACCTCTGTAGAAGACTTGGATTGTTGAGATCCAATACACTTAAAGAACACCTGCCGGCCTAGTACGCGAGTCTGTGGTTAAGAGCACAAGACAAACAGACATTAGGTCATTTTGGTGTAAGATAGTGATATTGATGGCTCTTCGGCCATTACAAATACAGGATCATGTGACTACCATGTGACTAGACACGTACTAAATAATGAGAAAAATAGAAGTAAATAGAGGTTAGTTGAAGAGTACCAAAAGAAGTGATAAAGGCCCCTACAGTTTTGATGAAACAATTGCATTACATGACGATGTCAAAAATTTAAAGTCCAATTGAACTTGAGTTACGGTTGAATCTGTTGATCGAGTAGCGTGAAAGCATACGAGGTGCAGATTTTCAAGCCTGGGCCATATGACCACCATCGACAGCTTCACATGTACTTTGCAATGGCTGTGAAAAATCGTCTGCTGCTGCTCGAGATCCATCCACCTCCCCCAGTCTCCTCACCTCTCCTCCCCCATGTCTCATTACATGGCTGCGCCAGTTATATTTTCCGATTATTGGAACAATATGCTCAGTTTGCTCTGGAAAGCATCTGTATGTGGCTCAGGTCGTTCTGGATCGTCATTTTTGCTAACTTCGGCTGCAAGATGTCGCTTTTGCTCTACGGCTCGTTGTCAGTGATTTCATTAGTGCAGGAAACACACATATACTGGATGTCAGTGGAGACTACCTCGTGCCGTAGAAGGGACCCAGTCCCATGCCACGGTGCAGTGCGCGCACTGTGGTCCACAGAAATAGTGAATTTCACTCCAATTTTCACATATTTATTGAAAGAATTTCATGGTCAAACTGGGAGAATTTCACGGTAAAAAAGTGAATTTCATGATAAAAGGTGGTGAAAATTTCACACACAAAACATCCCTTTTCACGCCATTTTCAGGTGAATTTTCACCATGTTCTGGACCAAAAACCTGACAAAAGAATCCACGAGTTTCGTGCCTTCAGGTCCTCAAGTACCATTTCTGATGACGGTCAATGACATGAGATTGTTACCAACTACAGCACATTTTCTGTTACAACAACTAATTTAACTAGAAGTAAAGTGTTCAAAGCGAGAGTCGAACACGCAACCTCACAAGTACAGAAAAAAGTTATGTATATAAGAAATAACCACTATATTAAAGCAACAATACATTAGGATGGAAATTTAAGCGTGACATGGACTAATTGTTTTCCTGTGTTCTCTTATCTGTATATCGACTACCTTCATCAGACATTACTGGGGTGCCATTTACATATCAGATATTCAAATAACTACGGTTCTGAGGGTGGTAGATAAATGGTCATTTTTGGTCAGTTGATCTAAAAATAGACCTTGGACCAAAGTTGTAGAGCATGATGAGAGCTATCGGAGACGAATGAAAGCTATATCTCCTTGTTGTACTTGGACTGTGTTCATGTATCCTTGTGGCAAGCACGTCGGGCGGAGTGTCCCTAGTGGTGACTGGAACGTGGTAAAGTCTCTTGATTCCACATTCAATGCTCGGTGGTCAAATCCAACATATAAGTCAAACATTGCATATATAACGCAACCTCCAAAGGACTCCGCATACAACTCCAGGATGGGTGGACATCCAGAGCCTTTTACCGTGACTGCGTTCGAAGTTTGGAGGTTGTGTACTATCCATGTCATGATTTGGCATTTCTTGGCCTTTCTCGAACCCTTTCATTCGCGCAATTCGCACTGCTCATTGCGGCTCAAACACATCCCCGGGTTTCAAATCAAACAACCAATGATCGAGGATATTCAGAACGACACTGTTGCCTGGTCGTTCCTCAACCTCCTATCAAACTACATATCATCGCCAGGGTTATTCTTAACCCCTAGGACTCGAAACAACTTGTCCTCACAACCCCTCTCCGTGGACAGGTGTCTATCCCCTGGCCTACTCCTATGTGTCCAACTGCCACTAGTCCCTGGACTCCTCAGTGTCAGGAGCACCAAACCCTATACGCTAGGCACACCCAACTCAATCGCAATCGCTCTGGCTCCTCGCTTGAACTCCTACCGATCATATTTCAACCATGATCATCTTTCGCCCACAATCATATTTCAACCCCGTCGTATTTCAAACACGATCGCATTTCAACCCAATCGTATTTCAACCACGATCGCATTTCAACCATACCCCTTGCAACTGACATCTCGATCCTTTGATGATCAGTGGAGAATGCATATTCATGATCGGACCCCTTTGTATTCACAGTATATAAGTAGCAGTAGAATCTCCCTGTACGGTAGATTCTATCTCATCTATTCTCCAGCCTTACTTTGGCCTTGACTTGACTTGTGTGTGACTTAAGCTGGTCTTGCTTCTGTCCATCTCGTTGTCTTGGGTTCTGTCTTCTCACTGCTGTGGTCGTCGACAGACCCCTGACCCCTATACTCAACTCTCTCCATCTATCTCTGGTTGCCGCAGCCCTTGGGCCCAAGCAGTTCATTGTCGGAAACTGCTTTCACCAACTTGCATCCACATGTCGAGACACTTGCCTCCATGTGGATTAGCAAGGCAGACTCTGGCCGGTTACCCGGCGGAGGTCTGCATGGTCATAGAGCAGTACCCACAACCAACTGCCAACATGGAACACTGCTAGTGGACTAGAGTTGTGTGTGTCCGAGTACACTACATCAGTATCGGACACTCGTTGCCTACAAACTCTCACTGCAAGCAACACAGAACAGCAACCCGGAATAACCCGGTTAGACCGGGTTATTGCTGCATCGACTGCGCACCATTCCCATGGTCTGGGTTCTGGTTCAACTTGCATGGGTTCTTGGCAGACAGTCACTTGCTATTCGATGCAGTGACATCTTTCCCCTCAACACCCGCGCTGGGACTGTGGCCACGTCGGGCTACGTCATGGTCAGGCTGACCTAAAGCACCGTCGCTGACAACCTCATTAGCCAAGTAGCCGATTAGATGTCTGTACATGTGATGAATCTATCTTATCTTTACCCAAACCTTCACCTACAAGCCTTTCCAGCCCGTGTCGATCCACTCCGTGGCCCTGATAGAGGCACAGGCACTCACAATACTTCACTATTACACAACTTAATGCTCAGATGACTCGACTTACAATTTACGAGACTGGAAATCTCTCCATCGACTCATTCTCTCTTATCACGAAATATTCGAGAAAGATTGAAATATGTTCGTTAGGGAGTACAGAAATCCATCTCTCGAACATATTTCTTAAGAGATTGACTGTACCCGGAGGGTCTTCCACACAAAGTAACGAGTCACCTTATCAGCAGCCAGATTGCCTTGCGGACACCCTGTGAGGATTAGTTGATCCTTACACAGGTAAAAGCATTCATTCAATGTTATGCATTTGGACTGAATTCCTCTGACACCTAGATCGGCAACATTCGTCTTCCATTCTACATGAAATCCGACTACCCTGACCATAAGAATCCTATGCTTACGCCAATATTTGATGTGGTGCTTCCCTAAGTTGCCCTCATCCTGACAGTCTGGGATGAAAAGCATCCAGCAATCCAGAGCTTCAACAAATATTTCTCGGGTGCAAAATCCATTGACCAACATCAAAAAGCAGGAGATTGGATGAGCACATTCGGTTTGGCTCCAACACCCGAACTCAAAGCTGTTCTCTCTGCACCATTGCTCCATTTAATGCAACATACAGATCTCGCTGCTCTTACAGATGTGGAACGCACCGAGCACGTGATGGGGGTTGGCTCTCCACTTTTCCAAGTTCTGGTGGCCCAGAATGAGTTTGGTGAGGCATTGAATCTCAATGGTGACCTCATTCACGACCTTTGGGACAAATCCATTGTTTCAATCCGCAGTGATGGGAATGAAGCCCTCAACACCATGCTTGCGTCTGTCTCATTCAGCAGTAGCAAGACACCTATTGATCAGCAGATGCTGAAATTCAACCACATACACACAGTCTTTGACGAAGACTTTTGCCCACCTATGTTCTGTCGCGAGCACCCCTCCCAGGTTCCAGCCTCCAACCCCATCCCTGTCACCATCCCCAGCAGAATGAAACGGATCGGTGATCAGCTGACCAAGGACAAAAAGCTATCCAAATGGGCGAAGACTGAAGTTATCGCGCGGAAGAAGGCAGGGGGCCCTAAGGAGACGAAAGGTGTAACTGTGTCAAGCACTCCTCGTCGGCTTCGTTCGGGGAAGAGGGTTTAGCGCACACTTTATGTAGCACAAAAAAGTTGGATATGTGCACGCTCCTTGATGGTTGACTTCGCCCAGGCGGCCCAGTATATTATAGTACATCGAGGAACATGGTGAGTGGCCAGAGAGCATGTCTTTCATATATCATTTGAGCTTACAACAAGTGCTGAATGGTGGGCAATAACAGTTCAACGTTGAAACGTACTTATCAGCCTTGCATAGTTACTGTACTATTTCGACCAAATGTTCACGGGGTGTCACCTGTCACCTAAGGTGTTCATTTTCTTGAATGTTCATTCCACGGCAATCATGGGAAAGTTGCCATATATGGTAGTCCAGCAACTGCCGGACCGGAAATTTTAATGTTTTTCGGCCTATTTGGGCCGCAAAATCGGAATGTCACCGTCACCTAGGCCAAAAATGTTCAGTTCACGACCCTCTGTCACCGTCACCTGAACATTTGGTCGAAATAGTACAGTATTCCGATGTCCCAAATACAGTGGTAATTGTAAAGATACCCTTTGTTTCACATGCAATTATTGAGCGCGGCTAGGTAGCTACCTGCTATGAAGGCAGGGATGGCCACTTCATTGCAACCGCCAGGCGACAGTCTCGGCGATGGTGAAACATTTGATGATCGTATTTTTACCGTCTTTCTTTGATAAGGGCTGACTGCTGATAGTTGGAACACTTAGGAGGCAAACCAGGAATGACAGCGGTGCTCCAGAGAGACGTGATGAACGAAATATTTACAGTGGAGATAGCCGAGCACAAGCCAAGCCCAAGCCCAAGCTACGCCCGCCCAAGCCCGCCAAGCCAAATTCAAACTCCGCTAAACAAGCCGCTCGGCCAAGCCAATCGGAGAAGTCTGCCACTCATGAGCACCAGAGCTTGGCTGGAGGTTTTCCAAGCCAAGTCAGGCCATGAAGCCAGAGCTTGAATTTGTACCCTCAGGCAGGCGATTCACAGGTATAATTCGGGTTGAGAATACATTCGAGTGGACCCCCATATCCATTTTTGGTTCGTTACTGTCCAATTCCAAGTCAATAGAGCGTATTTGCACCGCCCAAAATCGGGCTCCAAATTTTGGTCAGGCTCCATCATTTTTGGCTCACCCGAAATGGAGTGGTGACTGATGTGACCAATGTGGCTGCAAATGGGAGGCTCTCGTGCAAAGAATTGCTTCAGCTGGCATGGCACGGATGGACATTGAGAAGGTGCCAGGGGCCTTCCCAGCGGGATTATGTGCTTTTTATCTACTGAAAAGCGTGCTGGAGCAAAGAAAATGAACCACGGCAACGTAGCCGAGTCACTCTTCGCCATATCTGGACGACCAAATTTCTGCCAAGCCACATCAATTTTTTGCCAAGACATGTGGAAAAGCGCGCTGCAAATACGCTCTCTGGCACCATTGCAACTTCGGTTCAAATCGGGACAACCGCGTTGAAATGTTCAAGTTGGAATCGGCGAATTATAGCCAGCAATTCGTTTGAATTTCGACTGCATTTCGTTATTTTAATAGTCTGATGATAAATGGTTGCGCAGAAACCACTCGCAGGACTTACAGAACATCACGCAGTGGCTGTAAGATTCTCGATTCAAGCCATGGCTCACGCCAGCGGGCCTGGCCTGGCCTGGCTTGCTCCAAGCTTGGGTTTGAGCTTGGGATTCCAGAAGCCTAAGCCAGATGAAGCCAAGCCCAAGCCATGGTTTCCAGGCCAAGCCAAGCCCGCACAACACTACTGGATGGCGGGGTGCAGACAAAGGAAGAAGTGCAGGGCATCAGACAGGACCCGCTTTGGGCAGAGCTGCTGAGTTCCAGAGAACTGGGGGGATGGGACAGAATAACAGATGGAATGCGAACGGGGGAGATAGTGGGCGGAACAAAGAAGGATGCATGGGAGACCCTATTCTTTTGAGCGGAGGTTGGATGGCTGATTGGGGAGGTCGAAAATAACAATCTTTGATTTCTCGGGTGGACCCGGAGAGCAAAAGGAATTTGGTCCGCTAAGGCAGGCGTGTCTTGGAGCGGGTGGGGAAAACCAAAGCCTCAAGGTAACCGAGCCTCTGGAACGACAGGTGGCCGAGAGAAAAAAGGCGCAAAATTGGACGAAGTAAAACATGTACATACGAAATCACCGTAACTGCTTAAGATACGATTAATGCGAGTAATTAGCTTGCACAGATCGGCTAAAAAGAGGTATACAATCTCGCGGATTCTTCGAAGCAAACTCTCCAAATCTTTCACCAGAGGCCTCGTCCGAACTGCGGCTTCTGATCACCATTCCCTCCACGTACAATCCATTTTTGATGCCAAGCCAACTTCTCCAGTTAGCCAATCACTCTAGGAGATTTCTTTTCAAGTTGGCACCTAACTATAAAGGACGGCCGCGGTCCCCGGCGATCACCCGGTTGCGCATCGATCCCTCGGTCGACATTCAAACAATGCCACTGTCGAGGATCGCATCCCAGACACGCTAAGAAAACCTGGGAACTCTGCGGATATTAATATGCCTGGTATTAACGCTGTCATTTCCAATCTTCTCATCTGAAAAGATTGGGATATCCAGGACATATCCTTCGGCACATCTATTCTCGGTAGATCTCGTTGCCCGACACCTGCGTTCCTGGTTGCGAGGCGATGAACTGCAGTCATCACCTTCCCGAGGCAGGGATAAATCATCCCCCAGATGTATAAGATCCATCCGCATCCCACAGTTGACTCACTTCTCCTCCCTCATGTCTCATTTCACTGCTGCGCCAGTTATATTTTCCGATTGTTGGAACAATATGCTCAGTTTGCTCTGGAAAGCATCCGTACGTGGCTCAGATTGTTCTGGATCATCATTTTCGCTAACTTCGGCAGCAAGATGTCGCTTTTGCTCTACGGTTTGTTGTCGGTGAATATTTTTGGCAGATTTAGCTGACCTCCAAGCTCAGGAATATTCTTCGTTCTTTTCATCTTCGCGATCCACACGCTCTCTAGCCATCATACACACGGCAAATCCATCTTAATTGCCGCCACCTGGGTCATGTTCGTTGTGGGAACCACAGTACTCGTGCTATACCTCGCGCAGACGGCATTGTCAGTATATGCGGTGCAGGAAAGCACTCAAAACCCCACGGGATTGAATTCGGTCCGCCGCGTCCTCTTTGTCCTGGGACTGGCACAAAGAGCCTTATTTACACTCAACGCGTGGGTGCGCCTGGCTTATCCCGCGTTACTCTAATTCATCGAGCTCAGTTTGGTTGCGGATCTGCTCTTCGTTCGTCCTCTCCCCCTGTATACTGATTGGCCTAGTTGATGATAAAACGAAGGTGTGGCGTTGCTATGTGATCTGGGGGAAGCGAAAGGATATTGTCGTCCTTCCCGGTGCGCTGGTTGCAGCGACGACTGGTAAGTACTTTACTCCACATTTGTGCGCATGCATGAACACACCGTTTTACACTGAAGGGGTATCGGTCGGTTATTTCGTAACCCTCCGCGAGAGCGGGTCGTTCGACACCACGTCCGCTGTTGACCCAAGAGTTCCTTTCGTCATCGGGATCTTCACGAATCTTCTTCTGATGGCTCTAACTGGTACATGATTTTCATATGCGGGTTTCCTACGCTAATGAAATCAGCCGGGAGAATATGGTGGATACGGCAGCAGGCTCGCAGGATTTGTGGGCGTGAAAATATATTTGACCGGCGCTACGGTATGCACTCACGCTCATGTACGTCAGGAAATAGGATCCCGGATTCAACTAACATCAGGATAGACTGGAGTCCGGTGCACTGTACTGCTTGGTCGCTGTCCTGGTGGCCATTTTTCAATCACCTAACTCACCAATGGTCGCGGTATTCATTCAGGCCTTTCTCGCTACGCACATAAAAGTCTGACATGAGTTATAGCGCGCATTGCTCGACGCTATCGCAAGTCAAGGGGTTGTGAGTGCACAACAATTATCTTCATTTGCTGTCCCTGACGGCTCTGTTAGAATATATTCCCAACCTTGATGGTGGTACGCGTTGGCCTGGGGCACAACATCCAAGACACCATCCAGGACATTGCGCGTCCCCCCTCCAGCAAACTGGGTCTGCCAGTGGAACAGAAATTCGCTCTAAATTTTCCATGAATACTTTCACGGGGACAAGCGATGCGGATTGTGACGTAGCTCAGCATTCAGGACATGCTCAGTGAATTGGACTATCGAGTTGCGTTGAATTTACTATGTTGCGAATATGGACATCAAATCGTGATCAGCGATAATCCTATTAAATAATTATTTTGTTCAACAGCCTAACCTTAGATGGAAAAAATTAACACCCTCCAAATTGAATCTTGAAAATAGCATCCCGGTGATTATTAATGGCCCACAATAAAAGAGGCAGTACCACTGTGTTCCGCTGCCCCCTAGACTTAGTCTGCCTAGCTCACGACGATTGTGCCTGACCGAGCGTAGCCGGCTACACAGACCCTGCCTAGCCGCCTAAACTCAATTTGATTTTAGCTCATGCAGACTGTGCCTAGTCACCTAAACTCAGATCAGTGGAGGTGTTCATAGGTGAGTTTAGATGCCTAGCTTCAGGTCCACAGAGCTAGAATCACTGAATTCTGCTTTTCCACTCCAGAGATGCAAATGATTGTTTGCCATATGGTACTCACAATCCATGCAAGAGCGGCGGATGGGCTCTGAGCTGATGTAGGAACCTGGGAGAGTAATGCCTTCCAAAGCCCAATTGAAAGCGGGACAACATCACAGAATACACGGAGGACTGGAATCCGATACTTGCGAGCTCCTTTTATTCATATTATTCAGTTAGAAGGACCTCTGCCTAGCTCTGCATAGGCGACTAGGAACAGCCAGGCAGAGATAGACTCAGTTATACAGACCTACAGACAGCTACACAGAGCTAGCCAGACCTACGCCGACTTACAGAGGCTATGGCTAGGCCAACTAGACTCAACTACGCCTGGCCATCTGGCTAGCTATGTGTAGACGTCTGGACTGAGGCTAATTTTAGAAGGGAGCGGAATACAGCGAATCAAGAGGATCAGAAAATCAGTACGGAAGGAGTGTTGGAAACAACGTGCTGGTCTTCGTATTGCTGTAATATGCAGATGATTCTCTGAAGGCTCCTGACACTCTCATGTACTTCAAGTGTACTTGGCGAGTGACCCACAGTTGAGCTCCCTCGCCTAAGGAACAGTAATTACTGCATGTATTGGCCAACCTACTCACAGTCTGTACAAGAACAAGACGTCGACTCTGACTAGTCAATGTCAGGACCGGTGTTTGTACTAATCAAGCCGCTCCTGGGCCAGCGTTTTCCAAGGCGTTTTCTCAATCCGCATAGCGGAGAGAGAGCGCTCGAGTAACAAGACCTGGGGCTCGAGTTCTACAATGCGAGCACGGTCTGCTTCAGGCTCAGGGAGCATAGTGACGACGAATAGTAGCGGTCTCAACTAGCCGACATTCAACTAAGCAAGTGTAAAGTTTTCTGTTCACTGACTTGATAATTGTGCTTTCGACGCAGGGTTTTAGGGCCAATTCAAGTTGTTAATTCACAGAACTGAAGAAAGGCAGCTGCGCGGCCGAACATTCGCAGAAAAGGTCAGTATTGTTTCTTGATTGCCAAAAGTTGCCAAAGTATGTGTTGCTCACCTTGAATCCTCGTATAACGAAGTTCCTGCTGCCAGTAGTCTACTAGACTGATCGAAGCAAGAGGCAAAAGCCTTGCACTGCCACTGATCTCACTTGGTCTTGCCTGTCATCGCAGAATCCCAAAGTTTCGACCCAAGGGCCCCCACGACCAACAGGAGTAATAACTTTAAAATTTTCCATTTTCATTCGATTCTTCGAAGGAATATCAAGGATTTGGACGAAGTTCAGTGAGCTGTGGTTAATATTTCTTAATTTCTTTTGTAGGCTTGCACAGTCGGCTAGAAAGAAGCTTGAGTACAGCTTGCATGTAGTCTCGCGGATTCTTCATCAAAACAAACTGCCTCCAGACCCTTGGCCACCATTCCCTCCAAATCCATTTTAGATGCCGGAAGTTCCCTTCCGAGGACGTTCCGAAGAGTCCTTTTTCAAGTTAGCACCTAAAGGACGGCTGCGGTCCCGATCGCCCAGTCGCGCATCGATCCCGGCCGACATTCAACGTTAAACAATGCCACTCTTGAGGACCGCATCCCAGACACGCTAAGAAAGCCTGGGAACTGTGCGGATCGAATACTGTCATTTTCATCATCCATTATGTCGCAAAAATCGCTTTTGGGTTATAAGTCAGGATAAGGGCTTTTCGAGCCTTATACACTAGGCTCAACTCAACCTGTGCGTATGTCACCAATATTGGATTTGGAATGCAGCCTGAGGGAGGTCCCTTTGAATTATAAGCGTATATAGGTACTTATAACCTTCTATAAGGGTTTATAAGCATTCCTGCTTGCTTATAAGGTTCAAAAAGCCCCTATCTTGGCTTATAACTTAAAACGGATTTTTGCGACATTTCATTCATGAAACAGATCCTCCCGCACAGCTATTCTTGGTAGATCTCGTTGCCTGGCTGTCATCAGGTTCCCTTCCTCCCCCCCCCCCCCCTCAGCCGACTGACCCATTTCCCCTCATGTCTCAATACACTGCTGCGCCAGTTATATTTTCCGATTATTGGAACAATATGCTCAGTCTGCTCTGGAAAGCATCCGTACGTGTCTCAGGTTGTTCTGGATCGTCACTTTTGCTAACTTCGGCTGCAAGATGTCGCTTTTGCTCTACGGTCTGTTGTCGGTGAATATTTTTGACAAATTTGCCTGACTCCAAGCTCAGGAATATTCTTCGTTCTTTTCATCCTCGCGATCCACACGCTCTCTAGCCGTCATACACACGGCAAATCCATCTTGATTGCCGCCACCTGGGTCATGTTCATTGTGGGAACCACACGACTCGTGCTACACCTTACGCAGACAGCCATGTCGGTATATGCGGTGCAGGAAAGCATCCAAAACCCCACAGGATTAAATCTGTTCCGCCGCCACCTCTTTGTCCTGGCACTGTCACAAAATGCCCTATTTGCACTCAACGTGTGAGTGCATCTGGCTTATCCCGCGTTACTCAAATTTATCGAGCTCAGTTTAGTTGTGGATCTGCTCTTTGTTCGTCATTTCTCCCACTGTATATTGATTGTCCTGGCTGACGATATAACGAAGTTGTGGCGCTGCTATGTGATCTGGGGGAAGCGAAAGGATATCGTTGTCCTTCCCGGAGCGTTAGTTGCGGCGACGACTGGTGAGTACTTCACCCCACATTTGTGCGCAAGCATTGACGCACCGTTGGCACTGAAGCGGTATCGGTCGGTTATTGTGTAACCCTTCGCGAGAGCAATGGCCCGGCGTTGGACCCCGCGTCCACTGTTGACCGGAGAATTCCCTTCATCATCGGGGTCTTTACGAATCTGCTTCTGATGGCTCTAACTGGTACATGATTTTCATATGCGGGTTTCCTACGCTAATGAATTCAGCCGGGAGAATATGGTGGATACGGCAGCAGGCTCGCAGGATTTGTGGGCGCGAAAACATATTTGACCGGCGCTAAGGAGACAGGATCCCGGATTCAACTGACATCGGGATAGACTGGAGTCCGGTGCACTGTACTGCTTGGCCGCTATCCTTATGGCCATTTTTGAATCGCCTAACTCTCCATTGGTCGCGGTATTCATCCAGGCCTTTCTCGCAACGCACATACAAGTCTGACGTGGTTATAGCGCGCATTGTTTGACGCTATCGCAAATCAAGGGGTTGTGAGTGCACAATAATATCTTCACTTGCTGTCCCTGACTGCTCTGTTAGAATATATTGCCAACCTTGATGGTGGTACGTGTTGGCCTGGGACACAATATCCAAGACACCATCCAAGACATTGCGCGTCCCCCCTCCGGCAAACTGGGTCCTCCAGTGGAACTGAAACTCGCCCCAAATTTTCCTTGAATACCTTCACAGGAACGAGCGGTGCGGATTGATTGGTCCAACGAGCTGCGTTGCCAGATAAGGCTTTTGTATGTACATATATTCCAAAATTTTCCAATGGGGCAGCATCGAGTCTCCAGTTCTGAGTTCACTCAACTTCAAACCGTCTCTTTCTCCCGTCCCTCGTATTCAGCTTCAGATTCTATCTTTGACACAGCGTCCACATCATCCAACCGCACTTCTACGCTCGGTCCTCGTTGCACATGTGCTGCCGTTTCACCTCCCTCAGGCTCTGCAGCCGCAGCTGTACTCCCGCGACGCGCTGCCTCGGACGACACCGGCTGCAGGAATTTTATCTGCACCCACGCCACCAAAAGCAGCACCACTATGCCAGCGAACATGGCCTCCAGGCCGCGCAGCAGCAGACGTAGCGCCGCGGCGAGGTTCGCAAATACCGGGCGCGCGGGGGAGATGGTGGGTTCTTTCACGCAGAGGTAAGTGAGGAAGAGAACCGAAGTGAGGAGGGTGAAGAGTTTTCTGAAGGGAGTCAAGGGGAGCAGGGGCGCCGCAGAGTCTGAATCGGCGGTGGTGGCAGGAGGAGGGAGCGCAAAACCGTCCTGGGCAGGGGTAGCGGTTGCAGTTGCGGAACGGCTCGAACGAATTACCAACTCGTGCATATCAGCTGTGAGGGCACCGAGCATGAAGAGCGCCACGAAGAACGCATAAGCGCCGAGCGCGCGCATGGCGTGGTCGGTTATCCACTCAAGGGCCGCGGCGACAGGGGCGGCCTGCGGGAGGTAGCGCTCGATGAGAGGCGGTGCGAAGAGGAAGAAGGCGGCGACGAGTAAGAAGGGGACGTATGATTTGAGGGTTAGGCGCCGCCGTGCCATGAACGCGGATCGCCGCGCCGCTGCTGTCGGAAATGGCATCGCTGGCTACAGCCTCTGGGAACGTCGAGCAGAAGCTCTCACTAGTACTGGCTTGCACGGTGAGCGTCGAGAATAAGAATCTAATGCTTAAGCGCCGTGGACGCGTATTTACTGATGTGAACTAGCCTTTTAAACTCCGCAAACTCCGCTCGACCGTTCTCGATGCCGGGCAGTCTGCAAGATTAGATTGCGGTCTGATTGGAAAAGCATGTTGCAATTTGCCAGCCCCACGCAATCACTTTCCACTCCTTCAGATACGCTT
Source organism: Mycena leptocephala (assembly GCA_029378395.1). Classification (NCBI taxonomy): domain Eukaryota; kingdom Fungi; phylum Basidiomycota; class Agaricomycetes; order Agaricales; family Mycenaceae; genus Mycena; species Mycena leptocephala. The sequence continues at coordinate 148,785 of JARJLF010000633.1, forward strand.
GGTCAGAGAAGTTTAGTTTCAGCACAGTTAATGCTCTGAATCAGAATGAACCTTGTAAGTTGAAATTTACTTACGCCCAAGGGAGGCGAACAGCCGAGCAACTTGTAACGAAATAAAAATATATTAGAACTAACATGTGGTTGATTTAGGTACATACAGCCTCCTGGTTGCACGGCTCCGCGAACTGAAATTTATTATCAAAGATTTTGAAAGAAGCCAAGCCGCGCGAAGACAACTTACACCCATTCGCAAATCCCACGCGAGTGGCCACGGCTTCTCCACACAAATTTTCGTGACGCGGGATTAAGGAGTGAGAGGTATGCCGAGTGGGTTGCAAAGGAGAGAAAGATGCCGCGACTCGGAAGCTGCTCGACGAATGCATCTGTGGAAGTGCTCAACTTGTTTCACGTGTAATGGATTGGCGGGACTCCGGTACTGGATCGCAAGCTCGCAGCCGCGCAATCTGAACTCATGGCACTGTTGAGCTAGCGGCCTTGTGGTAAATAAATGAGGGAAAAAAATCTCCACGAGATGCACGGTGTAGTCTGCGACGAGGAAGGAAAGAAGCGGATTGGCTTGAGGCTCTGTATAGTGTTTGCGGAGGACGAGGTGATGAGGAAGCGCTTCAAGCATGATCGGTGGCGCTTTAAGAGTCTCGGCGTGAAGCAGGTACCTTCGACCGCGCAAATTAAAAAGGAAAAATAGCGCGCAGAAATGGAACGTAGAATTCATACATACATAATCGATCGCGCCAGCCTACGCAAAATCGATGTTAGCTGTTAACGACATCCATCCGCCGCGTCTCGGAATACAGCAAAACAAGGATAATGAACCGGCGCGCGTCCTCGTCGCGCAGCTCCGGCGCGAGGCGCAGCACCGCCGGCGTAGAAGTCCGGAACACATGTGCAACGCGCGGCGTCATTCACGCGATTTCGACGCCGTTGGAAGACGCAACCTCCACCAAAAATTACATTCAGCGCACACGCGGTAGGATGATGTGAGGGAGGTGCATACCGTCCATACACCTTGTTCATACCGTACCTTGAACTCCTCGAGGAGCGAGAACGTCCAGTAGCGCGATCTGTTATTGATGAGCATCATCACTTGAGCTTTCGTAGTGGTAAGAGCACGGACGAGGAGAAGGACGACGTGCGCCGCTTGAGCGCGCTAATGGCGCGTTTGCACCCGGCGATCTCGAACCACTCCTCGTCCCATTCGATAGCAGCGTCCACCCCCGACTTACCGGCGAGGGTGGTGCGGTGGCGCCTCCGGTCCGCGCCGTCCATGCCCGTCGCGGTGACATATTGGACAGAGCGGTCGTGCTCGGCGCGGAGGGCGCTGTTCAAGATGTCAGATTCGTCGAAGTGGTAGGTGGTACGCGTGGCAGCGAGCGGTATGCCGGTGAGAAGGGCTTCGATTTCTGCTTCAGTAGGCATTCCGGGAGCGAGGGTTTGAGCTTAGGCCGAGAGCGAATTGCCAGCGTTATATACAGAGCACCGCCCTTAGGCTGTTCTTCCTCCACAATTGACCAGCGTTGTCGCCAAGCGGGCTGGTTGCTAAGATGACGCGTCCCTTTTGATCCAACATGCGTCACGAGACCGCGTCTCGGCTTCTCGGCTAGTGCCAGTTGCTGCGTCCTACGCTTTTCTCTGTCTCGTGTTCTACACTCCCGGGATTCCAGGATCCTCTCGAGCTCCTCTCTGGCCGCGTATTTCTATTGTCGACTGGGGCTCAAGAATCGTTATCGAGACGATGCCGGAGACGAGCTGTGGATTGTCTCTCCTATTTGAGTGGAGATACATCTCGTTGCGTCGCCTCAATGCAATGCGCTCGATGCAATTGGGCTGGATGATTTTTTCTCAATGTATATACTGGATGGATGCCAGCGGAGGCCGCGTCGTGCTGTGAAGGAGTACACCCAGTCCCTTGGGGACGACGTCTGAGGCTTTGAAATCGGGATTGACCTCCCTGCGCCGTCTTTCGGTGTGCTTTCCCGCCATTTTTGTCCTTTTTCTCTATTTCTCTGTATCTTTCCTCCCACCCGCTCTCATTTTGTATTTCTCCCCAGACACATGGTCCCTCCGCCATGTAGATGACCGCCTCCTTCTCCAACGAGGTGGCGTTGGCGAGCTGCAGTACACCCTGAAAAGGATCAAGCCGATGACGGGGTGTTGCGTGCGTTTCTCCTTCCTTCCTGATTTTCATCGATTTTCTATCTGTGTGCTCGCTCTGGACGGGACGGAGGCAGAGCGAGGGTCTTCTGCTCGGCGTTCGAGAGATCCAGGTGCTGTGTGCTGCCAGGGGGGGTGCGGATGTCGGGAGTAGGGAGCCGGCTGGCGAGGAGGTGGACCGCGGACCGTAAACGGTTTGTGGTGGGATGAGGGACCGTGGTCATGGTGGGGCGGGTGGGCGGGTGCGGTACGCACGGACGGGGTCAGATGCGCACGGATGAAGCCTAGGCGCGGTGGACCTCTTTACGTCTGCTGCGCGCGCTCCCGGCCCCACGGGCGCGCACTCCAGTGCCGAAGGGGTCTGGCGCGGCCATGGGGCGTATGTTCTACGTTTCCGGCATGCATCGACTGAGGGCGTCTGGTCCTCCTGGTCTCGTTGGGCGGGAAAGACGCGAAGATGTACGTTGATACGCGCTTTGGTCTCGCGCGTCGCGTATCGCTCGATCGACGTCGACGGAAGACCTTCTTCACTTGGTGCTCGATGTGGGAGGCGGCGGTCCATCAGGTGAGCATCGAGGAGGATGTGGATCCGTATCCATCGGCCTCTGGACTCTCCGCTTCACAGATCCCTGCTTCTTTTCTTTTCTTTTCCCTTCCTCCTCTCCTCTTCCCATCTCCTCTCTCCTTCCTTGACTGAAGGAGTGGATTGCACTAGGATTCGAGGAGCGGAATAAGGAGGTGCGGGGAAGAGCAAGGGGGGAGGCGCGGGTACCGAGTCCGTTACAGGAATCATATGCGGCCGGCACTTCTCTTCCCCTGCGTTTCTTCCCGCAGGAAAGTCGCGTCTTACCGTGTGTGTGTCAGAGGACGCCCTGCTGCACGTCTGAGGCGATGGCTCGCGTTGGTGCTGCGTCGCGCTGGACAAAGACAACGGGGGAGGCGGCGGCAGGAGGAGGACCTCGCTGCAAGACTGCACCTGTGCGTCCTTTGCCCTTGCGTGCCTTACTTTGGCACCGTCGGTGCGCGCATGCATAGGTGGGGACTTCATTTTTAAGGACCGTCCGTTAGCCGCTTTCTATTTCAGATTCTTTCGCATCGTCCAGATCTCCACCGATCCTGCGGCGAAGTCGCTCGGAAACAGCAGCTCCGAAGCTCCGACGGGTAACCGAGGCAGGCGAGCAGGAGCGGCGGTGCCGCGCTGCGGGTGCTACTGGTAAGCCTTGCACTGTCTGTGAGCGACGTTTTCGCATCGGCTTGTGAATGACCTTTATACAGTATCATTTCTTCTTTTCCCTTTTTTCTTACATCCTTGGATTGTGTGTCCCCACCTTACATAGATCCCTTGTTTGTGGCGACGTCAATATATGAATTTTTTCTTTTCATCCGGATTTTGCGACGCAAGAAACGAGAGAAAAATTGGGTATGGCTAGGACAACTATACGCATCGCTTGCGTGCTTTATTTGAAGCAAACTTTCGAAGCTGCAAGTGAATCGAGACGAAGATGATGCCATCAATGTGGATTTCCTAAAATGGATGTTCCAGCTTTGCCTCGTAACCAAAAGCTCAGCGGTGTGTACACAAATTCAATACTCTCACACGGACGTTGATCCCCTGCAGTTCCCCTATGCTCACCGACGACGTCAGCGTACTCACAGCAGATCCTGCACGGAGGGTGCCAGCCCAGGCTACCCAAGAGCGGCTCGATTCCTACGAACCCCCAATCTTGACGCTGCCGAATGAAATCACAATGGAGATCTTCATACACTTCCTGCCAATATACCCCCTCTGCCCGCCGCTCATCGATCTCCTCTCGCCGACGCTTCTGACACACATTTGTCGGAGATGGCGAGAGATAGCGCTGGGCACTCCCGAGCTTTGGAGAGCCATAAAATTCTTTACCAATTCCAGGATTCCCCTCCAACGAAAAGTCAACATAGCCGGCCTCTGGCTCCGAAGATCTCACTGCTCCCCACTTTCCATCTTCATCGACGAATTCGGTCGCCGTCGGAAGGACTTGGGTGAAGTCTTTACGGCAATCCTCCCTCACCGCGCGCGGTGGGAATACCTGAGGTTCGATCTTATGTCCTGTTTCCCCGTCATTGAAGGCCCCATGCCTCTGCTCCGCCACCTGGATTTAGCTCTTGGCAATAAAGGCGATGAGGACCCCGCTGTATTTCATGCATTTCGCGAACTCCCTTCGTTGCGCACAGCGATTCTCTACGAGCGCGCCGCCGCCAACATAATCTTACCCTGGGCGCAGCTAACTTCGCTCACTCTCATGGGGGTGTCGACGCGCGAATGTGTTCCGATTTTGCAAAAGACACCGAACCTGGAGCATTGCCAGCTGGGCCTTGGCGATGGAAACGGTGATCCACCTGATATTGTGCTTCCGCGCTTGCGGGCACTGGTCTTGCAGCAGGAATACCTATCGGTGACCAATTATCTCCGCACCATCATTGCCCCTGCGCTCCGGAATCTCGAAATCCCGGAATCATTCCTTGGGTCGAAACCAATCGATGCGCTGGCATCGTTCATAACAAAATCCGGCTGCGAGTTGCAGGAAGTGCACATAACAGGCCAAAGATTAATAGGCCGAGACACATACTGCGCAGCATTTCCGTCGATTCAGCAGTTCTCCTTTCAGAGCCACTGGTGGGGAGATGGAATGCCCGAATGAAGCCCCCGGTGTCGACTCCGAATTCCTGTAGGAGCATACGAAATCGGCGTCGTTTAAATTTCTTTCTTTTTATTCCCCCTCAAATCTTTGATAGTGTGATCTCAATAGAGAGCTTGCGCAAAAGCCGCACGCGGCACTATACTTTTTTTGCTGCGGAGCACCACTAGGAGTGGCGAATAGCACCCTCTGACCACTAGAGCGAAAAAAATAAAAAGCCGCATGCAGTGAGTTTGCGCACCCAAAAGCCGCATGCGGCTTTTGTGCAAGCTCTCTAATAATTATCAATCCGATTTTTTTTGAGTCCAGTTCCTTCCAGTATATTCAGTAGGTCCGCGATGTAGGATGTTGAATCCCAATCTCAACGAATATTGTCCGAAAGTAATGCCGTCCTGCCGCACTTCACCTCGATCGAATTCCTCTTGCATGCACGATATTACACTGTGGGAAAATTGAGTGCTTTAGACGCGCCAGAGATATTTTGGGGTGGTTCCATCAAGGTTCCATACGCACTTTCAAGTTTTGAGATTCAATAAAATCTCAACAGATGCCATCACCGATGATTCCCACGACGTCTCTATCTCTCATCCATCATCCACCAGCGCCTAGGCACACGAAAACTCACCGGTATGTACACAAATTCAATAGTCTGACACACGTTGATCCCCTGCAGTTCCCCTATGCTCACCGACGACGTCAGCGTACTCACAGCAGATCGTGCACGAGGGACCCAGCCCAAGAGCGGCTCGATTCCTACGAGCCCCCAATCTTGACGCTGCCGAATGAAATCACACTGGAGATCTTCATACGCTTCCTGCCAATATACCCCCTCTGCCCTCCGCTCACCGGTCTCCCCTCACCAACGCTTCTAACACACATTTGTCGGAGATGGCGAGAGATTGCGCTGGGCACCCCGAGCTTTGGAGGGCCATCCGATTCTCTAACGATTATGATATTGCCCTCAAACGACAAGTTGAGATAGCCGGCCTCTGGCTCCGAAGGTCTCACTGCTCCCCACTTTCCGTCTACATCGACGAATCTAGTCGCCGTCAGATGGACTTGCCTGAAGTCATGGCGGCAATCCTCCCTCACCGTGCGCGGTGGGAATACCTCAAGTTCGACCTTTTCGTGTCCCATTTCCCCATCATTGCAGGCCCGATGCCTTTGCTCCGCCAGTTGGACTTGATGTTTATAAATGATGGTGTTGAGGACCCCACTTTATTTCCTGGATCTTGCGAACTCCCTCTGTTGCGCACGGCGATTCTCAACGACCACGCCACCGCGAACATAATATTACCGTGGGCGCAGCTGACTTCGCTCACTTTACACTGGATATTCCCCCGCGAATGTGTTCCGATCTTACAACAGACGCCGAACCTGGAGTATTGCGAACTGGGCCTTTTCGACGAAAAAAGGGATCTACCCGATGTCGTGCTTCCGTGCTTGCGGGCATTGACCTTGAAGCAGGAATACCAACCGGTGACCAATTATCTCCACACCATTATTGCCCCTGCGCTTCGGAGTCTCGAAATCCCGGAATCATTCCTTGGGTTGAAACCAATCGACGCGCTGACATCGTTCTTAACGAAATCCGGCTGCGAGCTACGGGAAGTGCACGTCACAGGCCAAAGATTAATGGGCCGAGACACGTACTGCGCAGCATTCCCGTCGATTCAGGAGTTCTCCTTTCAGAGCGGCTGGTGTGAAGATGGAATGCCCGAATGAAGCCCTCGACATCGACTCGGAAATTTCCTGTAGGAGCACACAAAGTCTGTACGTTCTGCATTTTTTTCTTCTTATTCCCGCTCACATCTTTGATAGTGTGACACCAATAATCATCCATCCGATTGTTTTTCAAGTCCAGTTCCTTCCAGTTGATTCAGTAGGTCCGCGATGTAGGATATCTAGTAATCCCAATCTCAACGAGAAAGTAATGCCGTCCTACCGCGCTTCACCTCGATCGCATTCCTCTTGCATACATGTGTGGGAAAATTGAGTACTTTAGACGTGGTAGAGATTTTTGTGGTGGTTCTATCAAGGCTCCATACTCACTTTTAAGTTTTGAGGCTCAATAAGATCTCGACAGATGCCATCACCGATGATTCCCTAAAATGGACAACGTCTCTTTCTCTCATCCATCATCCACCCAGCGCCTAGGTACACGAAAGCTCACCGGTATGCACACAAATTGAAACCTCGCACTCCAAGCCTTGATTTCCCGCAGGTACCCCCATGACTGCGCTCGCAGCAGATCGTGCACGAGTTGATGGGCAACCAGCCTGGCACGAGCGGCTCAATTCCTACGAGTCCCCAATCTTGGCGCTGCCGAATGAAATCATATCGGAGATTTTCATATTTTTTCTGCCAATCTACCCCCGCTGCCCCCCACTCACCGGGCTTCTCTCTCCGACGCTTCTGACGCGAATCTGCCGGAGATGGCGAGAAATAGCACTGGGTACCCCCGAGCTCTGGAGAGCAATATCACTATCGGATTGCGAAGACATATCTATAGAAAACCAAGTCCGTATCTCCGACATATGGCTCACAAGATCCGGTTGTTGTCCGCTCTCTGTCCAGATGGATGAAGGTGAAGATGGATATGCCGTGAATGAGTCCGTTCTTGCGGCCGTCACCCCTCACAGCGCGCGCTGGGAGCACCTGAAGCTTCACATTTCAGCATGGCATCTCCGCACCCTCGACAGAGCCGCATCGATGTCTCTTCTCCGCCACCTAGATTTGACACTTGACACTCCGTCTCCCGCCTTTCTTGAATTTCACGAGGTGCCCATGCTACGCACGGTCATTCTCAATGATCACGCTGCCGCCGTCGTCGAATTGCCGTGGCCGCAGTTGACTTCCCTGACGTTGGGGCATGTATTCCCACACCAATGTGTCCCAATCTTACAGCAGACCCCAGACCTGGTGCATTGCGACCTGTGTCTCTTCCCTGTTTTCGACGAAACTGATGACCTTCCCGATATCACGCTTCCGCGCCTGGAATCGTTGACCTTGAAAGAACGACACAATAATGCGACGGGGATTGTAGGCTTTCTCGAAATTTTCATCGTCCCTGGTCTACGCAGGCTCCAAATTACGGAAGAATTGCTTG